>CM060305.1:88080989-88093489 GCA_030674185.1 Monoplex corrugatus
CTTCACTCTTCCAGCATATCTTTCTCTTCACGCTTTCAGCATATCTTTCTCTCAACTCTTCCAGCATATCTTTCTCTTCACTCTTCCAGCATACCTTTCTCTTCACTCTTCCAACATATCTTTCTCTTCACGCTTTCAGCATATCTTTCTCTTCACGCTTCCAGCATACCATTCTCTTCATTTTTCCAGCATACCTTGCTCTTCATTTTTCCAACATATCTTTCTCTTAACTCTTCCATCATATCTTTCTCTTCATTCTACCAGCATATCTTTCTCTTCACTCTTCCAGCATATCTTTCTCTTCACTCTTCCAGCATATCTTTCTCTTTCACTCTTCCAGCATATCTTTCTCTTCACCTTTCAGCATATCTTTCTCTCAACTCTTCCAGCATATCTTTCTCTTCACTCTTCCAGCATACTCTTCTCTTCACTCTTCCAACATATCTTTCTCTTCACGCTTTCAGCATATCTTTCTCTTAACTCTTCCAGCATCCTTTCTCTTCATTCTTCCAGCATACCTTGCTCTTCATTTTTCCAACATATCTTTCTCTTACTCTTCCATCATATCTTTCTCTTCATTTCTACCAGCATATCTTTCTCTTCACTCTTCCAGCATATCTTTCTCTTCACTCTTCCAGCATATCTTTCTCTTCACTCTTCCAGCATATCTTTCTCTTCACTCTTTCCAGCTTATTCTTTCTCTTCATTCTACCAGCATATCTTTCTCTTCACCCTTCTAGCATATCTTTCTCTTCACTCTTCCGGCATACCTTCTCGTCACTCTTCCAGTATACCTTCTCTTCACTTTTCCAGCATACCTTTCTCACTCTTCCAGCATACCTTCTCGTCACTCTTCCAGCATACCTTCTCGTCACTCTTCCAGCATACCTTCTCGTCACGCTTCCTGCATACCTTCTCGTCACTCTTCCAGCATACCTTCTCGTCACTCTTCCAGCATATCTTTCTCTTCACTCTTCCAGCAAATCTTCTCTTTATTTTCCAGCATACCTTTCTCTTCATTCTTCCAGCATACTTTCTCGTCACTTTCACATATCTTTTTCATCTCAGTACTTCTTCTCAATTTCTCCTCACACTTTCATAACTTCTCTCATTTTTCACCATCTTCTCCTTCCAACTCCTTCATTCCTTTTCTCGATTCCTCTCCGTACTTCTCATCAATCTTCTACCCTTTCTTCTACCCCACTTCAACCTATTCCTCTTCTCTCACTCCTCACCAGAATTTCTTTATCCCTCACTTCAATCTTCTCTTCCTACCTTCTTCTCATTTTCCACTTTTCCGCACTTTTTCACTACTTCCTCACCCAACTTTCCTTATCTTCCTTCACATATTTTTATCAATTTCAGTAATTTCTTCACTCTTTTCTTCTTTCATACTACTTAATCTTTCTATCTCGTCCTTTTATCTTACTCTCATCTCTTCTAACTTCATAATTTTCCTTTCTACTCTCAATATCTTTCTCTCATTTCAATTTTTTACTCTCGCATCTTTTACTCATATTTTCTTTCACATTTTACCAACTCTTCCTCGTCCACTATTTTCTTCAGACTTTTCAGATTCTTTCTTCTCCCTCAGCAACTTTCTTCTTCGACTTTTCCTCTTCACTTTCAATCTTTTTTTCCCTTTCTCCAATTTCACTCTTCCAGCATATCTTTCTCTTAAATCTTCCAGCATACCTTCTCGTCACTCTTCCAGCATATCTTTCTCTTAAATCTTCCAGCATACCTTTCTCTTCATTATCTAGCATATCTTTCTCTTAACTCTTCCAGTATATCTTTCTCTTCACTCTTCCATCATATCTTTCTCTTCATTCTCCCAGCATATCTTTCTCTTAACTCTTCCATCATATCTTTCTCTTAACTCTTCCATCATATCTTTCTCTTAACTCTTCCATCATATCTTTCTCTTCATTCTCCAGCATATCTTTCTCTTCACCCTTCCAGCATTCTTTCTCTTCACGCTTCCAGCATATCTTTCTCTTCACGCTTCCAGCTACATCTTTTCTCTTCATTCCTTCCAGCATATCTTTCTCTCACTCTTCCAGCATATCTTTCTCTTAAATCTTCCAGCATACCTTCTCGTCACTCTTCCAGCATATCTTTCTCTTAAATCTTCCAGCATATCCTTTCTCTTCACTTTCAGCATATCTTTCTCTTAACTCTTCATCATATCTTTCTCCTTCACTCTTCCACATATCTTTCTCTTCATCTTCCAGCATATCTTTCTCTTCAACTCTTCCACATATCTTTCTCTTACACTCTTCCACATATCTTTCTCTTAACTCTTCCATCATATCTTTCTCTTCATTCTCCAGCATATCTTTCTCTTCACTCTTCCATCATATCTTTCTCTTCATTCTTCCAGCATATCTTTCTCTTCACTCTTCCAGCATGCCTTCTCTTCACTCTTCCAGCATATCTTTCTCTTCACTCTTCCAGCATATCTTTCTCTTCACTCTTCCAGCATATCTTTCTCTTCCAGCATATCTTCTCTTCACTCTTCCAGCATCCTTCTCTCTTCACTCTATCCAGCATATCTTTCTCTTCACTCTTCCAGCATACTTCTTATCTTTCAGCATACTTTCTTACTCTTCCAGCATGCCTCTCTCCTCTTCAGCTCTTCCAGCATATCTTTCTCTTCACTCTTCCAGCATACTTTTCTCTTCACTCTTCCAGCATATCTTTCTCTTCACTCTTCCAGCATATCTTTCTCTTCACTCTTCCAGCATATCTTTCTCTTCACTCTTCCAGCATACTTCTCTTCACTCTTCCAGCATCTTTCTCTTCACTCTTCCACCCAGCATTCTTCTCTTCACCTTCCAGCATATCTTTCTCTCCGCATATCTTTCTCTTCACTCTTCCAGCATCTTCTCTTCACTCTTCCAGCATATCTTTCTCTTCACTTCCAGCATATCTTTCTCTTCACTCTTCCAGCATACCTTTCTCTTCACTCTTCCAGCATACCTTCTCTTACTCTTCCAGATATCTTTCTCTCACTCTTCCAGCATATCTTTCTCTTCACTCTTCCAACATATCTTTCTCTTCACGCTTCCAGAATATCTTTCTCTTCACTCTTCCAGCATATCTTTCTCTTCACGCTTCCAGCATATCTTTCTCTTCACCCTTCCAGCGTATCTTTCTCTTCATTTTTCTAGCATATCTTTCTCTTCATTCTTCCAGCATATCTTTCTCTTCATTCTATCAGCATATCTTTCTCTTCATTCTACCAGCATATCTTTCTCTTCATTCTTCCACCATATCTTTCTCTTCACGCTTCCAGCATACCTTCTCGTCACTCTTCCAGCATACCTTCTCGTCACTCTTCCAGCATACCTTCTCGTCACGCTTCCAGCATACCTTCTAGTCACTCTTCCAGCATACCTTCTCTTAACTCTTCCAGCATACTTTCTCGTCACTCTTCCAGCATATCTTTCTCCTAAATCTTCCAGCATACCTTCTCGTCACTCTTCCAGCATAACTTTCTCTTAACTCTTTCAGCATATCTTTCTATACATCTGTTTCTGTACTACAGTGCTAGGTGACCCGCTGACAAAGCAAGATGCCATGTTTTGTTCAATGAACACACACGTATGTGTCTTCCTCAAGAATATGAGATTGTTATGGTATGTTTCCATAGCGACGACCCGACAACACATTGAGGCAAGGATGAAGGACTGATGATGTGTACGTTCTGACAAAGAATCGTGCCACCTTTCCTTCGTATTAACTAGGGGCGGTCGTCTGTCCGTCGAGTAAACTGTCGTGGAATGTTTCCCATGTGTAAATTACAAACGACTGTATCTGGGTCAAGAGTAAATTGTTTTAGTATACTTTCTATGTATAAAGTAGAGCCAGTCTTTGTGTCAAGAGTAAACTGTCATGGAATGTTTTCCATGAACAAATCACAGACGACTGTCCGTGTGTCAGGAGCATAGTAAACTGTCGTGGAATGTTTTCCATGTGTAAACAAAAGGCGATCGTCTGTGCTTCCAGAGTAAAGTGTCGTGGGATGTTTTCCAGGCACAAGCCAGAGGGCAGGGCCTGACGCCCTACCAGGGCAAAAAGCGGTGTTTCGGAGAGTACAAGTGTCCTACATGTAAACGGAAATGGATGAGCGGCAACAGCTGGGCCAACATGGGGCAGGAGTGCATCAAGTGTCACCTCCTGGTCTATCCCCATAAACAGGTAGATATCACAGACAGGTACATATCACACATAGATATCACAGACAGGTACATATCACACATAGATATCACATACAGATACATGCCATACACAGATATCAGATACGGGAAGACTCACTCATAGATATCACATGCAGGTACATATCACACACAGATATCACATACAAGTACATACCACACACAGATATCACATACACGTACATACCACACACAGATATCACATACACGTACATACCACACACAGATATCACATACACGTACATACCACACACAGATATCACATACATGTACATACCACACACAGATATCACATACACGTACATACCACACACAGATATCACATACAGGTACATATCACACACATATATCACATACACGTACATACCACACACAGATATCACATACACGTACATACCACACACAGATATCACATACACGCACATACCACACACAGATATCAGATACTGGTACATATCACACACATATATTCACATACACGTACATACCACACACATATATCACATACACGTACATACCACACACAGATATCAGATACAGGAAGACATCACACACAGATATCACATACACGTACATGCTACACACATATATCAGATACAGGAAGATATCACACACAGATATCACATACACGTACATGCCACACACAGATATCACATACAAGTACATACCACACACAGATATCACATACACGTACATATCACACACAGATATCACATACACGTACATGCCACACACAGATATCAGATACAGGAAGACATCACACACGGATATCACATACACGTACATATCACACACAGATATCACATACACGTACATATCACACACAGATATCACATACACGTACATATCACACACAGATATCACATACACGTACATACCACACACAGATATCACATACAGGAAGACATCACACACAGATATCACATACACGTACATACCACACACAGATATCACATACACGTACATACCACACATAGATATCACATACACGTACATACCACACACAGATATCACATACAAGTACATACCACACACAGATATCACATACAAGTACATACCACACACAGATATCACATACAGGAAGACATCACACACAGATATCACATACACGTACATACCACACACAGATATCACATACACGTACATGCCACACACAGATATCAGATACAGGAAGACATCACACACAGATATCACATACAAGTACATATCACACACAGATATCAGATACAGGAAGACATCACACACAGATATCACATACACGTACATGCCACACACAGATATCACATACAAGTACATGCCATACACAGATATCACATACACGTACATACCACACACAGATATCATATACAGGAAGACATCACACACAGATATCACATACACGTACATACCACACACAGATATCAGATACAGGAAGACATCACACACATATATCACATACAAGTACATACCACACACAGATATCACATGCAGGAAGACATCACACACAGATATCACATACAAGTACATACCACACACAGATATCACATGCAGGAAGACATCACACACAGATATCACATACAAGTACATACCACACACAGATATCACATACAGGAAGACATCACACACAGATATCACATACAAGTACATACCACACACAGATATCACATGCAGGAAGACATCACACACAGATATCACATACACGTACATACCACACACAGATGTCACATACACGTACATACCACACATATATCACATACAAGTACATGCCACACACAGATATCACATACACGTACATATCACACACAGATATCACATACACGTACATATCACACACAGATATCACATACACGTACATACCACACACAGATATCACATACAAATACATACCACACACAGATATCACATACAGGAAGACATCACACACAGATATCACATACACGTACATATCACACACAGATATCACATACAGATACATGTCACATACAATACATAATGAAGCACAGTTTGCAGATGACTATGTCGGCCACAAGCTTTCCACCTGACGTTGAGGTCTTCAACAGAAGGAAGGAGTTGGTGAGAAAGACACGACGTGGGTGACCCTCCCAACAGTACTTAAGTCACTGTTCAGTTCTTACCGTTACAAGTCAGACAACTCTGTTTTCCTTCACTTCAGACTGAGCACTACCACCCGTAGTTACTCTCCTTGAAAATACAAGAACCTGCCTGTCAATAATTATTTCTGTCAGTAACTGCCGGCACAGAGAAAACAAAATGCGACTTGTATTTTTTTTCCAATTTTTTCTTATTCACTTTCAACAAGATTCAAAGCAGACTAATTTGTATCAAAGATTTAGAGCATGCAATATCTTAAATACTTTCAACTGAGTGTATGTGTGCATGAAGTAATGTCACTGTCATCAAGGTATAAGACGAATATACAAACACAAGATACGTCATAGAGAAAACAAATTATATATATATATATATATTATATTATATATATATATATATATATAGGTAGAAAGAAACTCTAGGGAGAGCTAGACAACAGAAGGTCTTCAGAGAAGTAACCCCCTTTAGACAAGTGTTTCGGCCCTAAATTCCTTACACTCTCGGGGGGCCGGGCCACATCCAGGTCATGACTCCTGGATGCCCTTCTGCTGTTGTCTATTTTTTTTTTTTTTCCCACGCCGGGGATCGAACCTGGGCGATTCTGCGCTTCAGAACTGCGGTACGCGGTTTTACCAATGTGCTAACGGGGGCACACATCATCTGTAGGGAATTTAATCCTTATGAAGTTCACTTTTTTCGTTCCTCCTTGCCCAGATCCAGCTTGAGCTCCTTTCTGCTGCCTCTGCCATCGCTTTAAGGGCTCTAGTCCTCTTCTTCCCAGAAATGGCGAGTTTGTTTCATGAGATCATAAGCGGAGGTGCCCACAAACCCTCTTGCCCCGACCTCTATGGCGAAGATTTTGACCCGCAGACCTGCTTTCTTCAGGGTGCTGGCAAGACCGGCGTATTTTTCGGTCTTGTAGATATGTGCTTCTTCCATTCTGCTTTCGTATGGCACAGTGAGTTCTATCAGAATCACTTGTTTCGAGGAGTCAGAGTGGAGAGCGATGTCTGGTCTCATGCCTGTCTTGCTGATGACATCTGGGTAATTTCTCCACTCTGGGAGGTCTGCTGTACACTCCCAGTCGACTGCTCCATCCAGAAGACCCTTTGGCAATGTGCTGGTTGTCATAGCACTTTCGGGCAGACCTGTTTCCCTCCTGCTTTGTAGAACGTTGTCATAGCAATTGGTGCGTTTGGGGTCATGGTTTTTTCGCTAACCACATCTGTGATCACTTTCAGAACTTGGTTGTGCCTCCATGTATACCTTCCTTGGGCTAGCGCTACTTTGCAAGAGCTTAGGACATGTTCCACTGTTTGTTTCTTCTGACAGAGCGGACATGCTGGGTCGTCTGCTTTCCCCCATTTCACTAAGTTTGCATTCGAGGGGAGCAGGTCATATACAGATCTGAGGAGGAAGCTTATCCTTAGAGGAGCCATGTGCCACATATCGTTCCAGCTGAGACTTCTTTGGAGTGCACTGTCCCATGTTGTCCATTGCCCCTGTTGACCTTGCTGGACTGCCTTCTGCACTCTTTTGACATCTTCTTCTTCCTTCAACTCCTGTATGATCATGTCTCTTTTTTCCTTCCCTTTGGCTTTGGACCACCACTGCATTTTTGTTGCTCCCAGTCCCTGTCTGTTGGTTTGCGTGTGTCCAATTATTTCTTTGATGCTGAGGTTTCTCTTGGCATTGTTTACAGCCTCTTGGACTTTCCACTTTCTGCCAGTTCTCAGCTTTGGATGAACTGATCTCACGATATTGTCTTCCGATTCCTCCAGCATGCTCAAACAGTCTTGCTTTTCCAACTTTGTATTCCTCCACTATGGATTTGAGAGGTAGCTTCAGCATTGCTTGACGACAGTAGAATGCAACATCAGTGAGACCAGGTGGGACACCGAGCCATTTTCTTGTGTATTTGTTGATTTTGGCTTCCATTGCTTCGACTGTGCTGGTGCAAATGTCATAGATTAGCAGTGGCCACAGCAGCTTTGGTATCAGCATGAACTGTAGACACCAGACTTTGTATTTGCCTGGCAGTCCGCAGTTATCTATTTTCTTCAGGCCTTCTTCTGCTGTTTGCTTGGTTTCACATCCCCTTTGTGTGTCTTTCAGGGAGTCATCATACCATCTTCCGAGACTTTTTACTGGCTCTTCTGTGACAGTGGGGATGGCTTGGTTGGCTACCATGAATTTGACTGAATCTGCCACTTTTCCTTTTCGCAGTGAGAGACTTCGGGATTTCTTGGTTTGAACCTCATTCTTGAAGAGGCCACCAGCTCATCCAGCTGCTTTAAGATTTGGTGTGTCTCTTCCTCATCCGTGGACAAGACTGTTGTGTCATCCATGAAAGCTTTCAGAGGAGGCATCTGGTATCCATCTCCCAGATTCACTGGACCTGAACTCTTCATTGCAGCTTTCAAGATGACTTCCATTGCCAACACGAACAGTATATATATATATATAATATATATATTATATATATATATATAATGTCTGTATATTTTAAACTTCATCTGAAATTAAAGATCGATATGGCAGCCATTTTTCGCTATAAGAGTGCAACTTCCAACCCAGTTTTGTATTATATTCTTCTATCTGGTATTTCATGTTAAGATGTCTTGTAAAGGAAACGGCGTTTGGTAGATGCATGTTAATGGGACTTGGACACGTTTGGTCGGTTTATTCATTGGTAACCCTTTGACTCCCTCACGCTATCCACCTGCTGCAAAAACTTAACCCTTTCACTCCCTCATCCTATCCACCAGCTTCCTGCAGGATCGATGAGGGAGTGAAAGGGTTAACGAGGCTGGTGGATAGGGTGAGGGAGACAAAAGGTTAAAGTTTTGCTTTGTTTGTCATGGCTGACAGTGCGGGATGCTTACGGATAGGGTGAGGAAGTCAAAGGGTTAATGTGATGCTTACAGATAGGGTGAGGAAGTCAAAGGGTTAATGTGATGCTTACAGATAGGGTGAGGAAGTCGAAGTGTTAACGGGATGCTTACGGATAGGGTGAGGAAGTTAAAGGGTTAATGTGATATTTACGGATAGGGTAAGGAAGTTAAAGGGTTAATGTGATGCTTACGGACAGGGTAAGGAAGTCAAAGGGTTGATGTGATGCTTACGGATAGGATGAGGAGTTAAAGGGTTAATGTGATATTTACGGATAGGGTGAGGAAGTTAAAGGGTTAATGTGATGCTTACGGATAGGGTGAGGAAGTCAAAGGGTTAATGTCTTTTTCAGCGACCACTGGAGAAGCCGGATGGTTTGGACGTGTGTGACCAGAGTAAGATCCATCCCCAACATCTGTGTGAGAAATGTCAGTTACTGGGCTTTTACTGCCGGCGTATGAATTGACCGTGTGCCATGACTAACCCCTGGTTCTGCAACTGGCTGTAATGCAAATCACAGTCTGACTGTGATACCTCGGCGTCTTAAACTGGATCCATTCCTGGCGTAGATGGGAGCGGTAGTCAAGTGGGTACACATCGGACTTCCACATGAAACATCCTGGGTTCAATTCGTCAAGAAACCTCCGCCTGGTGGTCCTGCTGAGTAAAGGATGGAGATGTTTTGCTGATCTCCCAATGTCAACATGTGCAAAGGCGTGCAAGTGTCAAAACCCTCTTTGTGTGTATACTAATGTAGAATATCAAATATGCACGTTACAGATCTTGTTATCCATACCAGTGGCTGAGTTATGGAAATATAAACCACCCAGCCAGCACACCCATTTATTACGAAGTATAAAGATGGTACAGCAGCACAGTAAAACAACGTTCCACAAACATTCAAAATGCTTAAAAGCATCCTGACATTTGTGTGAAAAGTGTAAAATATTTGGCTTCTGTTGTCGCCGCATGATCTGTATAATATGACCATTTGTCCTGGCTGTCCCTGGCCTTCTGTGTTGGATATGTGCAGGTCACAGTTTGACTGTGATGTCTTGGTTTCTGAAAGATTCATGTGACTGTTTTGTAAAAAATGTCAGAGGGAGGTAGCTTAGTTAAACTATTTTGAAAATATTGCTCAACGATTATATGATCGTGTTAAAGACATCTGGTGTACAGCATGAATTCCAGTTATAAATGTTTTACTTATCTATCTATATATCTATCTATTATCTATCTATCTATCTATCTATCTAATCATCTATCTATCTATCTGTCTGTCTGTCTATCTATCTATCTATCTATCTATCTATCTGTCCATCTATCTATCTATCTATCTGTCTATCTATCTGTCTGTCTGTCTATCTATCTATCTATCTATCTACCTATCTATCTATCTATCTATCTGTCTATCTATCTATCTATCTGTCTATCTATCTATCTATCTATCTGTCTATCTATCTGTCTGTCTGTCTATCTATCTATCTATCTATCTATCTGTCTATCTATCTATATATCTATCTACTATCTATCTATCTGTCTATCTATCTATCTATCTATATCTATCTATCTGTCTATCTATCTATCGTCTGTTTGTCTGTCTATCTATCTATCTATCTGTCATCTATCTGTCTGTCTGTCTATCTATCTATTATCTGTCTATCTATCTGTCTATCTCACTGTTAATTTATTTTACTAATTTATTTATTTATTTGTTTATTTATTTCATCATTTATTTATTTATTTTATTATTTATTTATTTATCTGACATGCACATTGCTGTTCTGTGTGAAGACACTGAAAAGAAAAATATGAAAATAAATGACTGTGTGTTGCAATGTGCACACCTTTGTCGTATCCGATTTTTTTAAAAATTCCATGACAAAAGGATATTACCATTTCCCACTGGGAAAACGAAGAACGAGCACTCCGTAACATTGTTAGGTACGAGGTGGGACATTATGATGTGTGTACATAATGATTTTTTTTCTTTCACTGAAAGAATATATAAATCATCCAAATTTTGATAAAACAGCATTTTTCAAGATTATATTCAGTATGATATCGGTGTGTTCTTAGAATGTGGAAAAATCGTTTTTGTATAGATATTGTATATTCTATGTCTTCATATCTTGCTGTAGTACAATGATATGTAAAAAAAGATTCCACTGGTGTCATATGTGCTTTGATTATTTGTTGTTGCCAAGATAAAGAGTAAATTGGTTGAAGCGTGTATGGTCTTGTCTGGGTGATATGATTCCTTTCTCGATCTGTGCCACCAGCATTTGACACTTGATGGATAACTGCGTTTTGTTCATAATGTTTTCATGATTATTGTCTCCCTTGAAGTGCCAGGTGCGTTATATCGTGACTAATAAATTATTGATGTGATATGAAACAGTTTGTTTTTATTATTATTCTTGTTTTTTTGTTTTTGTTGGTATTGCTTTTGTTGACGCTGATGTTGTTAATCTTGTGGTTGTTGTTGTTTTCTGTTGTTACTACTTTTGTTATTGTTTCAACTTGCTCGAATGGACTCGTGCTATCTTGCTGAATTCTCTTGGTGGGTATACAGGTCTTCATCAGCCGATGTGGGTCTCCATGTGGGATACTTAAGCAGTTCTGGAGATAGCGATACATGTTTTTTCTACAGGAACTGCACATAAAGGATTCCTGCGACCCTGGGTTCACTTCCTTGTGTCACTTTTCTGTTGAATATCAGCTGTTCTGTGCTGTTCAGATGTGACTGTGCCCTGTATGCATTGCTGTCACCAGCTTGTTTTGTTCCGGGCAGTGGCTCTTCAGTTAGTTGTGTTGATGTCACAGCTGATGAGGTTGGCCTTCAGAGTGTCCTTGTATCACACGAGTGATTTTCCCTGGTCATGGTGTCCTTGCTTTAGAATGTGGTTGTCTTCTATACAGACGATGTGCCCTGTCCAACTGACCTGGCATTTGATGAGAGGACAGTCTACATTTGACAAGCCATCTTTCTTCACAACTCGAAGCGTGGAACTCAATCTTGTCACGTGAAGTTGCAGATCTCATAAAGACAAGTTTGGTAGATCAACTCCAGCTGTTGATGTAGTTATGTAAGAGTAGACAGTCCAGGTCTAGCAGCAGTACAGCAGAGGGCCCAGGATTACTGTACTGCATATAGTAATGGTTATGGAAAGCTGATACCATGGTTATGCCGCAATCTCTAGGTCGGCTTTCCAAATACGCAGAATGCAGAACTCAATTAACATTAACACTCATGAACACTTGCACAGTACACGTATGCAGTCAAAACACACACAC
>CM060305.1:88098489-88108489 GCA_030674185.1 Monoplex corrugatus
AACAAGGAGGTTTATCTAATTGTTAAAGTGAAAGATACGTGTTTTTTTTTTAATTGTTAAAAGGAATTTATCTCCTATCACATGTATTCAGTTTATGTGTTTGATAATCTGTTCTTTATTTAGCCTTCTTTGTGTTGTTTGGGACGTTTTTGTCCTGCACCATTAGTTATGTCCTCTGAGAAATGAATTATGTACTAAACAAAATGGTAATGATTATGTATTCAACAAAAAGGATAACATTTTAAATAAATTATGTACTAAACAAAATGGTAATAATTATGTATTCAACAAAAAGGATAACATTTTACGATAGCTCTTGGAATCTGCATGGTACGCACTGTACAAAATTAAGAAAATCAACCCCCGGAATCGACATTAAGAGGAATAACCCCCACCCCCTCCCTCCTCCCTCTTCCAACTGCCCATTTTGTGAACCCCAGACATGTACCCCCGATACAGACAGACCTGTATGTGGATCTGTGATGGTGTCAAAAACAGTGAACACACTCAGGACCACTCGCACACGTGAACACAAAAGTGATCTCCACACAAACTGACATGGAAGCGGTTTCAGAGCAAGATGTCTTTAAAAACAGCCATCAACTACCCAACCAGCCAAAGAACCAACAAGAAAACGAAGAATGTACAGGAAATAAATTAAGGAACCCAATCACTGATTTTTTATTTCAATAAAGGACATACCGTAAAGTTCGGACTATAAGGCGCGACTTTTTTTCCCAGCTTTAACCCCTGCAGCTTATAAAACGATGCGGCTTATTTGGGATTTTTCCCGATTCCAGGAGCGTCAAGTTCAAGTATATTCTTAGCTTCTCTTTAACTCACCAAAATCGTGTTTACCGTTCATGAATTTTTCGGTGAGCTCCATGTTAAAGTGTTATCTATTCACGTTGAAGAGTTAACTGATAACTGTTCACGTTTTTAAATCAAATCCACACACATTGAAGCATTTGGATCTGTATTCAGATCTGCTCTGCTCAAGCGTACACCCTCATCATGCCGAAAACGCGACGTAATGCCTACGAAGTAGCCTTCAAGTTGAAGGCGATCGACCTGGCCATTGAAAAAGTGCGGCTTATAAATCAGTGCGGCTTATGTGTGAATAAAGTTAAGATTTTTCTATAATTTAGTGGGTGCGCCCAATAGCCCGAACTTTACGGTACACAGATTCATAACAATAATGATTCCATTTGTAAAGTGCAAACGATCTATGTCAGAGAGTGCTCCATGCACTTTGCATATCAAAGAAACAAAATTATTATAAGGTTTTTCAGGGAAATGGTTGCCATGTTTCAATTTCGTTTTCTCAAGATAACGTCTCCGTGGTTGGAATAAATTCCATAAGCAATGACAACACACAGAGAATATGCACAATACCATGAAGATTACTGTATCATCAAAATGTTTGCATTTTTTTCATGTCATGACGATCAAAAGATAAGAAAATGTCGCAGCCAACACATGCTCACATCATATAAAATAGCTATCTTTTTGACCCTGTCACATCATATAAAATAGCTGTCTTTTTGACCCTGTCACATCATATCAAAGCTGTCATTGTGACCCTGTCACATCATATAAAATAGCTGTCTTTTTGACCCTGTCACATCATATCAAAGCTGTCATTGTAACCCTGTCACATCATATAAAATAGCTGTCATTGTGACCCTGTCACATCATATAAAAAGCTGTCATTGTGACTCTGCCACATCATATCAAATATTTGTCATTGTGACCCTGTCACATCATATGAAATAGTTGTCATTGTGACCCTGTCACATCAAATCAATGCTGTCATTGTGACCCTGTCACATCATATAAAATAGTTGTCATTGTGACCCTGTCACATCAAATCAATGCTGTTATTGTGACCCTGTCACATCATATAAAATAGTTGTCATTGTGACCCTGTCACATCATATAAAATAGTTGTCATTGTGACCCTGTCACATCATAAAAAATTCATGACTGCTCATATTGTCTGACCCTGTCACATCATATAAAATAGTTGTCATTGTGACCCTGTCACATCAAATCAATGCTGTCATTGTGACCCTGTCACATCATATAAATAGTTGTCATTGTGACCCTGTCACATCAATCAAATGCTGTCATTGTGACCCTGTCACATCATATTAAATAGCTGTCATTGTGACCCTGTCACATCATATCAAATCTGTCATTGTGACCCTGTCACATCATATAAAATAGCTGTCATTGTGACCCTGTCACATCAATAATAGCTGTCATTGTGACCCTGTCAATCATATAAAATAGCTGTCATTGTGACCCTGTATCATCATCATATAAAATAGCTGTCATTGTAGACCCTGTCACATCAAATAAAATAGCTGTCATTGTGACCCTGTCATATCATAATTAAATAGCTGTCATTGTGACCCTGTCACATCATATAAAATAGCTGTCATTGTGACCCTGTCACATCATATAAAATAGCTGTCATTGTGACCCTGTCATATCATATAAAATAGCTGTCATTGTGATCCTACACATCATATCAAAGCTGTCATTGTGACCCTGTGACATATAAAATAGCTGTCATTGTGACCCTGTGACATCATATAAAATAGCTGTCAATTGTGACCCTGTCACATCATATAAAATAGCTGTCATTGTGACCCTGTCACATCATATAAAATAGCTGTCATTGTAACCCTGTCACATCATATAAAATAGCTGTCATTGTGACCCTGTCACATCATATAAAATAGCTGTCATTGTGACCCTGTGACATCATATAAAATATATGTCATTGTGACCCTGTCACATCATATAAAATAGCTGTCATTGTGACCCTGTCACATCATATAAAATAGCTGTCATTGTAACCCTGTCACATCATATAAAATAGCTGTCATTGTGACCCTGTGACATCATATAAAATAGCTGTCATTGTGACCCTGTCACATCAAATCAATGCTGTCATTATGACCCTGTCACATCATATTAAATAGCTGTCATTGTGACCCTGTCACATCATATCAAAGCTGTCATTGTGACCCTGTAACATCATATAAAATAGCTGTCATTGTGACCCTGTCATATCATATAAAATAGCTGTCATTGTAACCCTGTCATATCATATCAAAGCTGTCATTGTGACCCTGTCATATCATATCAAAGCTGTCATTGTGACCCTTTTCACATCATATCAAAGTGTCATTGTGACCCTGTCATATCATGTCAAAGCTTTTATAGTGACCCTGTCATATCATATAAAATAGCTGTCATTGTGACCCTGTCAACTCATATCAAAGCTGTCATTCTGACCCTGCCACGTCATATAAAATAGCTGTCATGTGACCCTGTCACATCACATCAAAGCTGTCATTGTGACCCTGTCACATCACATCAAAGCTGTCATTGTGACCCTGTCACATCATATCCTCCGTAATAAGAGTCTTGAGGGAGGTTGTGAAGAGTGTGGGGGTGGGTCTTACCTTTATCCTCCATGAGAGTCTTGAGGGGGGTTGTGAAGGCTGTGTTGCTCCCGGCCCACCGTCCTCTAGCACTAGTCTGCAATGGGCAGGCCAACACATCACACACAACACGAACACACACACACCCATAGCACGAACACATCACACACACATAGCACGAACACAGCACACACAATAAGCATTGGACACGGGATAACACATGGACATATACATATATACACAACATCCACATAGTACACACATAACGGACACACATACGGACACACATACACACATCAGACACAGTACACACACACACACACACACACACACACAACACACACACACACACACACAACACACACACCACACACAACCACACACACACACACACACACATCACACACACACACACACATACACACAACACACACACAAACATTCGACACAGCACACACTATGGACACGCATACACAGCATGACACAGTACACACACACACACACACACACACATAGCATTGGACACAGACACAATACTGGACACAGCACTCGTGCACACACGGACACATACACGCTACTCTGGCTAGGACGCTACAGGCAGACATACATACACCTCACCCAAGTTGTATCAGATACCGTATACATTACTGACACACATCTCCAGCGGTACACACATAACACGTGTCATAGGCAATACATACAAAATCTAATGTCATACAATATAAACAATACGCACCACACGCATTCCAAACAACATACACACAGAGCTCATAGACAATATTCGCAACATTTAATGCAACACACACGACACACAACACACACACACACACACACACACACACACACACCACACACACACACACACACAACACACACACACACACACACACACACACACACACACACACACACACACACACACACACACACACCACAACATAGGCAATGCACACAGCATCCAATGCAGCAGACACATCACACACAACATACACACATAACCATACAACACACACATCACACACAACACACACACACACACACACACACACACACACACACACACACCACACACACACACACCATAACACACATAGTCATTACAGAAGCAGCAGCTAGCTGGCTGGCCTGGCTCAAGCTGTGTGTGCGTGCTATAGTGACTCACTGAATGGACGTGCACAAAGCAGTGACACGTGATGGTCAGTGGGTCTCCCATCCCTACCCTTAATAAACCGTATAGTTAAGACCAAGCTTAGGTTCCCCACGAGGATAAACATAATTTTAACAACCTTTTCAAAGACTTATTTCCACATAGTCATTTCCATCTAGTCATTTCCACATAGTCATTTCCACATAGTCTAAGTCTATCAATTTATATCTTTAAATCGTTCTTGTAAAGCGTTTTTCTCCAAACTGGTATGGACGCACAAAACATTACACATAATCAAACATTTGAGTGGAGAACGGAGAATTCAAACTGTTTGGCGAGCTGATCATGATCCACTATGTTGTTGCAAAGCGTGTACGTTTTGTAGGCGTGCATGCTAGCTGTTTTCATATTTGCATAAACCAGCCAGTGACACGATTAACAGAGTATTTTGCCAGCGTACGTGATGGGACGACAGAGCATAACATTCAATTCGATGACAAGTTATTATCAGACAAAGCCTAAAGATCAGCATGCTGACTATTCTGTTGTATAGCATTGGTGAGCCCCTGTCCTAACACTGGGACTTGCACAGCTCACCTGTTCATCTCTCCAGTGGGGGGTCTGGCAGCTCCGTTGATGGGTGGCAGAATAGATTTGTTGTCTGCCCCGTGGTCCATGACCATGGCCGGGTACTGCTTCCAGTACTCCTCCCGCCCTGCCATGGCGGCCTTGATCAAGTCCATCACCATCGTCTTCTCTGTCGTCACACAGGTACAAAAGTATTAATAAACATTTTAGTTGTTTTTTTTTGTCGTGTTACTAGCCATACAGTCTGGTACAAAGTTTCACAACGTTACAATGATGGGGATGATACTTGTAATGCTGTGGGTTGATGTCCATTCTGCAATCAATCTGAACAGGTGTCCTTTATGCTTCCTTTCATAAAACATCCTGGCGTCAGCCAGGTTTAAGAAATACAAACACCTGCCGTGTTGGTCAGGGCATTTAAACAACATCCTCAATGATGCATCCTTGATGTGTATGAGACACGATTGTGTGATCCCAGTCTTCCCACTGAGTCCATAATACATTCAAACTTCGTTAGGAGCCAACTGGGGTCAAACAACCCCTGAATAACTTTGACATAGATGATAGGATTCGAACCACAACTGTCCAGTTGATTGTGCGTTGCACTAACACTGGACCACAAGTACTGTTATCACCAATACTGTAACAGTTTTGATTCAGATCATCATCATCATTCTGCGTCTTTACTGTTATCACCAATACTGTAACAGATTTGATTCAGATCATCATCATCATTCGTCGTCTTTACTGTTATCACCAATACTGTAACAGTTTGGATTCAGATCATCATCATCATTCTGCGTCTTTATTGTTATCACCAATACTGTAACAGTTTTGATTCAGATCATCATATCATTCTGCGTCTTTACTGTTATCACCAATACTGTAACAGTTTGGATCAGATCATCTCATCATCATCATTCATCGTCTTTACCGTTATCACCAATACTGTAACAGTTTGGACTCAGATCATCATCATCATCATTCATCGTCTCTACTGTTATCACCAATACTGTAACGGTTTTGATTCACATCATCATCATCATCATTCATCGTCTTTACCGTTATCACCAATACTGTAACAGTTTATATTCAGATCATCATCATCATCATTCATCGTCTTTACTGTTATCACCAATACTGTAACAGTTTGGATTCAGATCATCATCATCATCATTCATCGTCTTTACTGTTATCACCAATACTGTAACAGTTTGGATTCAGATCATCATCATCATCATTCATCGTCTATACTAATATTACCAATACTGTAACATCATCATCACCATCATCATTCGTTGTCTTTAGAACGATTATTTCTGGATTTTATTCCTCCCCAACCTCACATTTTAATTTCTTTTCATCAATAGCGATTTTATCATGTGTTTCTGTTTACTTTGTGTCATTTCAGACTAGACAAGACGATTCTGTCCAATATAGGTTGGTTTGTTCATGTAATCGTTCTCTTCCGTTTTGCTGTTTGTCTGTACTTTCCATTATAAGGGGGACAACTCTGATTTACCTCTCTTGGGGCTGATGACAGGTATCTGCATTTTACTCTATACAATGGCAGTTGTAAAGGATAAACAGAAAGACAGACAAACAGATAAGCACAGAGACAGACGGAATGACAGACAGAGAGATGAACAGACACACACAGAGACAGGCATACGGACAGACACACACACAGACGGACGGACAGACAGACAGACAGACCTCTGTCACCAGAAGAACAGAGCCAGGCTTGAACAGCGTTGACATCCTCTGTCTGCAGAATCTGACACAGCATCGTCAAGACCTGTAGGACCAGACAAAATAATGACTGTCTGTAGGACAACACACCTAACATTGTCAATACCTTTAAAACCATACAACATGATCAATGTCTGTAGGACAACACAACTAACACTGTCAATACCAGTAGGACAACACAATTAACACAGTTAATACCTGTAGGACCAGACAACATGATTACAGCCTGTAGGACAACAAGAAACCTACAAAACCTTGTGAATACACTGGAAATAGAAAGCAAAGGTAAGGGGTTGGAACTAAACAGCAGGAAGACTGAATTCATGGTGATCAGTAAAAAACATGAAATCCCCTCATGCAAAATAACAGCAAATGGCACAACCTTGAGACAGGTTGATAAGTTTAAATACCTGGGAACGATTATTGCACCAGACGGCAGATGCACATCAGAAATAGCCAGCAGAATCGGCCAAGCCAAAACAGCATTCAAGAAGATGAAAAGCATTCTTACCAACAAATGCCTATCAATTAACATCAGGAAGAGAGTTCTTGAATGTTATATAGAACCAATACTTTTATACGATTGTGAGGCGTGGACAGTCAACAAGCAAAGCCAGAACAAGATTGAGGAAGCCGAGATGTGGTTTCTAAGAAGAATGTTCAGAGTTCCATGGACAGCAAAGAAAACAAACGAAACAGTCTTGGCGGAGGCAGACACAAGAAGATCATTCATAAGGAAGATTAAGAAAAAACAGGCAACATTTGTAGGCCATTTTATGAGGAAAAGGGAATTGGAGCACATGGTCACAACGTGAAAGCTGGAGGGAAAGAGAGCACCAGGTAGACCCAGAGAAAAGATATTCGATGGACTTGCAGAGTGGCTGAAGACAAAGAGGGTGGAAGAGGTGCTTGAGGCAACAAGGGATAGAAACAGATTGAAGGCCATGATCGCCAACGTCATGTGGCAACGCACCTGATGTGATGAGGACAACACAACTAACCTCGTCAATACCTGTAGGACCACACAACATGATTACTGTCTGTAGGACAACACAACCAACATCGTCAATACCTGTGGGACCAGACAACATGATAACTGTCTGTAGGACAACACAACTAACACAGTCAATACCTGTAGGACCACACAACATGGTTAGTGTTTGTTGGTTAACACACTAACTCCTAACAGTGTCAATGCCTCTGGCCCAGTCATCTTAACTTTTCGCTGTGGCATGGGGTGGTGTGTGCTGTACATAATATGGTCAGAATACACACGGCCGAAATATAGACCTAAGTACTAAAATACAAAACTGGTTTATTGTTTGAGAGAGAGAGAGAAACAGAGAGAGACAGAGACAGAGAGACAGAAAGCGACAGAGACATATACAGAGACAGAGACAGACAGAGAGAGAGAGACAGACAGACAGAGACTGAGAGATATAAACAGAGACAGAGAGACAAAAACAGGCAGACAGGCAGACAGAGACATAGAGAGAGAATGAGAGAGACAGCAGACAAAGAATACAGACAGATAGAAACAGAGACACAGAGGGAGGGAGAGAGTGAGAGAGACAGAGAGACGGAGACAGAGAGACAGAGATAGACAAACAGACGGAGAGAGAAAATGAGAGAGACAGCAGACAGACAAAGAAATACAGACAGACAAACAGACACAGAGGAAGGGAGGGAGAGAGACAGAGAGAGACAGACAGAAACAGACAGACAGACAGACAGGCAGACAGACACTCAGATATACACAGACACTCAGACAGACAGACAGAGACACATAGACAAGAACAAGAAAGCAAATAAACAGACAAACAGACAGACAAACCAACACAGAATCACCACTGACCACATTCTCAAGGTCAGGGGCAGGAGCAATATGGTGGAAGCCGCCAAAGTTGTTCACGCGTTGTCCCCGCCGACTGTTACCACGTGACATGGCACGTGACGGGGGAGGGATCAGACGGCCTGTCTCCTGGCTGTATCGAGTCGTTCTGGCTCTCTCCTCCTCCTGTTAGACAACATAGCACGTGCAACATGACTATGATTAGCATAATTATCTGTTACCACGTGACGTGACGGAAGGTTTGAAGAAACTGTAACTTCCAAACTCAGTTGTGTATGCTAGCGAACACCATGACACAGGTAGGCAATCATAGCGTAAAGTGTCACAGAGGTACTCGTAGCTGCAGACCAAGAGGAATCCTGACCCTCTGGTGTGTGTGTGTGTGTGTGTGTGTGTGTGTGTGTGTGTGTGTGTGTGTGTGTGTGTGTGTGTGTGTGTGTGTGTATGTGTGTGTGTGTGTGTGTGTGTGTGATGTGTGTGTGTGTGTGTGTGCGTTGTGTGTGAGTGTGTGTGTGTATGTGTCTGTATTGTGTGTGTGCGTTTGAGACTGTATGTGTGTCTGTCTGTCTGTATGTGTGTGCTGTATGTATATGTCTGTCTGTTATGTATGTATGTGTGTGTGTGTATGTATGTATGCATATGTGTGTATGTGTGTGTGTGTGTCTGAACGTGTGTGTATGTGTGTGTATGTGTGTGTATATGTGTGTTATGTTCGTTCGTTCGTTCTTTAATTTAAGTCTTTTCATTATAAGTGATATTAGACGGTGTGTGTATCATGTGTCTGTTTGTGTGTGTTGTGTTTGTGTGTGTGTGTATACATGTGGTGTAGTGTGTATGTATGTGTGTGTATGTATGTGTGTATATGTATGTCTGTATGTGTTTGTGTTTGTGTGTGTGTGTATTTGTGTGTATGTATGTGTGTGTATGCATGTGTCTGTATATATATATATATATATATATATATATATATGTATATATATATATATATATATACAGACACATGCATACACACACTACATATATGTATATATATATATATATGTATTATATATATTATATATATATTGTGTGTGTGTGTGTGTGTGTATGTGTGTGTGCGTGTGTGTGTGTATGTGTGTGTGTGTTTGTGTGTGTGTGTGTGTGTGTGTGTGCGTGTACGTGTATGTGTATGTGTGTGTGTGTATGTATGTGTGTATATGTATG
>CM060305.1:88120989-88128489 GCA_030674185.1 Monoplex corrugatus
GGTTTGTTAGAAGGCGCCTGCAGGCCTGGTACCTCTGACTTCAGCCCTGTTATTTTGCATGGTACCATGGTTTGTTAGAAGGCGCCTGCAGGCCTGCCTCGTACCTCTGACTTTAACCCTGTTATATTGCATGATGCCATGGTTCACTAAAGGCGTCCGCGGGCGTGATACCTCAGAGTCCAGCCCTCTGCTTAAGATTAAAGTAACTGCAGAAAAGAGTTGAAGAAATCACGGAGAGATGGTGTTACAACATTTTGATTTTGCTTACTTCTTCTGCTTCACAGTTTTCTGACAGTTTTAGATTCTAGCTCACTTACTTCACTCCTACCTTTTAATCTCCCGCCCCCCACCCCCACCCCCCCCCCCTTTGTAAGGTATATCATTTCATTCTATTTTCGATCGGTGGCGTCTCCAATTCTAAAATGTTTTGACCTGCACGCATTTATTTCAATAAGGGGGTCGACTCAACGCTGGCATTCATGTATTGTGGTGTCCAAAGTCGCCTAAAGATAGGATCCATTTTTGTCACAAAGGAATTTATTCGCTTGAAATGCCGATCGCTCTTCCCGAGACAAGCGCGTTGCCATAGTACCGCGCCACCGGTTTCAGCTGCACTGAGAGATTGTGATGCTTTTGTGTTAGCCTGAATTATCGGTGCTTTGCATCTGTATCGCTGTCAATGTATTAGTTCAGCATGGGCAGATCTATTGTGATATTCTGGCCTGCTGTAATAAACGTGCACGATCAGCGTGGATATCGCCATCACTCTCTGTCACTGTGGCCCATCTCTGGTGGTGACAGAGATGAAAAGTTGATTGACAGGAAAAAGGAACAGGAAGAGAGGGAGGGAGAAATAGAGGGCTATATGAAAAAGCAGGAACAAAGAACGCAGAAGCGAAACGAAATAAATCTTAGGAGAGAGAGAGAGAGAGACAGAGACAGAGATAGAGACAGAGAGACAGAGAGAGACAGAGAGAGACAGAGAGACAGAACTCAGAACTCAGAACTCAGAAAATGTTTATTGTACATCGGCCTTAGGCCACAATACATGCATGGGGAAGGGGAGGGGAGGAGATCAGGTTTTCTTATACATTCATACAAGTTATACTATCAAACTGCAGTGAACTCTGTCACATTGTCCCCCTTCTATCGATTACCGTCACATAAGCATTTACAGTAGTCCTTTCATTTATATTCTAGTCCATATTCCTTAACTGGCCAGCTAAGAATATCTGTCATTAACCGCATCTATATCATTCATCCAACTGTCAATTTTACAATAACTGGCTATCAGACAAACAAACCATTCAATTAGTGCACACTTCTGACGTTTCTTGCACCCTTCAGTGATCATACAGTTGATTCAACCACAGCTACTTGACATAACAATCAATCCATCAATCGATCAACCAACCAACCAATCAATCAATCAGTCAACCAATCAATTAATCAATCAATCAACTGATTTACCAATTGATCAATCAAATAATCCGCCATTCAGCTCGTGAATCAACTGACAAATCAACTTTCAATTGATTGGGTCAGATGCATCATCCAACCGTACAATCGATATCACTTCAGTAACAATCACTTCAAGTAATCACTCACTCACTCACTCACTCACTCAACTCACTCACTCACTCACTCACTCACTCAATCAATCAATCAATAAATTAATCAATCAATCAATCATTTAACCAGTTAATCGGTCACCCAGTGAATTAATCGACCAGATAACCTAGAATTTAACTGAGTTCGATATATCAATTTGCAATCGATACTTCAAATAACGCGAATCAATCATCCATACATTCAATAATTCAATCACTGATCGATCAATAGCTAAAACCATCAATCTATAAATCGATCAGTCGGTGAGCCACCCATCAATTAACAAATTTGATAATCATTCCGTTGTCAGCTAATCATGCGTTCGGTTCATCAATTTATTCATCAGTGTATCTAAACCAATCAATGGAATTAATGTACAATGAAATGAACCCAAAAATATATGACATAAGAGCAATTCGACCCCAAAACAGTCGGTTAATTGGCAAAAACAGACATTCATAATGCCAAACAATTAATCAGACTAATCGCAGATCAGTCACTCATTTACCAAAACAATTGACATTGAGACAATACCAAATGATCATTCAATGCATATTTAGCACTTCGTGCATCTTTTAGTTCAGAGATAACTCAATCTTCGGCGGTCAGCAATGGTTCAGGCCATAGACTGAATCGAAGGTTATGTATATACGCACATACACACACACATATACACATCTATATACACGCACACATACATAATCACTCATACACATAGATATATACATATGTATCCACACATATACATAATGTAGATACTATCACCTATGTATGCACATAAGTACACCAACGTCAACGTGAATACACAGGCACATATGCACATGTGTGTCTATATGAGCACCCCCTTCATATTCAAATAAACATTTTTTTTATCTTTGGAATTGAAATTAAATATTGTCTGAAATTCTAGTGCTAGTATCTACATAACTATTTAGTTTTCTTCTCCTTTTAATAATTTTTTTCTCCTATTCATGGCGTGGAAAACGTATCTGGATACGCTGTGACTTCGGTGGGTATTTGTTGATTGGAGCAGTATGCACATCGGCATGCTGACTAAATCTTTTAAAAATTTCGTCCTGAGGTCAGCGTAAGTGGAACATCTAAATAATAAGTGTTCTTCGTTTTCAGATTCTGTCCGGCAAAATGGACATTCCTTTTCTTGATCAGATTCACTATATCTATTTATATTATTGTTTAGTGGTAAAACGTTCAACCTTATTTGTGAAAGGGCAACTCTGAAACAGTATATATTAATAGAGTCAATGTACTTCTCTTTTTCAAAGATAGTCTTAAATGATCTGTAGCTTTCATACCTCTCTCTGTCTCTGAGTGACCCAGACCATTATTGAATATATAAGTCTACAAGTCTCTGTTTAAATATACGCAAAAAGGCTTTTACATCACCAACACCTTGTTACAGCCACACGATATTAAATCCAGTTTCACACCAAATTTCCCTTATTTTTGAACCCAGCATTCTTTCCCAGCCCTGTCAAGTTCCACTAACATTTGGTAAGCCTTATAAGTAACCTATTTGGATTCATTTCCAGTAATTTAAACCAATATCTAAGACAGGTAGTTGAGGAGTTGACATAAAGAGGATATCTTTCCAAATCCCCATATACCATCTTGTTAGGTGTCCTGACTGGAACACCCAACAGTCTTTTGCACGATACCAAATGTACTTTCTCTATATGCTCGAGTCTGTTAAGTCCCCATATCTCAGAAGAATACAACAAAATAGGTTGAATTTTTGCATCAAACAACTTGAAGAAAGTTTCTATAGTCATGTCTTTATATTTTTGAAAAGTCCTGTTTAATAGCAAAGTTGCGTTTTTACCTTTTCTCACCAAATGTTCTTATGCCGGCCTTGGTGCTAATCATTGTCGTGAAATTGAAAACCAGATAACAATATTCACTAACTACTTCCAATTTTGTCCCTTTGTAAAACCATTGTTCATGTCGTCCTAAGAAGCCCCCTCTTCTGAAAACCATAACCTTAGTTTTTTTCAAGATTAACTTCCAGTTTCATGCTGGCACAGTATGTCTGCAAGACTCTTAACTGGTTTTGCAAACCATTTGGTGTAGTTGACAGAAGGGCTACATCATCTGCAAAAAGAAGAATGAATATTTCCATTGAAACCTGGCATCAGCTGGATGCCATGTCGCCCCTTTTCATCCATACAATTGGCTAATTGATTAATTAATACCGAAAATAAAGTAGGGCTAAAGACACATCCTTGTCTCACGCCTATGGGGTTATCGAATATTTGAGATAATTCCCAGTTTGCCCGAATACATGAGCATAATGATTCATACATTGCTTTTAGCGAAGCCAAAAACTTCCCTTTCACTCCTTGATTTTGAATACACTTTAAGAGTTTGTCATGCTGAACCGAATCAAAGGCTTTCTTAAAGTCTACAAAAGCAACATATAGTTTTCTACCTTTCTTGCTCATAGTTTTCTGAACCATAGCGTACAGACTGAAAATTTGATCCACTGTAGAATATTTTTTCCTAAAACCTGCCCTGACTTTCTGATATTAAATTATTGTTTTCTAACCAAGCATACAATCTAGTATTCAGTATTGATTGTAACATTTTGATACAATGCTTAATAACGACACAACCCTGTAATTGTCCACTTTATCAGGATCTCCTTTCTTAAATATTGGTATGATAATAGCTTTTGACCAATCTTGAGGATAAATTCCTCAGTCGAATAAAGTGTTAAACAGCTTCAAAAGAAAATTATGGATATTTGTGTTACATTTTTTAATATCTCGGCTGTAACACCGTCTATTCCATGGCATTACCTATCCTCAATTTTCTGATGGATTCTCTGACTTCTTCTATAGTTATCTTAGAATTTAATGGGTGTTCTGTTGATTCATTTAAATCTACTTCGACAATGCAGCGCTCATCATGTGTTGATCTGTTATCTTGAAATACGTTTTTAAAATGACTGAACCATTCATCAATACTTATATTGTTAGTAAGTTTGTTTTTGGTACCATACCCTATATTTCTTAACTCAGACCAGAACTGCGATGAATTTGAAATATTTCTGGCTAAGCATTCTGCTTTTTGTTTATTAAACTGCTGTTTTTTTAGTCTTTAATGATTTTTTATACTTCTTCCGTGTTTCACAATACACAACCCTATCATTCTCATCTTTTGTTTTTCTGTAGTGTTTGAGAGTTTTTCTGCTTTCTGCTTTGCTTTCTCACATTCCCCATCAAACCATTCAGATCTTTTTCTCTTCTCTGTACATTTCTTACGGTACATACAAGCACCAGCTTCTTTGAGACATTCAACAAATATGGTTAAAGCGTTATCTACATGAGTGTCTAGAGTATCCGAAGCCAATGTAAGTCTACCCTGAATGTAATTACTTTGTAATTTGTTTGCATAATCGTCTTTCTTATTTTCTTGCAATATGAACTTTTGTGTGATGCTATTTTTTGATACTTTTCCCTCAGCTTTCATTCCTGTTTCAAGCTTTCGCTCCACTTTCATTATAACCGATAAATGATCTGATTCTGTGAGACTGTCAACATCTAATGTAGCAATTTTAACTCACGAAAACAGATCATATGATACGATGAAATAGTCAACTACACTCGATCCTGAAACTCCAATGTATGTATAACTACCATCAAAGTCCGGTTTACACAGACCATTTAAAATGATACAGTCAAACATATTGCATAGCTCGAGCAGTTGGTTTCCAAAATCATTTGTGCGGCAGTGATGAGACTGTCTCAAAAAATCACTGTTAACCGAAAGATCAGTTAAAACACTGCCACTGTCATATCCAAATGAACAGTAGTTATCATCAGCTGTTCTTGCATTTAAATCACCAGTCAGCAAGACATAAAAGTCGTCGTGCGAAACTTGTAAATCTAACAAACATTGTTCCAACACTTCCATACCAAACCCATCATGCTGATTATTCCAGTATGTGGAATCATGAGGGGGAATATATGTACATACAAACATTATAGGTTTATTTGTTGAAAACAAATCTTTGTTGATTTCAACAATAATAGCATTTTCGTTTCCAACCTCAATTCGTTTAACAAACGATTCTAAAGTTTTTCTTACCATAACTATTATTCCGCCGGAATACCTTCCTTGATGAGATAGTTTCTTTGCTTTTAATGTAAATACAACAAACTCTTGAAACAAAGATGAATCAAAATCATTCGCTATAAAGGTCTCAGTGAGACAAATGGAATCATGCTGCGAAATGAAATTGATGAAATCCTCATCATCAGTTTCGGTAATAATCCATTCACATTATAAGTGAGAAATTTAATCTGTGGATTATTAACATTATGAACATGTAAATTCACCACTGATGGACACGATCTCCTTTGTGATCCGTCCACATTTTGGGATCCTGGTAAAGAACTTATCCTTTTGTTTTTACTACTTGCTGTAGTGGCCCGGCCGATGTCCTATTTATCAGTGCCGAGGCACCACTAGAGCTAGCTTTGGACTTACATTGCATACTTTTAAACGCCTTTTGAGCTATCAGCAGCTGTTCTTTTCATAGAGTCCAGAATACTGGTCTGACTGCCTGACCTGTCTGTTGTACTGCGCATCTGTCTGCTTCTCTTTTAAGGAGGGGCAGTACGTTTTGGCCGCTGCTGTTTCGGTGAACATGGACCACTGTCTTGTTCTTTCTCTGCAGAATCCTGCTGGGATTCTACAGGTGTTGCTTGTGTGTGTCTGGTGGACTCGTCGATGTGTCCATCTGACTCTCTGTCTGTGTCAGCCCTAAGTGCTGTACTGACTTGTGTCATTGTTTCGTCAGTGTCTTCACGACTAACCTCGACTAGGTCACTATCGTTTTGCTCATCATATTGTGAGACACTAACATCGTCTCTCACATCTCTAATACCATTTGGTGCTTCAATTTCAGTATTGTCTTTTTCTACTGTCTGCTGACACTGAACCTCGTCCGTGACAACTGATAAGTCATCATCAGTCACATCGATTTTATTTTCGTCTTTCTCGCCATGATCATCGTCAGTGTACGAAACACTACCGTTATTGTCATCACTGTCTCTATCAGTATGATCATGTGCGCACTCCATTCTGGTTACTTTTCTGCCAACATCTTTATTGTGGATCATTTGGGTATTGACTCGTGCTCGTTGCGAATCATTTTCATAGGTGACGGCAGTGCCTTCTTGGCGGTAACTGTTGGTATCATTTTGTCGGTGTCTGCCTGTATTAATAGTGAGCCGTCTGTTGTCACTGTCTTTAAGGAACACCACTCTCCTGTGTCCTGTAATGACCGGTTCTCGCTGACATCCCTTCTGTGTCCCTTCACTATAAGAAAAGTCTCCAGGAACAACAGGTGTGGCGGTATCCTGGTTGGAACCGTAATGAAAAGGGCTCTTCCAACTTCTGTGACTTTCGATGTCTCTGTTATAGGTAGGGTTTGTATGGGAATGTCCTCTCCTCTCTGACACGTCCCTGGGACGTTGATAATGATGTCTCATTGTCAGTAAGGGAGGTCCTGGTGTACTTGGCGGTGCTGGCTTCAAAATATTTTTTTACTGGGTCCAGTTTCTGTCGGGTTTTCGTTTTTGAGTGGACATACGGCCAGTCTTCATTTTCCCAGCTGTATTGTTGGCCATGGTTGTTTTCATACAAAGGTGACAAGGAGTGCTCCTTGTCTCTCACTTGTAGCTTTCCGTTGTAGAAATAGGCAATTTTTCCTTGGCCCTATAGAAATCCAGCATTCCCTTCTGTTTAGTGGTGAGGTCAACATACACTTTCATGCCGCTTTGTCTCAGGTTCTGTCTTAGCTGTCTGTCTCTCAAAATGTCCATTTTGCCCGACCAACGGCAGAATTGTGCGATGATAGGCCGC
>CM060305.1:88133489-88148489 GCA_030674185.1 Monoplex corrugatus
AAAAACAAACGATATCACCAGCACAATGCGAGATGGCTAGTCATCCCGTCAGATGTCTATTGATTTCCTATGGCAGCTACAGAGAATGATAAGAAACAGCAGATGTAGACATTCCTCAATTAGTGATGGGCCACTCCATCAAACGCTTGTAAATAATTGAACGGCTGGCTTCATTAACACCTGGCCCTCAGCCTCATCAAACACCTGACCTTGACTTCTTGAAACACCTGGCCTTGACTTTATCAAAGACCTGGCCTCGGCTTCAATAAAGACCTGTACCTTGGTAACACAATGTTTACTTTGCTCTTGTGATGGTGGGCATTTGGTTTGTGTTGGTGTTTGTGTGTCCTTAGCTCACGTTCAGAACATTCCTTCCTTTCATACGTAAACATGGCAACAGCAAGACGAGCAGCAACGTTCAATGAAATGAACTGTTTACCATGTGCAACTAAAATTAATAGTAGTAGTTATAGAAGCAGCAGCAACAGCAACAGCAGCAGCAGCAGTAGTATAATAGTAGTATAGTAGTGGTGGTAGTAATAGTAGTAGTATTAGTAGAATTAGTAGTAGTGGTAGTAATAGTAGCTGTAGTTGTTGTACTAGAAGTAGCTGTTGCGTTCTTCTTCTTCTCATTATTATTATTGTTATTATTGTTGTTGTTGTTCTTCTTCATTTTCATCATCTTTCCATTATTGTGTTATTATTATTATTATTATTATTATTATTATTATTATTATTATTATTATTATTATTGCTGACAGTCATGTACACAATAAACGAGATCAGATCAATCGTGATTTACATGGGCAATAAGAAATCAGTTTACCTGTGTTTCCTTCATGCAGCCTTATCCATTGGGGACTGTAAGGTCTGATATATATCATAGGAAACAGTGATTTTAGTATACACACACACACACACACACACCACACACACACACACACACACACACACACACACACACACACACACACACACACACACACACACATACATATACACACACACACGTACCTGTTTCTTTCATTCCCCCCTCCCCAGCATTCTCTCACTTCTCTAAAAACAACAAACAAGAAACAAACTAACCACAATCAAACCCGTGAAACTTCTGTGACCATAGTTAAACCATACCACAAACAGTAAGCTACAACACAGTAAGCTCAACCATACAACAGGTAAGATCTCAACCTACAGGTAAAACTCAACCATACAACAGATAAGGCCTCACAACACAGGTAAAACTCAACCATACAACAGGTAAGGCTTCACAAGACAGGTAAAGCCCAACCATACAACAGGTAAGGCCTCACAACACAGGTAAAGCTCAACCATCCATACAACAGGTAAGGCCTCACAACACAGGTAAAGCTCAACCATCCATACAACAGGTAAGGCCTCACAACACAGGTAAAGCTCAACCATACAAAAGGTAAGGCCTCACAACACAGGTAAAGCTCAACAATCAACAGGTAAGACTCGCAACACAGGTAAAGCTCAACCGTACAACAGGTAAGGACTCACAACACAGGTAAAGCTCAACCGTACAACAGGTGAGACTCGCAACACAGGTAAAGCTCAACCGTACAACAGGTAAGGCCTCACAACACAGTAAAGCTCAACCATACAACAGGTAAGGCCTCACAACACAGGTAAAGCTCAACCAACCATACAACACAGGTAAAAACCTCAATCATCCATACAACAGATAAGGCCTCACAACACAGGTAAAGCTCAACCATACAACAGGTAAGGCTTGACAACACACACACGCAGGTAAACGCTGAAAAAGGCAGAAAAGGAAGAGATCGATAAAAATGAGGGCGATTATCACCTGATGATCACATCAAAAGCTATGCACAATGCCATGATCGCTTTGACGGCTTCGGTACAAAAGCTTGTAAACCAACCGTCGTCACCGCCATTTCAACAGACTCAGCAGGTCATATAGCTCTGTGGGTTCTTTTCTTCAGTTGATCCACGATTTAGTGTATACCCCCCCCCCCCTTCCCCTCAGTACAGCACCAATATCGAGCTGAGACTACCAGAGTTGTGTGCTTTTAACCTTACTTTATGCTCAGATGCTGGAGGATGAGAACAAAACAAAACAAAACAAACAAACAAACAGACAGACAGAAAACAAACAAAAAAGGGCCAAACAAAACAAACAAACAAACAGGCAGGCAGACAGATAGACAAACAAACATGACAGGCAAACAAACAAACAGACAGGACAGACAGACAAACAAACAGAGAGACGGACAGGCAACAAACAAACAAACAGATAGACATACAGACAGACAAATAGACAAAAGACAAACAGACAAAACGACAAAACAAAAAAACACAGACAAACAAACAAACTAACAAACTCTTCATCATCATCAAGTGCCCTGTATATGGTTTGTGCGTGTATGTGTGTGTACGTATGTGTATGTGTTTGTGCGTGTGTACATGCTCATCCGTGTGTGTCCGAGCCTGTATGTCAGTTTGTGTGTACGTGAGCGCGGGCACTGCGTATGTGTTACGACACCATGGTTGTACCTCTTCTAAGTCGTTCTTTCAAAGCGAGAATCAGACCTTAAGTGGCTGCATTCATCGTCTACATACCCACAGATCTGTTTATGTTCGTCAGGTGTGTGTTGTGTGTGTGTGTGTTGTATGTGTGCGTGCGTGCGTGCGTGCGTGCGTGTGTTAATCGCCAACCCATACACAGATCAGTTTACGCCCTTCGGCAGAAAATGTTTACGAGGCTGGGTCTCAAGGGCATTAACTCTGTTGACGATCTGTCAAAACGCAGCGTTGGCCAGGATTAAAAGTATTCATCGTTTTACTGCCACAACCATTTTTCTCTGCTATGTGTGTGTGTAGGTGGGGGGGGGTGGGCGTGTGTGTGTGTGCACGCGGGCACGTGTGTGTGTGTGAGTGCGCACGTTCGTGTGCGGTGTGCTGTGTGTGAATATGTGTTAGTTCAATTTCATATAATGTCTATCCACATAATGTGATATTAGACGAATGTGTGTGTGTGTGTTTATGTTTGTGTGTGTGTGTGTGTGTGTGTGTGTGTGTGTGTGTGTGTGTGTGTGTGTGTGTGTGTGTATGTGTATGTGTATGTGTGTGTGTTGTGTGTTGTGTGTGTGTTGTGTGCGTATGTGTGTGTGTACATACGTGTGAGTGTGCGTGTGAGAGAGATAGAGTGAGTGGCAATCTTCGAACTTTAAAATTAAAGAGAAGAGAGAGAGAGAGACAGACAGACAGACAGACAGACAGACAGACAGAGAAAGAAACAAAGACAGAGACAGAGACAGAGACAGAGACAGAAAGAGAGAGAGAGAGAGGGAGAGGAAGAGAGAGAGAGAGAGAGACACACACACACACACACACACGCACGCACGCATGCACGCACGCCCATACACAGACAGACAGACAGACAGGACACACACACACACACACATACACACACACACACACACACACACACACACACACACACACACACGCCTTTCACACAAGGAGGACTACGCACACAGTGCTTTTACAAAGTGAAGTCATTTTAAGACAAGAGCGTGGTGTGTCACGAAATGGTGTAACACAAGCCTTCTGTTCATCCTCTGCTATTGAAAAAATAACAGTCCTCCTAAATGAAATTTATGACACTGGAAAATTTCCAAAGATATGTCAAAATCAATTTTCAATGCACTTCCAAAGAAGACAGGGGCTATAGAATGCGAAATCCATTGCACAATCAGTTTGATGAGTCATATAACAAATATCCTATTAAGAATAATCATGATGAGGACAAGGAATAGAATCAAAAGAGAAATAGCAGCAGAACAGTGTGGATTTGTGGAACAGATAGGAACTATTAATGCCATATACATCCTAAGAACTATCACAGAGAGTAAATCGAGATGAATGATTCATATATATACTTTGTTGATTATACCAAGGCTTTCGATCGGGTAAGACATGAAGAATTGATCAACCAACTAGAAAGTCTCAATATTGATGGAAAAGAGCTACGAATAATGAGAAATATGTATTGGGAACAAACAGCTGCGATGAGAATAGAAAACGATATAAGTTCTTTCCAAAACATCAGAAGAGGAGTCAGACAGGGTTGTGTATTGTCACCAGATCTGTTTTCACTTTACAAAGAAAACATCATGAAAAATCTTGAGGAAGACCCTGGAATAAAAGTTGGAGGAAAAATGATAACAATATTCGATACGCAGATGACACCGGGCAAATGATAACAATATTCGATACGCAGATGACCCGGGCTAATTGCAGAAAATGAAAGGGACCTACAAAACCTTGTGAATATACTAGAAATAGAGAGACAGACATAGAAACAGAAAGCAAAGGTAAGGGGTTGGAACTAAACAGCAGGAAGACTGAAGTCATGATGATCAGTAAAAAACATGAAATCACCTCATGCAAAATAACAGCAAACGGCACAACCTTGAGACAGGTTGATACGTTTAAATACCTGGGAACGATCATTTCACCAGACGGCAGATGCACATCAGAAATAGCCACCAGAATCGGCCAAGCCAAAATAACATTCAAGAAGATGAAAAGCATTCTTACCAGCAAATGCCTATCAATTAACATCAGGAAGAGAGTTCTAGATGTTATATAGAACCAATACTCTTATATGGTTTTGAGGGGTGGACAGTCAACAAGCAAAGCCAGAACAAGATTGAGGCAGCCGAGATTGGTTTCTCAGAAGAATGCTGAGAGTTCCATGGACAGCAAAGAAAACAAACGAGACAGTCTTGATGGAGGCAGACCCAAGAAGATCATTCATAAGGAAGATTGGGAAAAGACAGGCAACATTTATAGGCCATTTTATGAGGAAAGGGGAATTGGAGCGCCTGGTCACAACGGGAAAGCTGGAGAGAAAGAGAGCACCAGGTAGACCCAGGGAGAAGATACTAGACGGACTTGCGGAGTGACTGAAGACAAAGAGGTGGAAGAGATGCTTGGGGCAACAAGAGATAGAAACAGATGGAAGGCCATGTGGCGCCAACGCCATGTGGCAAGGCACCTGATGATAATGATGATGAAGTGTGCAGATAGTTATTGTCTCATACACCAAAGGTCACTGTGGAGTAAGGTGGTAGAAACTCAACTTTCTCGGGGTCAGCATTATAAGAGTGGTGTCCATCTTCTCTCCCTTGCTGCTTTATCTTTTCCTAACTGTGAAGACAGTCAGGTACCCGCTCACAGCTGGGTAGACTGAAGGCCGCACCCATATATAAAATTCCATGGACGTGACTGGCACCCGCGTCCCGGGCTGCGCTACAAATTGCCCTTCTCACTGTCCCATCTGAACATGATTGTTGTTCTGGTGGTGTCGGTATAGGGTTAGGTAAGTCCCCCACATTAAAACTGGCCTTCTCGCTGTCCCATCTTCACATTATTGTATATTGTTGGTGTCAGTATATGACTAGGAAAGTCCCCCTTCGCCCACTTCCCTGGGATGGTTATCCCCGTAGGCCATATCATCTGAGGTGGGTGCCGACGTAAAATCCGAACCAAATCAATCCATCAAACGGCACCCGTACAAGCTGAAAGTACACAGACTGGAAGGAGAGTGGTATCAGTGTGCAGTACCACACGTCACGTGTCCACACGACACGCTTGAAGATCAACCAGACACTATTGTGCATGCCACTTGTCGCCTGACTTTCCCATCAGTTTGGAGTTAATACTTTGTTCAAGAGAGATTCATAACACTCAGACAATTCCATACGAGCTCCACTCAAATGTCCCAGCCTTTGTCTCTCAGATGACCTCAGCTTGCGCAAAACCCTGTGCGCAGGAAAAGGTAATAATAATAATAATTACAATATTTATATAGCGCAAAATCTTGAATAGAAATCAAATCTAAGCGCTGAACATGCACATACGCACGCATGCACACACACACACACACACACACACACACACACACACACACACACACACACACACACACACACACACACATACACATACACATGGCTATAGATGGGGGAAAAGAAGAAAAGCAATGGAAAATTACAGAAAACATATTATATACAAATATATATATAACAATGTGATTCCACACCGAGTGAAGACAGGCTGCAGTGGGGGTTGAGTGAGGTCAGGATTTTAAGCAGAGGAGAAAAGGTGAGTTTTGAGAGCGGACTTGAAGGAGACAAAAGTAGGTTGCTGACGGACTGAGAGAGGAAGTTTGTTCCAGGAGAGTGGACCAGAAACAGAGAAGGCTCGTGGACCATAGGTATTGAGCTTAGTGTGGGGAAAGCGAAAAGTCAGAGGATCGGAGGCAGAGCGGAGGGTACGTGAGGGAACATAGATCTCAAGTAGGAACTCAATTCTGCCAGTAAATATCTGGTAGGTATTGAAGTGGGGGGTGAGGTGGGGGAGAGGGGCCTGTAATACCCTAAGCTGATATTACCAGGATGATGTAAACATTAAGATGGACAACAAATAAGTCAGTTTTTGCAATACTGCAGGTTGGGACTAAACTCGAGATAGGCCTATCAAATGTTGAATGGAGGGTTCCATGAAAAGAAATGAGCTGACCACAATATTGCATATACCAGTGGCCAGCCTAACCTCTGACTTTGGAGGTCAAAATTTGTTCATGAGGGATTCATCACACTCGGATTCCATATGCGCTTCACTCAATTCTGCCAGTAAATATCTGGTAGACTCCTTCAGCATGCGCAAAACTCTATTTGCGTTGGCAGTCTTGAAATGAACAGGGGAACAGGGCGTATTCAGTTTTGAGTTCCTCGGAATAACGTGTGTGTGTGTGTGTGTGTGTGAGAGAGAGAGAGAGAGAGAGAGAGAGAGAGAATGTGTGTGTGTGTGTATGTGTGTGTGTGTATGTGTGTGTGTGCGCGTGTGTGTGTGTGTGTGTGTGTGTGTGTGTGTGTGTGTATGTGTGTGTATGTATGTGTATGTGTGTGTATGTGTGTGTTGTTGTTGTTGTTCTTGTTGTTGTTGTTGTTGCTGCTGCTTCCTCTTCTACATCGTTTCAGTGAAATCGAACTCACGCCGCTCATTCCAGTTGTTCCACACAGCAGCGGTGGCAGTGTTTTATGAACATGTCGGTTAACAGTATGGTTGGTCACGCCATGGTGTAAGACAAGCCCTCTGTTAAATTAATCCAGGGTGAGTGGAGCGTGCACTGCCACATGTACATGTACGTACAGCCCACACACACTACACACACAGGGATTACTGAACACCGGCCATAACGGCGGTGGATTTACAACTGTGAGCAACCCAACAATGCCAGGATTGCCAGAGAGACAGAGGGGAAAGTGAGAGAGAGAGAAACAGAGAGAGTGAGGCAGGCAGACAGACAGACAGACAGACGGAATCAGAGAAAGAGAGAGAGAGAAAGAGAGAGAGGGGGAGAGCGAGCTAGAGAGAGAGAGAGAAGAAAAGAGAGAGAGAAAAGAGAAAGAGAGAGAGTGGGAGATAGAGAGAGAGAGAGAAAAGAGAAAGAAAGAGGGGGGATAAAGAGGAAGAGAGAGAGAGGGAGGGAGAGAGACAAGGGGAGAGAGAGAGAGAGAGAGTGAAGAGAGAGAGAGAAACAGACAGAGAGACAGAGAGAGAGAAAAAGAGCGACAGAGACAGATAGAAAAGAGATTGACAGACAGATAGAGACGGGGGAGAGAGAGAGAGAGAGAGAGAGAGAGAGAGAGAGAGAGAGAGAGTGACAGAGAGACAGAGAGAGACAGAGACAGAGAGACAGAGAGAGAGAGAAACAGACAGAGAGACAGAGAGAAAAAGAGAGACAGAGGCAGATAGAAAGAGATTGACAAGACAGACCAAGACGGAGAGAGACAGAGACAGAGAGAGACAGAGAAGGACAGACAGAAAGAGAGACAGACAGAGGAAGAGTGATAAACAGACAGACGGACAGACAGGGACAGGGAATAAGAGAGAGAGAGAGAGGGGGGGGTATGATTTGTCTCTGTTATTGAGGCAAGCGAACAGACCCAGGCGTAGCAGGAAAGTGTCAAGTTTCAGCAGGCAACACAAGCGATCAGCAGTCAGCATAATGCCATTAATGCCATGACCACTTTACAGCTCTGTTGTGCTTGTTGTGCCTTCACTAGGACAATGCTCGTGCCAGTCGGTTTCTTTTCCTACACACGCACACTTACACACACACACACACACACACACACACACACACACACACACACCACACACACACTTATACACACACACACACACACTTACACACACACACACACACACACACACACACTTACACACTTACACACTTACACACACACACACACACACACTTACACACTTACACACACACACATGCACACACACTTACACACGCACACACACACACTTACACACACACTTACACACACACACACACACACACACACACACTTACACACTTACACACACACACACACGCACACACACTTACACACGCACACACACACATGCACACACACTTACACACGCACACACATACATGCACACACACACTTACACACACACACACACACACACACACACACACTTACACACACACACACAAGCAAACACACACATACATATATATATATATATACATATATATATATATATATATATATACATGTATATATAGATATACACACACGTACATATAGATAGATAGATAGATAGATAGATAATATAGATAGATAACAGACAGATAGATAGATAGGTAGATAGATAGATAGATAGATAGATAGATAAATAGATAGATAGATATGATACACATACATACATGTATATACGCACAAACACACAAACACACATACACACATACACACACATACACACATACACACAAACATAGACACACACATACATACAAACATAGACACACACACATACACACAAACACACACACATACACACAAAACACACACACATGCACACACGCGCACACACACACACACAAACACACACACACACAAACACACACACACACAAACACACACACACACACACACACACACACACACACACACACAACACACACACACACACACACACACACACACACACACACACACACACACATACACGCACACACGGACGAATATGTCTATGATTGATTGCTTGGATTTGGGAAAAGTGAGATTCTTTGTCACTGATTCCTTAATATTTCCCCACTGATGATGACGATGTTAACTGAAATTAGTAACTGATAAAATCAGTAACTACCATGATCACCACCACAAACAAAACGAACAGCACATCGGGCAACCCAGGCCCCATAACTCAAGAGGAAATACTGTCTTTAGAAAATTGACACTGAAAGTGAAGCCATTATCATCCAATACGTGAAGTCGCTGGCGATATGGGAATGACCTTATTTGTCTCTCTCTGTACAGCAACATGCAGTTTTTTTAAACATACTGATACTGGTGCAGTTTTGTTTTTTTTTCAGTTTTACCGATCAGCACTCTCTCTGTCTTGTCTTTTGGCGATGTCCTTCTTCAGGGGTGTCCTAAAGGATGGTCTTGGACAGTGTGTCATGGCGAGTGATTGATCATGACCACAAGGCTCTTTGCCATCATACTGGTGGTGTGTCATGTGACCACATTTTTCATGATGGCTTTGTCTGTCTGATTAGACAGGAGATGTGCCCGGTTAGGGACTCAGGTGGATGTGGAACGGCGTCGGTTGTGACTGAACACGCCGATTATTGGAAAGCAGTCCTTGACAGAAGATGAAAAGCGTCCTTACCAACAAATGCCTATCAATTAACATCAGGAAGAGAGTTCTTGAGCGTTATGTAGAACCGATAATGTTATACGGTTGTGAGGCGTGGACAGTCAAAACGCAAAGTCAGAACAAAATTGTGGCAACTGCAATGTGGTTTCTAAGAAAAAGGTTGAGAGTTCCATGGATTTCAAAGAAAACAAACGAGATAGTCATGAAGGAGGCAGACACAAGAAGTTCGTTAACAAAAAAGATAAAGAAAAGACGAGCAACATTTATAGGGCATGTTACGAGGAAAGAGAAATTGGAACACCTGGTCGCAACAGGAAAGCTGGAGGGAAAGAGAACACCAAGTAGACCTAGCGAGAAAATATCGGACGGACTTGCAGAGTGGCTGAGGACAGAGAGGGTGGGAGATGTATTTGCAGCGACAAGGGATAGATTCGTATGGGCAATGATCGCCAACGCCATGCGGCAGGGCACATGATGATGATGATTGATGATGATGATGATGATGATGAGATGATGATGACGACGATGATGATGATGATGATTCCTTGGTACAGCCTCCGTACATGTACATGCAAGCTGACGGTTGTGGTTGGTTGGTCGCTGCCTCAGCTTTCCTTCCGTTTCTTCTGTCCGACTATAGTCGAAATCATTTCTCCGCTCGCCAGACACAGTGATTTGTAGCTGTCTCTTGCCAGATGTCCACACTGATATCAGCAGACTTCATACCACGTTTGCTAACGTCCTTGTATCGCAGCACTGGGCGCCCTTTGGGCCGGGACCCCATGGCCAGCTCTCTGAACAGAATATATGTATATATATCATCCATAATATAGAACCAGTACTGTCGTACGGCTGTGAGGCGTGGACAGTCAACAAACAAAGCCAGAACAAAATTGAGGCAGCCGAGATGTGGTTTCTAAGAGGGATGTTGAGAGTTCCATGGACAGCAAAGAAAACAAACGAGACAGCGTTGACGGAGGCAGACACAAATAGATCATTCGTAAGGAAGATTAGGAAAAGACAGGCAATGTTTGCAGGCCATTTTATGAGGAAAGGGGAATTGGAGCACCTGGTCACAGCGAGAAGGCTGAAGGGAAAGAGAGCACCAGGTAGACCCAGGGAGAAGATATTGGACGGACTTGCAGGGTGGCTGGGGACAGGGAGGGTGGAAGAGATGCTTGAGGCAACAAGTGATAGAGACAGATGAAAGTCCATAACCGCCAACGCCAATCATCATCCATAATCATCAGCATAATGCAGACACCATAAGAGCTAAACCAAGGACACCATGACCAGGGAAGTGATACAAGAACATTCTGAAGGCCAACCTCATCAGCTGTGACATAAACACCACCACTTAGGAAGAAACTGCCCGCAACAGCTGTGCACTCAGACCAAAATCACATTGACACAACACACAAGAAGTGCTGTTCAACACAACAGGGACTGGCGAAAGTACATGGGCCTCCAGAATGGGTCTTGTATCCCACAACAAGACTGATGGCAGGTGATCAAGAACCAGTGTGTCTACTCATTTATCGGACTGAGAGGATATAAAGTCCATCACAGTGATAATTTATTTTCATCATCACAAATTAATCAGCTCAACACTGCCACGATAGCAGCGTGTATCACGTGATTACGTCTTTATAATCATCCGAAAATAGCCAGCTATACACTGCCACAATGGCGGTGTTTGTCACGTGATTACAAGTCTTTTCTATCATCCCAAAATACCCAGCTATACACTGCCACAATGGCGGCCTGTGTCACGTGATTACAAGTCTTTTTCATCATCACAAACTAATCAGTTCTACACTGCCACAATGGCGGCCCTGAGGGTCCAGGAAGTAGGGGAGATAAATCACTGGCGGCTGTGTCAAAACGATCAATGCTGCCTTGTGACTGACTCTATCAGGGGAGGCAAGCTGTTGGGCGTACCTCTGTTTTCTGGGGTCAGGTTGATCACTTGAAGGTTGGGGAGGGGACGTTTTGGTGGGTGGCTGGGGATTGACAATGTGTGTGTGTATGTGTGTGTGTGTGTGTGTGCGCGCGCGCGTGTATGTGTGTATGTGTGTGTGTGAGTGTGTGTGTGTATGTGTATGTGTCTGTGTGTGTGTGTGTGCGTGTGTGTGTGTGTCTGTGTGTGTCTGTGTGTGTCTGTGTGTGTGTCTGTCTGTGTGTCTGTGTGTGCGTGTGTCTGTGAGTGTGTGTGTGTGTGTGTGAGTGTGTGCGTGTGTGTGTGTGTGTGTGTGTGTGAGTGAGAAAGAGAGGGTGTGTGTGTGTATGTGTGTACGTGTGTGAGTGTGTGTGTGTGTGTATGTGTGTGTGTGGTGTGTGTGTGTGTCTGTGTGTGTGTTGTGTACGTGTGTGTTTGTGTGTGTGCGTGTGTGTGTGCTTGCGTGTGTGTATGTTTGTGTGTGTATGTGTGTTTGTGTGTGTGTGCGTGTGTGCATGCATTAATGTGTGCCTGTATTTGTGTGCGTGTGTGTGCGTGAGTAGATGCGTGCGTATGGTCGAACAGAACATTTTCAGTTACTTTTGACAATATTCATACCCATTGTTTTTATTGTCATAACAATGTCGTTGTCCTTACGTCACACCAAGTTTTGTGTCATCAGATTTTTTTTTCAAGTCACAAAATTGACCTTAATAAACACAAAATCAAAATGTTCTGTATTGTTGTTAGTATAAAAAAGAGATTGTTAAAGGGCTTGACAGCTTGTGTTTACATATGTACAAGATGGTTTACTTTACTGCTTTAGGCATCTGACACACGCCACATGTGTAGTGAGACCTGGTATGGTTCTATGGGGCAATGGGGTTTTAAATTTTTTGTAATTTTTTTTCAGGATCATTGCACTCAGTGAGTTTACCTTAGTGCTCACTTTTTCCCCATCTCATTTTCTACGCCATTTTAATGGCCACAGAAGCTGAAACCGTTTTTATTATGCGATGATGATGATGTCGATGTGGATGATAATCATGATGCTAAGGAGTTCCATCGAGGATTGAGACTGCGTGACAGGGTTGTACTCTACGCTTACTATCATAATATACACTGGCGTCAATCAGGCCCAGAGATACAGACACCTGCAATGTTGGTCAGAAAATTTGAGCAACACCCTCAATGACGGATCTGCGAAGTAAATGAGATCCGACTGCTGTGGTTCCAGTCTTCCCAATGAGCCCATAGCACGCCAAACTCTGGGTAGGAGCCGGTTAGAGCCGAAAAATCCCACTATGATTTTTGAAGGTACTGATGGGGATTTTAACAATTATTATCATTGATCGTTTATGTACTGAGTTATTCTCCAGACTCACTTGGAATCATGGAGCACGGAGAACTCAAGCTGTTAGGTGAGCTGACCACACTCCACTGTGTTGTTGTACAGAGTGTATCTTTGGTGGGCGTGCAGGTTGGGAGTTTTCCTGTTTCCATAAACTAAATACTAACATGACTTACAGAATCTTTAACCTGCGTATTTGATATTTTTGTGTGTGCATGCTGACCTGAAAGACAGGAAAAAAATCTCCACCCATTTCACCCAAGCAGGCAGACGTGTCTAGGCGGATCGAACCTAGGACATTCCGACAGCCAGTCCGACCTTTACCCACTTGACTACCCCGCCCCTAATATAGTGTGTGCATATCTCTTACGTCAAGTTTACCTTGTTATTCAAGACATCGGCTAACGCACGTCAAGTTAAGAGTCCAGACCGTAATGGCAATGGTCTGACGAGGCGCAAGCTGACCATAATATGCTGTGTACATATCTTTACGACAAGTTTACTTTACCATTCACTGCGGTGGTTAATAGCAATACATACAAGTGTGCAGTGTTGACAGGCATGGCACAAGTCTTGTGCAGCAAGGCAGCAGTCAGTCAGCACTGACGTCATATCATGACCCCTTGACCCCATGACACAGCAGCAGGGGAAGAACGGCACTGTGTGTTTTCACAGTCAACGGGGTTGTAAGGAGTGTACATGTCGCTGGTGTTGTTGCTATAAAGGTGAACCTCCTAAGAGAGAAAGAAACGGACAGACAGACAAACAGACAACAGATATAGACAAACAGAGACAGACCACAGACACAGACAAAGACATACCACAGAAGAGAGAGAGAGAGAGAGAGAGAGACAGAGAAAGAGACACACACACACAGAGTCACACAGAGAGAGAGACAAACAAACAGACAGAGAAACAGAGAGAGACAGAGAGGGATTGAGAGAATAGAAAGAGACGGAGACAGAGAAAGGGAGAGAAAGAGAGACAGACAGACAGAGATAGACAGACAGACAGAGAAACAGACAAAGAGACAGAGAGAGACAGAGAGGGACTGAGAGAATAGAGAGAGACAGAGAGAGGGAGAGAAAGAGAAAGTTACAGAGACAGAGAGACAGACAGAGAGACAGATAGAAAGTCAGAGATACAGAGAGAGACAGACAGACAGAGACAGAGATACAGAGAGAGACAGAGAGACAGATATACAGAGAGATACAGAGAGAAACAGAGACAGAGACAGAGACAGACAGAGAGAGAAGAGACAGAGACAGACAGAGAGAGAAGAAACAGAGACAGAGACAGAGAGACAGAGACTGAGAGAGGGAGAGCGAGAAGGAGAGAAAGAGAGACAGAGAGAGAGACAGAGAGAGACAGAGAGAGAGAAGGGAAAGACAGAGAGACAGAGCGACACAGAGACAGAGAGAGAGACAGAGAGAGACAGAGAGAGAGATTCTTAGATTTGAGTGTTTTGGCTTTGTGACTATGTCTTTCATGACGATTCGTGACTTCACCGGCATGTAGGAATATGATAGTGTCTTTTTAGCAAACTGACATCTGGGGGCTAACTTGAGAGCGTTCCTGTTATTTTTGATGGGTATGAAATGACATGTCAATAGCTTATTTATCTTTCATTTTAAATTTTTTTTGGTGTGCTTCAAATGACATTACAATAGCTTATTTGTTTAATTTTTTCATATTTTTGGTGGGTTTCAAACGACAACACAATAGCTTATATATATTTCAATACTGATATAAACAGAATAAAGTACACAAAACCCGTAAGTTAGGTAGAATCTTCAGATCTTATCATTCCGTAGAGTTTATAAGCAGGCATAGGGTTTATGCCATGATCGTTTTAAATGATTTCCCTGTACCTGCGGTGTTCGTGCATATGGAATTTATTCCGAGCGAGGAAACGCTGTTATGATAAAAGCTAACAGTGTAACTGAAACTTTGACATGTTTCTGTT
>CM060305.1:88153489-88180989 GCA_030674185.1 Monoplex corrugatus
ACAATGTTAAGATGGGCAGTTTAATATTACCCACCACCGGTTCCAAACCACAACCACTGGCACGATAATCCTTTTCTGTTGTTTTTAGAATAAGAAGGAGAACCGAATGAATGAAACATGTTTTTTTAACAACAGAAACAACAACAATAACACCTTAATGTTTCAATCATTGTGGTGATGCCAGCTTAGTGTTTCAAACATCCCGTTCTCATTTTCTGTTTCAGGATCAGCTTTGAATAACAAGTAAGATGTCAGGACCTGGCCAGATCGTGGATTTATGTGAAGACTTAAAGCTTGTGTCATAAATCACTTTTGATCTTCTTCATCACATGACACCTGTGATTTCAGTGCATATAGAATTCATTTTAAGCACGAAGACGTCATCTTGAGAAACTAAAACTGTAGCTGAAACTTTGAGTAATCTCTACGCAATCGGCTCCTGGCTCTTGTAGCAGAGCTGTGGACTCAGGATCCGATGTCTCGAGTTCAATCCCAGCCAGCAGCACGAAAACTGGTTTGTTTGCTGTCTATCTTTTTGCTCCAATATATCTTGCGGTATCAGCATTCTTACCTACTACAAATGCCTATCAATTAACACCAGGAAGAGAGTCCTTGAATGTTATATAGAACTAATACTGTTGTACGGTTGTGAGGCGTGGACAGTCAACAAGCAAAGCCAGAACAAGATTGAGGCAACCGAGATGTGGTTTCTGAGAAAAATTTGGAGAGTTCCATGGACAGCAAAGAAAACAAACGAGACAGTCTTGATGGAGGCAGACACAAGTAGATCATTCATAAGGAAGATTAGGAAAAGACAGGCAATATTTATAGGCCATTTTATGAGGAAAGGGGATTTGGAGCACCTGGTCACAACGGGAAAGCTGGAGGGAAAGAGAGCACCAGGTAGACCCAGGGAGAAAATACTAGACGGACTTGCAAGAAAGGCTGAAGACGAGGAGGGTGGAAGAGATGCTTGAGGCAACAAGAGATAGAGACAGATGGAAGTCCATGATCGCCAACGCCATGCGGCAAGGCACCTGATGATGATGATAATGATCAGCTTCCTTCAACTCCCACCCCCAATTTCAAAACCTTGCCACGCATAGGATTTTGCTTAGGCTTGAGAACTGTGTTAGACAACTACAGGCAGACATGGGAGGAGCACATATGGAATTGTGCGAATACAATGAATTCCTCGTCAACAAACTCCAAAGTCAATCTGCCTGCTGTGTATGGCGTGATGGCCATCAGTACAGCAATACACTGGTGCTGACTTCAGCGGGATTTCAATTGACAAGTCTTGCATGCACGCCTGGTGGCGTCTGCACAAAAGACATGTCGGTGGGGGTGGAAGCAGGGGTAGTATGTAGGGGGGATAACTGGGAGAGAAAAACAGTAGTGCAAGGCCGACCTTGATAGCACAGTTGGTTAGGCATCGGCTTCACATGCAAATGGGGGACAGTTTATCTTGGGGGTGCGCTAAATCAAAGTGGCTTGTTCATGCCCATCTTAATATAATCATTGTTCTGGTGGTATCAGTGTAGGATCAGATAAACCAATTTTCCCACATTCCTTGGGACGGTTATCCCCGTCGGTCCTATCACCTGAGACACCGACTTGACGATGTGGTCAAGAGGACCAGACAACTGTTAACAAGAAACACCCAACAGTGCTGGATAGGACTCAGAGCAACAATGCCTCATCACTCTCTGTACAATCACCTCCCAAGCTCCCGACCCACAGGTAGCCATTTTACCAAGCAAATGGCGGCTGTCCCTGCGTTGCATGACCCGCTCGGACCCAGTCATCAGTTACCTTGTTTACAAACCGAATGGCCAGGTGGGGGAGATGACAAACCCCGGGACGTAGCCATACAACACAAACCAACCAGGTTCAGCCCACAGCCTCTAGACCAAGAGAGAATGGAAGACCCTTCCTTTGCCTTATTCTGGGAGACACTGACCTGCCCCTACGATAAAGAGGACCAGACAGATGAACATCTATTTCAGTGATGTCGCCTGTGTCAAATGGAACGACAGGAGACATGACGACCACAGCCGACAGAAAATGAAAAAAATAGAAAAAGAAAAAGAAAACGGCCCCACTCATAGCCAGATATCGCCTAATCATGTAGACGCCCAAGAACAAAAGCCGACCAATTGAAGCGGATGCTGAAGTAAAACACAATTCAAATATATATATATATATATATATCGCTTATCGCCCAGCCGACCACTAGAGCCATATCAGAGCTGGTAAAACTGATTTAAATCAGTCAGTGATGTGAACGGTGTGTTAATGCTTCTGCTTCATATAACAACAACAACGATCATAATAATAACAATAGTAATAATAATAACAATAATAATAATGATGATTATGATGACGACGACGACGATTATGATGATGATGATGGTGGTATTAATGGTAAATAATAAAAACAATGATAACAATAATAACAACAATAACAATAATGATAGTAATGATAATAATAACAATAATAATAATAATAATAATAATAATAATAAATAACAATAATAATAATAATAACAACAATAATAATAAAGTAATAAAAATGATGATGATGGTGATGATGATGATGATGATGATGATGATGATGACGAGATGATGATGATGATGATGATGATGATGATTACAAGTCTTAACGATAAAAACGATGACGATAATAGTGATGATGATAATGATTATAGTGTTATGAATATTAACGATAATTTATGGCGCTTAGTCTTGAACAAGCCAAGTCTTCACCACTGACAATAACGAAAACACGTGACCTACACAGAAAAATGCACTTTGCGTCTTTGGAGCTGGACAAAGACGTTCATCCTTGTTTCTTGATAATCAATTAATTAAAAAAAAAACACAAAAAAAACAAAAACGAAAACCAAAACCCTCGGATGTTTGCAAGAAGGAGAAAAGGAAAGAAAATAGGTTGTCATTTCATTCAATGTACGAAAACACTCTCCTCTCTCTCTCTCTCTCTCTCTCTCTCTCTCTCTCTCTCTCTCTCTCTCTCTCTCTCTCTCACTCTCTGTCTCTCTCACTCTCTCTCTCTCTCTGTCTCTCTGTCTCTGTCTCTCTCTCTCTCTGTGTCTCTGTCTGTGTGTGTGTGTGTGTCTCTCTCTGTCTCTGTCTCTAGTAGTTGACTGTCTATTAGTCCTACTCGATGATGATGTGTATTGTTTCATTTTTCCCGTTTCAATCATTATAATGATAATACATGTAAGAATAACTGATTAATAATCACTTACTTTAAGATCCGTTTGTTAATACATATCAACATGCTTTTTACTCAGAGCTTTTCGTCACATATCGCTGTATTCTTTCAGTATTTACAATTATATATTTACTGACGTTTTTAATACAGCAATTAACATTATGATTACGATATTCAGATATAATCATCTTTCTGTTGATTTTTTACAGTGTGTGGTTTAGATCCACTTTGGACGGAAAAGTGCCTATTTGTGACCCTCGTAACTAAATACTGCTACTTTTTCTGACCTTATCCACCTTTCTTTCTCACAAAGAACAGGGAATTATGAGCAGCAGAAGTATACCCCTGACCATACTTATGTACATATCTGTACACCACAGCCCTCCATCGACAATCCTCATGAACCACTGACACCAAATATCACAACTTAAATTGATCTCTGACATAGAGGCGAAAGAGGAAGCCAAAACTAAGGTCACCATGAGATCATGGGACATTTTCCAAGATGCTGTAATGACTGATCATCATCATCATCATCATACGAGTTCTACTTAGGACTGAAACTGCGTGACATGGCTGTACTCTGCGCTGACTATCATAATATAATCTGGCGTCAACCAGGCCCGAGAGATGCAGACATCTGCAGTGTTGGTCAGGAAATTTGAGCAACGCCCTTAATAATGCATCTGCAATAGATGAGACTCGGCGCTCTGGTTCACTTTTCCCAAAGAGTCCATTTCACGCCCAACTGTGGGTAGCTTCACCCAAATCTGCCAGTAAGGATTTGACAGACTCCTTAGACATGCGCAAAAAAAATGTTCACTGAGAAGAGACGGGATATACACAACGTTAGCTGACACTTCAATGTTCGATATTTTGATTTCAATTTCAGTTTCTCGAGATACGCCCTCATTCGAAATCAGTCCAGTCAGTTCTATATACACTGACGCCACTGATGCCTCGTGATGGGGGAGACCCAAACTGATCATGACATAAGCCTTAAGCCTGCACATAAACCTGTAATTAGCAAGGTCTTGAGGTCCTACTTAGAGTTTGGTAATACAGTAAGAACAAGGACAAGATCAAATTTCATTTACGTGGACGTGAAATAAGCAACGCCAGTGCCTTTCTGCGTCAAACTGTCGTCCAAAGAAGGCCTACATTAATACGTGAACACACACCACAGAGAGAGAGAGAGAGAGAGAGAGAGAGAGAGAGAGAGAGAGAGAGAGAGAGAGAGAGTGAGTGAGTGAGTGAGTGAGAGAGAGAGAGAGAGAGAGAGAGAGAGAGAAACAGACAGACTGACAGAGAGACAGACAGAAAAAAGACAAAATATGTTGCAACAGTGCACACGTGTGTGTTTGTGTGTGTATGTGTGTGAGACGGAGAGAGAGAGAGACAGAGAGAGATATATATATATATACAGAGATATAGAGATACAGAAAGAGATACAGAGAGACAGAGAGACACAGAGAGAGAGAGAGAGAAAATACAGAGATACAGAGATACAGAGAGAGAGAGAGAGAGAGAGAGAGAGAGAGAGAGAGAGAGAGAGAGAGAAGAAGATGACAAGTTGGGTCAAAAGACATTCACCGAACGGGTTTGAGTGTACCCTAGCTCAGCATCTTGTGTGTGCATGGGGAAAAGACAGGGGGAGGATGACGGCTTGGATCAAGGGTCACACACTTTACTCCCTTCCTGTCTTCCTCCTCCCAATTTGAGTGTGCTTTGTGTTCCAGAGATTTGATCGTTATTGGGTGAATGGTTTGTTAAATGATGAGAGTGGGCGCCTTAGTTTGATTATTTAATCAGGATTTGCCGCCTTATAAATGTTATTATTATCATTATTATTATTATTTATTATTATTATTACCTACCATTATTCTTATTATTGTTGTTGTTGTTATAGTCAGAGACAAATAGACAGAAAGACAGACAGATGGACAAAGGAGACAGCAAATCTGAAGGAGCATTTTCACTTATCACCCACCATCACCACCCCAGCCCAGATATCTGTTAGTTTGTTTAACAAGGTGTGCCTTGGAAGTGTTGTTGTTGGTCTTGTACAGTGTGGTCTGCATTGCAATCCACCAGCAACCATTCATCATATTGTGTTGTGCCGCCAATCTTCACATTTGTTATTTTGTATCATCTATCCTACTTTTTCACGAATACAAACTTACCATTGCTATCAATGCCTTCTTGTAGCCAGCACTTTTAAACGTTTGATCTCTCTGTTTCCTCTTTCTGCCTCTGTTTCGCTGTCTGTCTTCTCTGCCTGCGTCCTGTCTCCTTGTCTACTTCGTCTGTTCCTGTCCTGCCTGTCCTGTCTGCCCTCTGCCTGCTCTCTGTCCTCTCTTGTCTCTGTCTGTTCTGGTCTGTCTCTGTCTGTCTGTCTGTCTCTCTCCTCTCTCTCTCTCTTTACGTATTTGTGATCAAATGTCTTATTTCAATGTTTTTTTTCTTCTCCCGTTTGGTGGTCTGGGCTAATCTGTTTGATTTGCAATTCTGTTGCAATGGCCTGTTTCTCTTGTTTGAACATAAGTAGATTACATGTAGCAACAGCAGATGTGTAAGTGTCCTCTGCGCTAATGTTTAGACCAGTGGACAATATAAGTTTTATGTTATTTCAATTCACATCACCTCTCTCTGTCTCTGTCTCTGTGTCTCTGTCTGTCTATCTGTCTGTCTGTCTGTCTCTCTTTCCCCTCTCTATCTCTTTCTTTTTCTCCCTCTCTCTCTCTCTCGCTCTCTCTCTCGCTCGCTCTCTCTCTCTCTCACTCTCTTACACCCCCCTCCCTGACTTTCTGGGCAGGTGGAAGGCGGTAGAAAAAAGGGGATGAGGGTGGAGGGGTGGATCTGAGTCAGGGGAAAGGGAAAGGTTTTACAAAGAGATTTATAAACGATCTTTTTTTTACAATGAAGAATACACTAAGAATAATAATATTTATCACATCATACACGCGTTTGTAATCTTGGCGTTTTGACAGGTATTGTCGGCCAAACATAAACATCCGACAACGAAATGGAAAACCACAAAGTTCAATATTCTTGAACAGCATTGAAATAGAAATCCAAAGAAAATCGTGGGTTGTCTAAACGGCCATTGATAATTTGACAAGAGAAGACTTGTTGGCTGTGCAAGCGTCATTGAGACGTTGACGAGAAAACTATCGTTTCAATAGGAGCAAGCGTACACATTGAACACACAGACCTTGACAAAAGCGCCAAAGCACTTACCTGGTTTTTTTGTGTTGCACAAGTCACCCTGTTGGTTCCCCACACACACCTGCACTACGATCCACGCGACCACGGCTACAGCAGACGACTCTGAGCAAACCACGCACTGTCTTAGACTACGCACAAGCACGAAGCGGGAGGTGTTTGGAACAGCCGTCGCACGCGCTCGGGAAGAAATGGGCGGGGCGTAACCAAGGACGCGCGGTGCCGCTAAAATGGTGTCGGCTGTAGAAACACTACTACTGTTGGTTCCTTGATCTGTGGTGTGTGTGTGTGTGTGTGTATGTGTGTGTGTGTGTGTGTGTGTGTGTGTGTGTGTGTGTGTGTGTGTGTGTGTGTGTGTGTAGTGTTTGATGGAAACAGAAAGAGAGAGACAGAGACACATAGAAAAACAGAGAGAAAGAGAAGAGCGAGAGGGAGGGGGAGAGAGACAGAGAGACAGAGACAGGGACAGAGAAAGACAAAAAGACAGAGAGATACAGGGGGAGAGAGAAAGAGGAGAGAGAGAGAGAGAGAGAGAGGAGAGAGAGAGAGAGGGAGCAGGGAAACTCTACCAATCAATATAACAACGATTCTTGTTCTAATTGTTGCTTTACCTGTGTTATACAGAACCCTCCCCCCCCCCCTCTCTCTCTCTCTCATCCACAGAGAGAGAGAGAGAGAAAACACACACAGACACACACACAAACACACACATGCACACACACACGTACGCACGCACGCACGCGCGCGAGCACACACACAACAACAACAACAACAAACAACAATAACAACAAGAAAATCTAACAATCTGTATAACAACGATTCTTGTTCTGACTGATGTTTTACCTGTGGTATACAGCTAACCCTCATACACACAGACACACACATCCACCACACACACACACACCAACACACACACACACACACACACACACCCACACACACACACACAGAGGGAGAGAGAGAGAGAGACAGAGATAGAGACAGAGAGAGTGAGAGAGAGAGAGAGAAAGAAAGAGAGAGAGAGAAATATAGGAAGAGAGGGAGGGAGGGAGAGAGAGAGAGAGAGGAGAGAAGAGAGAGAGAGAGAGAGAGAGAGAGAGAGAGAGAGAGAGAGAGCCAAACTTAGCAATCAGTATAACAACGACCTTTTCTCTAACTATTGTTTTACCTGTGGTATACAGATAGGCCTCAAGGCCAAACGGCTAAGTACTGTGTAGTGACAGATCAAGACAGATTATCCCTTGACCTGCACACTTTTTCTGCCAACACCTCGTCCTATGGCTACACGTTTACTGTTTCTTATCAAATGCTATACACACCCTGCTTGGTTCTTTTTCTTTTCTGTTCTGTTCTTTTCTTTTCTATAAAGCTGTGGACTCAAGATCTGATGTCTTGAGTTCAATCCCAACTGGCAACATAAAAAATTATCTGTTTGATCATCATCATCATCATCATCATCATCATCATCATCATCATCAGGTGCCTTGCGGCATGGCGTTGGCGATTAAGGATTTCCATCTGTCTCTATCCTTGTTGCCTCAAGTATCTCTTCCACCCTCCTTGTCCCCAGCCACTTTGCAAGTCCGTCTAGTATTTTCTCCCTGGGTCTACCTGGTGCTCTCTTTCCCTCCAGCTTTCCCGTTGTGACCAGGTGCTCCAATTCCCCTTTCCTCATAAAATAGCCTATAAATGTTGCCTGTCTTTTCCTAATCTTCCTTATGAATGATCTACTTGTGTCTGCCTCCATCAAGACTGTCTCGTTTATTTTCTTTGCTGTCCATAAAACTCTCAACATTCTTCTAGGAAACCACATCTCGGCTTCCTCAATCTTGTTCTGGCTTTGTTTGATGACTGTCCACGCCTCGCAACCGTACAACATTGTTGGTTCTATACAACATTCAAGAACTGTCTTCCTGATGTTAATTGATAGGCATTTGTTCGCCACCGATCTTAATGTTTCTTTCATTCTGGTGGTGTCAGCTCAGTGTTTTAATATTGTTAGGTCCTGCTCTGCCTCCAGCCCTTTACCATAGGGTTTTGCGTGATGGTTGCTGGCAGATTTGGACGGAGAGCGGACAGAGCTGTACGCATGCACTGAATCCTTATACAAAATCCAGACTGTCAAATGACATGCAATTGGACAGTTGTATATAATTAAACATATATACGTAAAAAGATTGAGGCAGCCGAAATGTGGTTTCTAAGAAGAATGTTGAGAGTTCCATGGACAGCAAAGAAAACAAACGAGACAATCTTGATGGAGGCAGACACAAGATCATTGATAAGGAAGATAAGGAAAAGACAGGCAACATTTATAGGCCATTTTATGAGGAAATGGGAATTGGAGCACCTGGTCAAAACGGGAAAGCTGGAGGGAAAGAGAGCACCAGGTAGACCCAGGGAGAAGATACTAGACGGACTAGCAGAGTGGCTGGGGACAAGGAGGGTAGAAGAGATGTTTGAGGCAACAAGTGATAGAGACAGATGGAAGTCCATAATCTCCAACACCATGCGGCAAGGCACCTGATGATGATGATGATGATGTAAAAAGGCAACAACAACAACAAAAGGCCAAGAATGAAACAAGGAGGTCAAGCCAGTCTACAAATCTCCTTGTTTATACAGAAAGTGTTGCAGGAAATCCTTGGGTATGCCAGCATAAGATGTTTTGATGGAGTGAGCTGATGGCCACAACCAGATCCCAGCTATGGATAAATATCACCACTGCCTTGTGGTTTTTTCGGGATAGACGAAGGCTAAGGAAGTAAACCCTAACAGAAAATCAGTCCCCGCTGCCTTGTGGGTGGGAACGATAAGCCATACAAAATTAAGAAAACAAACAAACAAACAAAAAACGATGGAAGGCAACAGGAAACCACCATCGTATTCTGGCCAGAGACACACACACAAAAGAGAGAGAGGAAGAAAGAGAGAGACAGATAGATATAGCCAGAGGGGCGGAGAGAGAGAGAGTGAGTGAAAGAGACAGACAGACAGACAGACAGAGGCAGAAACAGAGAGTGAGAAAGACAGAGACAGAGACAGCACAGACAGACAGACAGACAGAGAGAGCGAGAGAAACAGAGACAGAGAGAGAAGAAAGACAGACAGAGAGAGATAGACAGACGGGGAGAGACAGACAGACAGAATGAGAGAGAGAAGAAAGACAGACAGAGAGAGAGGGGGGAGAGACAGAGACAGAAGACAGAGAGAGAGAAGAAAGACAGACAGAGATAGAGAGAAAGAGAGAGACAGAGACAGAGAGAAAGAGAAAGACAGAGAGACAGAGAGAAAAAAGACAGAGAGAGATAGAGATAGAGAGAGCATAATGAATGGTAACAAGCCTGGACAATCAGCAAACAACAAGTAAAACAGATGATGAAATTGACAAATACACAGATTTCAAAAGGTGGGTCAGTGCCAGGTCCAGTGCCTGACAAAGATCCCCCCTTGACCATTGCGTGTACCTCCCATCCGTGCTGTGAGTTCGGGGATACTGAAGAAAGCCACAGACACTACAAATCATGTCATCACCAGCCTCTACAGTAGCTGACAGGAACTGAAAAAAAATCGGAAAAAAATACCAAAACAAAACAAAAAGGCCACCAGTCGCCGTGATGTAGTGGTTAACGCTACGGACTACCGACTGGAAGGTTGTGGGTTCGAATCCCCATCAGTACCTTCAAAAATCATTGTGGGATTTTTCGGCTCTAACCGGCTCCTACCCAAAGTTGGGCGTACTATGAGCTCATTGGGAAGACTGGGACCACACAGTCGAGTCTCATCCACTTCACGGATGCGTCATTGAGGGCGTTGCTCAAATCTCTGACCAGACCGCAGGTGTCTGTATCTCTCGGGCCTGGTTGACGCCAGGATATATGATGATAGTAAGCGTAGAGTACAGCCCTGTCACGCAGTCTCAATCCTAGATGGAACTCCATAGCATCATGATTATCATCCTCATCGATATCATAATCATCGCAGTGTTAAAAAAAACTGTGCCAGCTTCTATGGCCATTACATGTAAGGTGCCGCAAAAAAAATGGGACGAAAAAAAAAAGATGAGCACGAAGGTAACCTCCCTAGGTGTGATGATCCTTAAAAAAAAAAATTAAAAAAAGAAAAAAAAAAAGGCCAGTGTCATCGCCCAAAGTGGCCTGACCACAAAGACGGCCGAACAAAAAAAAAGTGTTCAAGCAGAGAGAGAGAGAGAGAGAGAGAAAGAGACAGACAGACACACACACACACACACACAACACACACACACACACACACACACACACACACACACACACACACAAACAGATGGTACAGAGTGGGAAGGTGAGGGGAGTAGTCATGGTGTGATAAGGGGAACACAGGGTGACAGCAGTTCATGCTGTGTGTTTCACGTGCTAAGTGATAACAGTCCTCTCTGTAACTCACACTGAACTCGGTCACATCAGCCGGTTTGTCTTCATTTTAAAGACAGTCTCTGACTTGCTAAGCGTGTCAAAACTAAATTGTATTTTATTTCATAAATTATACGTAGTCTTTGCCGACAGAAAACGCAAACAATTTTAAAGGTGTACTTTTTATCCTTTTGTTTTTAACCTAAGCCAAATACCGAGAAAAAAAAGTGCGAAAAAGGAAAGCTTTAACCGAAAGTCTAAGCTGGAAAACGTAACTTTTATTGCAAGTGCAAAACGCCTAACCCTAGACAAAAACTGTATCCTGACAAGTGTCACAACGAAGATGCTATGGAGATTGTATGTGCGCCGTGTGTTGTGTCGTGTGTCGACCTTTGTGAAGTTAGGACTTTTGACTGCCGCCTGTTTACTGTTTTACACCGCTTTCCTCCTGTTGTCTGCTGTGGTGAAGCCAGGTCCTCAACACATGACCGTGCCTCCCCCTGCATGAAAACAGACAGTTACGGAGTGTTAAGACCCTGTGACCACGATGTTTTCAGTGACAACAAGAGAGGTGGGGAGGGCAGGTTGTGGCCGGGTGGTTACACACCCGACCTTGGGACTTTGACCCTGTGAAGTTGGGGGCAGAACTGTTTGAGGGTACCTATGTGCCCTACAACCAGAGACACAGGCGTCCTGGTGTATCAGGCCGTCTTCCTCAGGACGGTCATGGCGACAAGAAGACTACAGAAAGGAGTAGGAAGATCTGGTGGAGGAAGACAAAGGAAGAAGAAGAAGAGGTGCCTGTGGTGATCGTGGAAGAACATCATGAGGTCATCCCCTACTGGTTCAAGGCCGTGGGTCAAGGTCTACTGCCACCTGAAGGAAACGTACTGGTTAGTGGCTTGCTTGTATCAGTGCCCCCACCCCATACTGGTTTGTTTGTTCATTACTTTGGAGAAACCTTTCCCCTCTCCCTCCCCACCTACATCCCAGTTAGTTGTGGCTTGATATGAAACAGAACAAAGACCTGTGTCTGGTTGTATCCGTGCATGTTTTCATGATCCTGAGAACTACACGTGTTTCCGAGGTTTGAAGGTCGGGTTTGTATTGTAACTTGAATTTCTTCTGTAAAGAACCGGTTTATTTTCCATACGAACCTGAAATGCAATTTGCTTCAATCACCGATCTGCTTCTGTTGTCAAGAGAAGATGACGTTACAATTTACGTTCAGCTGAACAAACATTACAGCGATGTCGCCTCCTTCCGGTGTGGCCTGACGTGTGTGCTTTGTGAGGAGCATTTTTTTGTTTGTTTATTTAAAGTCAGGCAGCCGGTTCGTGAACCCCCTATTCTATTCTGTGGCAAAATAATGAAAGTATTAATTGTGGCCACACAACAGAAGAAAAAGACCAAGTGGAGTGACAGGAGAGATGGCCGACTACATCCCCTCTCATCACCAAGCTCCATGGCAGCCGGCATAAACCGGAAGAAAAAAAAAGAAAACAGTCACATTCATCACCAGATGTGGCCTGACCATACCCATGGCGTTCTTCGTCAAGGAAGATTTAAAAAGGGGGGGGGGGGGTGGAGATGAGCCCCAAAAATAAAACGTTCAATTGTGAGGAATGCCTTGTGAGTCGAAATGTAATTAATTATTATTATTAGTAGTAGTATTCTTGTTAGTAGTAGTAGTAGTGGTATAGTAGTAGTAATAGTAGTGGTAGTGGTAGTAGTAATAAGAAACTTGTTAGTAGACGTAATAGTAGTTGTAGTGGTAGTAGTAGTAAGAAACTTGTTAGTAGAAGTAATAGTAGTGGTAGTGGTAGTAGTAGTAAGAAACATGTTAGTAGTAGTAATAGTAGTAGTAGTGGTAGTAGTAGTAAGAAACTTGTTAGTAGAAGTAATAGTAGTAGTAGTGGTAGTAGTAGTAAGAAACGTGTTAGTAGTAGTAATGGTAGTGGTAGTGGTAGTAGTAATAAGAAACTTGTTAGTAGACGTAATAGTAGTGGTAGTGGTAGTAGTAGTAAGAAACATGTTAGTTAGTAGTAATAGTAGTAGTAGTGGTAGTAGTAGTAAGAAACTTGTTAGTAGTAGTAATAGTAGTAGTAGTATAGTAGCAAGAAACTTGTTGGTAGACGTAATAGTAGTGGTAGTGGTAGTAGTCGTAAGAAACTTGTTAGTAGTAGTAATAGTAGTAGTAGTAAAAAACTTGTTAGTAGTAGTAATAGTAGTAGTAGTGTATAGTAGTAAGAAACTTGTTAGTAGTAGTAATAGTAGTAGTAGTGGTATAGTAGTAAGAAACTTGTTGGTAGTAGTAATAGTAGTGGTAGTGGTAGTAGTAGCAGGAAACTGGGGAGAGCCAGACAGCAGAAGGTCCTCAGAGGAGAAACCCCCGTCAAGCAAATGTTTCGGCCCTTAACTCCTGACACTCTAAAGGAGCTGGGCCATATGCCACAAGTCGTTCCAGCATATTATTATTTATATGTTTATCTAATTTTACTCTTTTTTCTGTTTTAGGTTCACATTGATGCTCATGCGGACGTGGCAGTGCCGACAGTGAACAGTTCCTTTCCCTTGTTTCGATTCCCTCACCTGTCTGAACTGATACACCTGATGCAGAGAAATGACATGTTTATCACGGTGAGTGTCTAACACTAACTGTAACCCTAACAACTTCCTCCCTCACCTGTCTGAACTGATACACCTGATGCAGAGAAATGACATGTTTATCACGGTGAGTGTCTAACACCAACTGTAACCCTAACAACTTCCTCCCTCATCTGTATGACCCGATTTACCTGATGCAGAGAAATGACATGTTTATCACGGTGAGTGTCTAACACCAACTGTAACCCTAACAACTTCCTCCCTCACCTGTATGACCCGATTTACCTGATGCAGAGAAATGACATGTTTATCACGGTGAGTGTCTAACACTAACTGTAACCCTAACAACTTCCTCCCTCACCTGTATGACCCGATTTACCTGATGCAGAGAAATGACATGTTTATCACGGTGAGTGTCTAACACTAACCGTAACCCTAACAACTTCCTCCCTCACCTGTATGACCCGATTTACCTGATGCAGAGAAATGACATGTTTATCACGGTGAGTGTCTAACACTAACCGTAACCCTAACAACTTCCTCCCTCACCTGTATGCCCGATTTACCTGATGCAGAGAAATGACATGTTTATCACGGTGAGTGTCTAACACTAACCGTAACCCTAACAACTTCCTCCCTCACCTGTATGACCCGATTTACCTGATGCAGAGAAATGACATGTTTATCACGGTGAGTGTCTAACACTAACCGTAACCCTAACAACTTCCTCCCTCACCTGTATGACCCGATTTACCTGATGCAGAGAAATGACATGTTTATCACGGTGAGTGTCTAACACTAACCGTAACCCTAACAACTTCCTCCCTCACCTGTATGACCCGATTTACCTGATGCAGAGAAATGACATGTTTATCACGGTGAGTGTCTAACACTAACTGTAACCCTAACAACTTCCTCCCTCACCTGTATGACCCGATTTACCTGATGCAGAGAATTGACATGTTTATCACGGTGAGTGTCTAACACTAACCGTAACCCTAACAACTTCCTCCCTCACCTGTATGACCCGATTTACCTGATGCAGAGAAATGACATGTTTATCACGGTGAGTGTCTAACACTAACCGTAACCCTAACAACTTCCTCCTCACCTGTATGACCCGATTTACCTGATGCAGAGAAATGACATGTTTATCACGGTGAGTGTCTAACACTAACTGTAACCCTAACAACTTCCTCCCTCACCTGTATGACCCGATTTACCTGATGCAGAGAAATGACATGTTTATCACGGTGAGTGTCTAACACTAACCGTAACCCTAACAACTTCCTCCCTCACCTGTCTGACCTGATTTACCTGATGCAGAGAAATGACATGTTTATCACGGTAAGTGTATAACACTAACTCAGACCCTAACACCTGTCTGAACTGGTTTACCTGATGCAGAGAAATGGTATTTTTATCATGGTGAGTGTATAAAACCAACCCTAACCCTAACACCTTCCCCCTTCACCCTTCACCTGTCTGAATTGATTTACCTGATGCAGAGAAACGATATGTTTATTACGGTGAGTGTAAAACACTAACCCTAACCTTAACAGTCTACCTCCTTCACCTGTCTGAACTGGTTACTTGATGCAGCAAAGAAATGACATGTCTATCTCAGTAAGTGTCTAACACTAAATCTAACCTTAACACTCTCCCCCGCCCCCCTCACCTGTCTGGAGTGGTTTACCTGATGCAGAGAAATATGTTTATCACGGTAAGTGTTCGAGCCTAACTTAACCAACACCGCCACCCCTCACCTGTCTGAACTGTTTACCTGATGCAGAGAAATAGTTTATGACTGAATGTTCGAACCTAACTCTACCCAACCCCCCGCCCCTAAACTATCTGACCTGATTTACCTGATGCAGAGAGACAACCCCCCTCACCTGTCTGATCTGGTTTACCTGATGCAAGAGAAATGATGTTTATTACGTGAAGTGTTCGAGCCTAGCTCTGACCAACCCACCCCCCCCCCCCTTCAACTGTTTGACCTGATTTACCTGATGCAGAGAGACAAACCCCCTCACCTGTCTGAACTGGTTTACCTGATGCAAATAAACATGTTTATCATGGTAAGCGTTTCACACTAACTCTGACCCTAACACATTTGGATGTACGGCCTTGTGATAACACCCTGTCGTTGGAAGAGACAGAACTGGGAAGACAGAACTTCCATACTTCACTGGTCAGATGGAAGACAGAACTTCCATACTTCACTGGTCAGATGGAGGACAGAACATCCATACTTCATTGTCAATGAAGACAGAACTTCCATAATTCCCTGGTCAGATGGAGACAGAACATCCATAATTCACTGGTCAGATTGCAGACTGAACTTCCATATTTTACTAGTCAGATGGAAGACAGTACATCGATAATTCACTGGTTCCATATTTTACTGGTCAGATGGAAGACAGAACATCGATAATTCACTGGTTCCATATTTTACTGGTCAGATGGAAGACAGAACATCGATAATTCACCAGTTCCATATTTTACTGGTCAGATGGAAGACAGAACACCGATAATTCACTGGTCAGATGTCCCCCCCCCCCCCCTCTTCCTTGTACTAGAGTTTAAGTAGTGGCCCGGGCGCTAGTTTTTTTTAGATAAGGGGGATAAATCGCGTACTTGTGTTCAGCATGCACTAAACACACGTAAAAGATCCCGTGGCAACAAAACAGTTGTCTCTGGCAATGTTCTATAGACAAACCCACTTTCACAGGAAAACAGAAATACACATAGGGAACAAAAAAAATGGAAAAAGGGTGGCGTTGTACTATGGCAACATGTAGTCCAATCTAGTCATCCCTCATCTGAGTTGGTCTGCCTCGTGCAGAAAAATGCAGGTTCATCACAGTAACTAAATAATCCTAACTCTAACCCTAACACCTCTCCCTTCACATGAGCTGGTCTCCTGATACAGCCGAGCAGTATTTCATTGGTGTGACTATTAATTCACGACTAGCAATGCGGGCTGAATATTTTTAGACAAGAGCCATGGCCTGAAGAGCCGGTATCTTGAATTCAACCCCAGCTCACAGCATTAAACAAAAACAGCCTATTTGCTGCCCATTTCAATGTTACCATCATTCTGGTGGTGTCAGCTGTATTTCGTGGGTCACTCTCCTCACCCCATCCCATATTTCAAGACCATGCCACCATACAGTGCTGCACAGGCTCAGGGAGTCAGTCAGATAATTGCTGGCAGGGTGTAAGTGGAGCGTACATGGAATTGTCAGAGATCGATGATTCCCATTTGAGCAAACTCTAAACACCATTCATCCAGTTTCATGTATCAAGAAAACTTGTGTGGCACTGAAGATACTGGACAGTCAAACTGTATTGCTAAAGATTGCAATATAAAACAGTGTTGGTTAGTAGCATTACAGAGTATTGTTGTATAGCGATTTTCTCTAAATTCATTTGGAATCGTTGCATATTACACATAATCAGACTTTTTAATGGACCATAGAGAATTCAAGCTGTTCTACGAGCTTATCACATTCCACTGTATTGTTGTGCTAATGTGTTAATTGATGCCATGTGCCAACTTTCTGTGTCACTGTAACTGGCAGGCGGCAGCCCTGACTGGCTTCATCCGTCGCTTTATCTGGGTCATCCCGCCCTGGGACAGGAGTCTGACTGACCTCATTGACCCCTCAGGCCATAGCCGCTTCTACGTCACTGCCGGCCTGCTTCAGGACATCGAGGGAGACCAGCTGACGGGTCTGCGTGACTCCAAGTCTGACCACAGTCAGCCTGAGGTGTGTTACTGTGTGAACTTCACTAGTGACAGTGTTCGTGTCGAGTCCAGTCAGTGTTTCCTGCAGGTCAGGAGGAGCGAGCTCCATTCTTTTACCGTCAGTCACAGGATCATCTTCAGGGAACAGTGTCAGGAACACGTTCGTGTTGTGGCCGACATGGTCACAGAAAACAAAGCCATTGAGTTGTTCAAGTCTGGTGAAAAACAACACGACAACTTAGCCGCGAATCGAGGACGGTCTGGCAAAAACCAGCCACCATCGTCTGATCACAAGAAGGAACCGTGGCTGAACGGTGAAGAACCTATCATTCTGGACATTGACGAAGACTACTACGGCGTGGAGGCCGCCATCACGCCCTTGGAGACCGCCAATATCGACATGGACATTCTGGACACGGTGTCTGAGATGGTCAGCAGGATATTCTGTGCCCACAACGCCGAGCAGGAGGCCAGGGCGGACAGCGTGTTTACTGAGCTCGTGGAGATATTATACGAAGACTTGAAATTGTGCCAGGAAACCAAGAAGTGCTTCACGGAGTCTCATTCCCCTCTTAAGACTTTCTCCGATAAATTGAGCCGAGAGTTGGCCCACCCGTCCGTGTCGGATTGTGTCTGTGGTCACCACAGCCATGAGCTGGACACCCTGGTTCCCTTCCTCATCAGAGACCTCTTCTTCCTGACTGGCTCTCAGCTCCGTGCCCTGAGTCAGGTGGGCATCTGTCTGAGAGAGTCGCCCAAGACGATGGGGTTTGATCCTTCACGTGGAATGAAGGTTTGTACCGGTTACAACCGCCCTGGTCATTCTGCTGTCGTCTTCCATGTGCCTGGTGAGTGGATGGTGGATATGGTATGGTTTTTCTTGTTATTGGTTGTCTGTTCTGTTGGTGGTGGGCACGAGTTATCTGCCTTATCAGTGGTGGACGTGTGTATATGCATTGTGTATTAATCATTGGTGGTCAGGGGTAGGGGTTGGAACAATGGCATATTGAATAATGCACCCATCTAGAAAGTTTGAAGGCAAAATGTCAGCGTTAGAATCATAACCGGTCCTAAACCATAAGAAATATATAAAACAAAGGATTTGAATCCCAACTGCTCCATAGAAAATGGTTAGATTTCTCTTCTCCGCCTTTTCTTGTCTCCTCTTTTTTCTCAGCCCCCCCCCCCCCCCCCCCCCCCCCCCCCACTCCGCATACCCTTTATGATCTAAGTGATCTGCGTGAAAAAAAGGCATGTACATAAGAAGAGTTGGACGCTACCAAATTTGTGCAAAGCCTACAGAAAGAATAGTCGTCAGCCTTGTCAAGACAGTCCTTCTAAAACAAAAGAACTGCTTTGATTTCAAAGCCAGAAAATGTCCAGACCTTGGGTAAATGACCCCCTTGTCTTCAGATAAAGTTGTTGAACCACAGACTGTCAGACAGATGTTGTCAACACCAAAGCTACACATGCTGAGGCCATTTTACACGTGCCAATCACTACACTGTGGAACTGCAAACATCCGTAGACGAGAGGGCTGGGAGAGAATTGCCTGCCCCCTCCACATTGTCAAAATTCCCTGTGCTGGACAGACACACAGGCAGTTTGGAACACCGAGGCATTCAGTCACAGTTCTAACAGCTGCAGCCCCTTGAGAAATGGTGACATGGACACCCAGAGGATGTTGCTGAAGTCTCCCGCTATGACATGTAGGCTGTTGCAAGTTGAGGATCATCCACCATAGACCTAATGTAACGTGGCGTTCATATCCAGCAACAGAACAGGGACAGCTCTATGTTAACTAGATGGACAGAGGGAAATGAAAGGGAAACTTAAACGATGCCTGTCTCTATACCTGGCAGACAGCAGCATCTGTGTAGTCATCCAATTCTGTGATGGAGAACGTGTAAAGCAGAAGAGAAATGAAACGTCTCTAACCATTGGTGCATGAAATGTATAAACGTTTTTAGACAAAGACGATAGACCACAACGCGTACAACCGTGACAGCCAAGGTGTTGGATACCTATCAGATTGACATAACTGTCCTGAGTCAGACCAGGTTTGCAGGGTGACACCTATTTCCAGGAAGCTGGAAAAAGCTATATCTTCTATTGCACTGGAAAGCCCAATGATGATCCGAGAACATACGATGTCGGATTTGCCATATGCACCAAACTTGCATTGGCTCACATAGTCGTCAGTGCTTTTGCCACAGTTGTAACACATCCACATGATGTCGAAGAAGCTCCCATCAGGAAAATAACCCTCCCATTGCCACGTTTAGCTTTAAAGGCAAGCTCATGATCTTTGGAGATTTAACACGCTGCTGCAATGCTATGAGATCCGGGCCACTTCCAGTGACACCGTTAACGGATGGAATGGTTCAACTGAAGATGCCTAGGCAAGCTGTCAAACATTATGTGGTAAGACTGACTGTCCAATCTTCAAATTCTTAGAAAGTGTAGTTTGCCGGATATACATGTAGAGTGTCTATTCATCGCATCCATCTTTGTTGGAGAGGACATTTTGTCAATATAGACAACTATTGCATCCCAAAGAAACTTCTGTTCAGAAAGCAGAAGCAAGGACACTGCGATTAGAGAGGACCACTAAAACGATACAAGGATGCTCAGAGGGTCAACCTTAATTAGTAAAATTAAAACGTGTATTGACGATTTTACAACACCAGTAATACACGTACAGTCAACGAAACACTACGCTAAATCAGAAAATTGCGTTAGAAATACGTTTACAACGTTTCTGCTCAGCAACAGCAAGCTCGTGATCTGAATCCACAGACTGTGCATATTCCATACTGTCCGACTCTCATTCTTCACAGCGACCGGACAATCTTTAGGTGAACATTTTCTGGAGACTAACAGCCGTTATTTGAACATCTTCTGGAGACTAACAGCCGTTATTTGAACATCTTCTGGAGACTAACAGCTGTTATTTGAACATCTTCTGGAGACTAACAGTCGTTATTTGAACATCTTCTGGAGACTAACAGCCGTTATTTGAACATCTTCTGGAACTAACAGCCGTTATTTGAACATCTTCTGGAGACTAACAGCTGTTATTTGAACATCTTCTGGAGACTAACAGCCGTTATTTGAACATCTTCTGGAGACTAACAGCCGTTATTTGAACATCTCCTGGAGACTAACAGTCGTTATTTGAACATCTTCTGGAGACTAACGGCCGTTATTTGAACATCTTCTGGAGACTAACAGCCGTTATTTGAACATCTTCTGGAGACTAACAGCTGTTATTTGAACATTCTAATACTATGACATTCTGGAGACTAACAGCCGTTATTTGAACATTTCTGGAGACTAACAGCCGTTATTTGAACATCTTCTGGAGACTAACAGCCGTTATTTGAACATCTTCTGGAGACTAACAGTCGTTATTTGAACATCTTCTGGAGACTAACAGCCGATTTGAACATTTTCTCAAGACTAACAGCCGTTATTTGAACATTTTCTCAAGACTAACAGCCGTTATTTGAACATTTTCTGAAGACCAGTCGGATTTGATTGTACATTTTTTTAGACTTTCTGCATTTAGTTGAACATTACCTGAAGACAACACTGATGATTTTTTTTTACCTTCCCCAGACAGCAACGAGGTGGACGAACGGACGGTGAACTTGTTTCGCCTGTTGAACGGTGGCCACTTCACCCCACGTCTGGTGACCGTGGCTCGCTCAGTGCGGGACGGCTACACCCCTAGACAGCTGTGTGGGCGGGTGGAGAGAGACCTGATGTACGTACTGCGGTCTGCCTTTCGTTGCCTGTCCCACCACGACCCAGTCTACGACAGTCAGTTGATGGGGGGAAAGACAGGGTGGGGACACAGGTACTGATAGAGACTTGGAATCATGGGTGCGTGTGCACCGAGGTCGCAGATTCTGGGTACATGTGTACTTCTAATCGAATCAATGACAGATTTGGGATGACGAGTGCCTGTGGACCAAAGTATTTGTTTCATGAGTGCATATGTACTTATGAATATTCTTGAGAGTGCAAATACTGCTTTATTTTTTATTCTTTTTTTATTATTATTAATTTAATGCATGTTTACGACTGTTCCAGTGAAGACTACGGTTTGTGTGTACTTTACGAACTGATGATGAATTGAGTGAATGGATGTATTTGTAATGACGTGGACTTAGAGAGGCGTGGGGGGGGGGGGGTAAACATCTAATTAGAAGCTAATAAGGGGCAAGGGAAAATAATTTTACCCATACTGTTGTTTTAATTATCCCAAGTGGATCTGTTTTTAACATCTGTGCAGCTTAAAGCAGTTACCAATATTGGTGGTAGATAATCTTTAAGCTGAATTCAACTGGAAATAAAAACACATCAAAGAACAAAATGAACTGATACATATATATACATGTAAATATATAGAAGTGTCAAAGATAAAAACTAAGTGGAAGAAAAGAAGAAGAAGAAACACACGAGGTACAAGTAACAAAAACAAAAGGTACAACAAGAAGAATAGAAGAAGAAAAGGAAAAGAAGTACTAGTAGATGCAACAGCAGCAGCAGCATAGTAGTATTAGCTGTTGCATAATAGTTGTAGTAGTAATAGTAATAGTAGTAGTGAAAGTAATGGAGGTAATAGTAGTAGAAGTAGCAGTAGTACTTTTAGTAGAAGAAGCAGAATATGAAGGAGAGGAAAAGAAGAAGAGGAAGGAGAAGAAGAATGTGACGAAGAAAAGGCAGAAGAACAGCAAAAGCAAACAACAACAAGAAGAAGAACAACAACAAAGACGACAACAACAACGGCAATAACAACAACAACATAGACAGCAACAACAAAAACGATAGAGAAAACACAAAACCTGAAAACAGAAATGGGCAGGATGACTGGAACCCAAGATCTGGGATCATACCTATTGATAAAACAGTGATCCACATTTGCCTACAGACCCACCCAATAGATGAGAAAATTGTGAGGATCAGGTTTTTTATTATTAGTTTTATTTTTTATTTTATTTATTTATTTATTTATTTATTTATTTATTTATTTATTTTTTATCATTGCACTCAAGGAGGTTACCTTTGTGCTCACTTTTTTTTTCGTCCCATTTTCTACGCCACTTTAATGACCACAGAAACTGAAACAGTTTATTATTATGCGATGATGATGATGTCGATGTGGATGATAATCATGATGCTATGGATTTCCATCTAGGATTGAGACTGCGTGACAGGGTTGTACTCTACGCTTACTATCATAATATATCCTGGCGTCAACCAGGCCTGAGAGATACAGACACTTGCGGTGTTGGTCAGAAAATTTGAGCAACACCCTCAATGACGCATCCGCGAAGTGGATGAGACTCGACTGTATGGTTCCAGTCTTCCCAGTGAGTCCATAGCACGCCCAAATCTGGGTAGGAGCGGTTAGAGCCGAAAAATCCCATAATGATTTTTGAAGGTACTGATGGGGATTCGAACCTTGCCGATGAATTCTATACTACTCTCCACCATCTTCTGGACACTCATGCTCCAGCCACAACTCGTCTTTTACCTGACCGCCCCCCTACCCCTGGTTCACTCATGAGATTGCCTGTGCAAAACGTGCCCGCCGCAGATCAGAGCGCCGCTGGCCCAAATCCAAACTCACTGTACATAGGCAACTTTTCCAAGCCTCTAAAACAAAAGTATCCACCCTCATTGCATCTGCAAAAACAAGCTATTTCCAAACCAAAATCCTGAATGCCTCTTCTTCAAGAGAACTCTTTACAACCATGAATCATCTCCTTGGCACACGAAAAGATTTACCTCTCCCAACAAAACACACAAATGAAGAACTCCCATCTGTATTCTCCAAGTATTTCACCACCAAAATACAAACTCTTCGTGACAGGCTTGACAGGACACCCTGTCAACCATGCCCACCTGACCCTCCCTTCTCTGGCACACCTCTTACTACTTTTACCCCAGTCTCACAAGAAGAAATTCTCAACACAATCAGATCCATGTCGTTCAAAACCTGCGAACTGGATCCTCTTCCAGGTTCTCTCTACTCTGACTGTCTCCCTACTCTCCTCCCATTCATCACTGACATCATCAACACTTCTCTTCAAACTGGAACTGTCCCAGATTCTTTCAAGTCTGCTTTTGTTCACCCTCTCCTCAAGAAATACAATTTAGACCCAAATGAACTGAAAAATTACCGGCCTATCTCTAATCTCTCTTTCTTGTCAAAACTGCTTGAAAAAGTTGTCCTCAACCAGCTGAACTCTCACCTGTCTGCCAACAATCTTCTCAATTCTTTCCAGTCAGCCTACCGCCAGTGCCATAGCACTGAAACTGCCCTGCTACACATTCTCAACAATATCCTCCTTGCAACTGATACTGGCAAAGTCTCTCTCCTCACACTCCTTGATCTGTCTGCAGCCTTTGATACCATTGATCATGGTATTCTCCTTTCTAGACTTCATCATACTTTTGGCATCTCTGACATTGCTCTCTCCTTTTTCACTTCATATCTGTCAAACAGAAAACAAACTGTTCTCATTAATGGCACTTACTCTCAACCTGCATGCCTGACCTGTGGTGTTCCACAAGGATCTGTCCTTGGCCCTGTTCTTTTCACTCTTTACACCTCCCCCCTGTCCACCATCATCAACTCCCACTCTATAAAACACCACTTCTATGCTGATGACACCCAACTTCTAGACAGTGACACACCAGACAATATACAGCGCCTCTTGACTCGCACCACTGAGTGTTACTCGGACATTAAGAACTGGATGACGTTCAACAAACTTCAGCTTAATGACGACAAGACAGAAGCTATCCTCATTGGCACCCGTCAGAAACTTTCTCAGCTGCCTCCTCTTTCTCTCCCATTATGTAACACATCAGTCCCAATTTCTGATTCAGCTAAAAACCTTGGTGTCTGCATTGACTCTACCCTCTCCATGAACAACTTTGTTTCTCAAACTGCCAGATCTTGCTACTATCACCTCCATCGTATAAGCTTGATAAGGAAGTATCTCTCTGTGGAAACAACTGCAAAACTCGTTCTCTCCTTCATAATGTCTCGCATTGACTATTGCAATTCACTCCTGTCTGGTCTTCCTGCCTCCACCATTCACATCCTACAGCGCATTCAAAACAATGCTGCACGCCTTGTACTCAAAAAGAAAAAAGCTGACCACATATCTCCTCTCCTGGCACAACTTCACTGGCTCCCTGTATCAAAGCGCATACAGTACAAACTAGACACCATGTGCTACAAAAGCCTCAATAACGCAGCCCCCCATTACCTGTCAAGCCTACTTGAGATCTATGTTCCCTCACGTACCCTCCGCTCTGCCTCCGATCCTCTGACTTTTCGCTTTCCACGCACCAAGCTCAATACCTATGGTCCACGAGCCTTCTCTGTTTCTGGTCCACTTTCCTGGAACAAACTTCCTCTCTCTGTCCGTCAGCAACCTACTTTTGTCTCCTTAAAGTCCGCTCTCAAAACTCACCTTTTCTCCTCTGCATAAAATCCTGACCTCACTCATCCCCCCTCTGTAGCCTGTCTCCACTCGGAGGGGAATCACATTGTAATATATATTTGTATATATAATATGCTCTCTATAATTTTCCATTGCTTTTATTCTTTTTCCCCATTTATAGCCATGTGTGCGTGTGTGTGTGCGTGTGTGTGCGCGCGTGCGTAAGTGTATGTTCAGCGCTTAGATTTGATTTTTATCGAGATTTTGCGCTATATAAATATTGTAATTATCATTATTATTATTACAACCTTCCAGTCGGTAGTCCGTTGCGTTAACCACTACACCACGGCGACTGGTAGTATTATCATTTTTGTTATTTTTTGCCATGCTGCACAGATTGAGGTGAATGGAGCACTTGTGTGTTCTTGTCTCTTATTTAGTTTCCCAAACACGCAGTGGACACATGACAGAACTAATGGATTGGATCAAAGGATTAATACATTTATTTAAAATAATGAATCATAATCCAGCCTAAGGTTCTTAAGTAAACTAGTACTTTTGAGAATAATTCTTAGCTAAGAAAGCCACAAAATTGATATGTCTAAGACTAATTTTTACCTAAGCAAGCAGCAGAATTGATACAACGCTTCTAAGACTTGTTCTCAGCTAAGCAAACAGCAACATTATTATTTCTAAGACTTATTCTTCTCTAAGCAAGCAGCAAAATTGATAAATACTACTTAGATTAATTCTTAGCCAAGCACGAAACAAATTTGATACAATACTTCTAGGAATAGTTCTTAGACAAGCAACCAGCAAAACTGATACTTCTAAGACTACTTCTTAGCTAAGCAATCAACAACATTGATACAATACTTCTAAGAATAATTCTTAGATAAGCAATCATCAAAATGATGCAATGCTTCTAAGACTAATTTTTAGTTAAAGTTAAACAAGCACCCAATTGATAACGATACTTCTAATTCTTAGCAAAGCAATCGGCAAAACCGATACAATACATCTTAAGACTAATTCTTAGTTGAGCAATCAGCAAAACTGATACAATACACCTTAAGACTAATTCTTAGCTGAGCAAGCAGCAAAACTGATACACTATCTCTAAGACTAATATTTAGCTGAGCAAGCAGCAAAGTTAATACAAAGTTGCATGTACATTTGTTATCGCATTGCCTTAAATATGCTGTTCACCTACAGCACTAGAAGACTGTTGTGTTGTGTGAGTGACCACCACGCACTGGAGACTATGGAGAATGTATCCATAGTCTGATTAGACACAGAATGTACCTATAGTCTCAGACACAGAGTGTACCTGTAGTCTGATCAGACACAGAATGTACCTATAGTCAGTCTCATTAGACACAGAGTGTACCCATAGTCTCATCAGAGACAGAATGTACCCATAGTCTCATCAGACACACAATGTACCCATAGTTTGATTAGACACAGAATGTACCCATAGTCTGATTAGACACAGAATGTACCCATAGTCTGATTAGACACAGAATGTACCCATAGTCTCATCAGACACAGAATGTACCCATAGTCTGATTAGACACAGAGTGTACCCATAGTCTCATCAGACACACAATGTACCCATAGTCTCATCAGACACAGAATGTACCCATAGTCTGATTAGACACAGAATGTACCCATAGTCTGATTAGACACAGAATGTACCCATAGTCTCATCAGACACAGAATGTACCCATAGTCTCATTAGACGCAGGATGTACCCGACTATAACAAACCCTTCCTAAACAAACTTCAAATAAACTGACCTTCACCAAACAATCGCCACAGAAATTGTACCCTACCAAAATCCCTCACCTTATCCACCAGCTTTCTCTGCAGGAAATTGGTGGATAAGGTGAGAAGGCTGAATTAAAACTTCAATTTAAAAAACACTACCACACCGTAACGACAATGGTGTCACTATACCAAAGGAAAGCAATTCATGTCGTCTTGTTTCTATGCAGAGTAGTTTCCCTTGGAACGCCACGCCGTCTAAATACGCATTTTGATCCAGATGTGATTATACGATTTTGATAGACACTTAACTTGGTCACGCTCATGCAATTAACTGAAAATGTGTGTGTGTGTGTGTGTGTGTGTGAGAGAGAGAGAGAGAGAGAGAGAGAGAGAGAGAGAGAGAGAGAGAGAGAGAGATCATGTGGGTAAAACAAGTGCATACATCCATCCGTGAAAACTGAAATGATCACACACACACACGAACACACACACACGCACGCTGATGCCATCACCAACCTGCCCGTGTGGTTCAGAGAACCAGACAGCTGAACACAAATTACATCAGTGTCGCCTTTGTCAAGGAGAACAACAGGAGACATGGTCTGCTACATCTCCATGCCATCATCATCATCATCATCATCATCATCATCATCATCATCATCATCAAGTGCCCTGCTGAATCTATCCTTTGTCGCTGCAAGTACATCTCCCACCGTCTGTGCCTTCATCCACTCCACAAGTACGTCTAACATTTACTCCCTGGTCTACTTGGTGCTCCTTTTTTTTTTTTCCTCCAACTTTCCTGTTGTGACCAGGTGCTCTAATTTCTCTTGTCATAAAATGTCCTGTAAATGTTGCTTTTCTTTTCCTAATCCTTGCCACTAAAGTTCTTTTTATGTGTCTGCCTCCTTCAATACTGTCTCGTTTGAATTCTTTGCTGTCCATGGAACTCTTAACATTCTTCCTAGGAAACACATTTCAAAGATCCATGGCTGCCGACAGAAACGGAGGGAAAACATCCCATTTAGACGACGAGCAAAAGGAGA
>CM060305.1:88183489-88200989 GCA_030674185.1 Monoplex corrugatus
TGACAATGACTATGACTATGACTATGACAATGACTGACTATGACAATGAATATGACAATGACTATGACAATGACTATGACTATGACAATGCCTATGACTATGACAATGACTATGACAATGACAATGACAATGACGATGATAATGACAATGACTATGACGATGACTATGACAATGACTATGACTATTACTATGACAATGACTATGACAATGACTATGACAATGACAATGACAAAGACAATGACTATGACTATGACAATGACAATGACTATGACAATGACAATGACAATGACGATGACTATGACAATGACTATGACTATGACAATGACTATGACAATGACGATGACGATGATTATGACAATGACAATGAAAATGACGATGACGATGACTATGACTGTGACTATGACTGTGACTATGGCAATGACTATGACTATGACTATGACAATGACAATGACTATGACAATGACAATGACTATGTCTATCTATGACAATGACAATGACTATGACTATGACAATGACTATGACTATGACTATGACAATGACTATGACAATGACAATGATTATGACAATGACAATGACTATGACAATGACAATGACAATGACGATGACGATGACTATGACAATGACAATGACTATGACAATGACAATGACTATGACAATGACTATGACAATGACGATGACTATGACAATGACTATGACGACGACTATGACAATGACAATGACGATGACGATGATTATGACAATGACAATGACAATGACGATGACGATGACTATGACAATGACTATGACTATGACAACAACGATGACTATGACAATGACTATGACAATGACAATGACAATGACGATGATGACTATCACAAATGACTATGACTAAGACATGACAATAACGATGACGATGACGATGTCGATGACTATGACAATGACAATGACAATGACAATGACAATGACAATAACGATGACAATGACGATGACGATGACTGTGACAATGACTATGACGATGACGATGACGATGACTATGACAATGACAATGACTGTGACTATGACTATCCATGACAATGACTGTGACTATGACTATCCATGACAATGACAATGACAATGACTATGACAATGACTTCGACTATGACTATGACAATGACAATGACTATGACTATGACTATATATATGAATATGAAAATGACTATGAATATGACAGTGACTATAACTATGACAATGGCTATGACTATGACTATGATAATGACAATGACAATGACAATGACAATGACGATGGCGATGACGATGACCATAACAATGACTATGACTTTGACTATAACGATGACTATGACGATGACAATGACTATGACGATGACCATGACAATGACAATGACTATGACGATGACGATTACTATGACTATGACAATAACTATGACTATAACGATGACTATGACAATGACTATGACGATGACGAATACTATGACTATGAATATGACTATGACAATAACTATGACTATGACCATGACGATGACTATGACTATGACAATGACTATGACTATGACAATGACTATGACGATGACAATGACTATGACGATGACGATTACTACGACTATGACAATGACTATGACTATGACTGTGACTATGACAATGACAATGACAATGACAATGACAATGACTATGACAATAACTATGACTATGGCGATGACGATGACGATAACAATGACGATGACTATGACTATGACAATGACAATGAATATGACAATGACTATAACTATGACAATGGATATGACTATGACTATAACAATGACTATGACAATGACCATGACTATAAATATGAATATGAAAATGAATGTGAATATGAATGAATATGAATACGAAAAAAATCGTGAGCAGTGACAGAATACTGATCTAATCTCACTGATACCACACACAAAGAGACCAGTCTGTCTACTCCCTTGTCTGCCAGTTCACTTTAATTACGGTCAACCCGGTGTTCTGTACCCTGTACCCCCGTCAACTTGCCCCAGGACATTTTGCCCTTCATAGTTTGCTAGTCGTTCCCCCTTTCTTTCTTTCTTTCTTTGTTATCTATTTTTTTATCTCCTTGTCTTTTTTTAATATCGACCGGGAAGAGGTGTGTGGGTGTGATTGTGTGTCTGTCTACCTGTATGAGACAAAAATATGTCAGGGAGATGTTATCAGCTGAGTTTTGATGGGTCTTACCGGAAGTCGTCTGAAACATGGACTGTTGAGGAATCACCGATTTAGTGATAATGATAATAATAATAACGATAATAGTAGTGGTAATAATAATAATAATAACAATAAAAATAATAATAATAATAATGATATAATAATATAATGATAACAAGAACAAGAACAACAACACAACAACAATACTACTACTGCTACTGCTACTACTACTACTACTACTACTACTACTACTACTGCTGCTGATGGAATTAATAATAATAATAATAATGATAACAATAATAATAGCAATAATAATAATAATAATAATGATAATAATAATAATAATAATAATAATAATAATAATAATAATAATAATAATAATAATAATAATGAAAATAATAACAAAAATAATAATGATGATGATGATGATAATAATTACTACTACTAGTAGTGCTATTACTATAATAATAATAATAATTACAATATTTATATAGCGCAAAATCTTGATAAAATCAAATCTAAGCGCTGAAACAGACTCACACACACGCACTCACGCACACACACGCACGCACGCACGCACGCACACACACACACACACACACACACACACGCGCGCTCGCGCGCACACACACACACGCACACGGCTATAAATGGGGAGAAAGAATAAAAGCAATGGAAAATTATAGAGAGCATATTATATACAATTATATATTACAATGTGATTCCCTTCCGAGTGGAGACAGGCTGCAGAGGGGATTGAGTGAGGTCAGGATTTTATGCAGAGGAGAAAAGGTGAGTTTTGAGAGCGGACTTGAAGGAGACAAAAGTAGGTTGCTGACGGACTGAGAGAGGAAGTTTGTTCCAGGAGAGCGGACCAGAAACAGAGAAGGCTCGTGGACCATAGGTATTGAGCTTAATGCGTGGAAAGCGAAAAGTCAGAGGATCGGAGGCAGAGCGGAGGGTACGTGAGGGAACATAGATCTCAAGTAGGCTACTACTACCAATACTACTAATACTACTACTACTACTACTACTACTTGTAATAACAATAATAATAACAATAATAAGACACAGAATTTATATGGCGCCAAATATTGATAATTCAAATAAAAGTGCACTCACACACCAGACATATGCATGCAATGAACACACTACACACGATACACACAGGCAGACCTACATGTACACAAACTGAGCAAAAGAGGGGAGTTGTAGAATTCATAGTCTGGAAAAAGAGGTGGCTTTTAAATTGGATTTAAAGATAGAAAGGGTAGGTGTTTAGTGAAGGGAAATTGGATGTCTATTCTAGGCAGACGATCCGGAAACAGCAAAAGAACAATGGCCAGGAAATCGCCAGTGTTTGAGTTTTGAAACGATGGCTGCAAGATGGAGGTGACAGAAATCGCATCATGTATCTGCAATCAACGCTTTGTGAGAAAAGTGTTTAAATATCATTTTTACAATAACTTTTGTTGCAGTTACGGTTTGTATTTCTCAAGATGACGTGACGTCTCTGCTCTCGGAATGAATTCCATATGCATTGATACCATTGATGTCATGTGGTGGAGAAGATCCAAAGTGATCATGGCACAAGCACACAAACCCATAGGATGGCCAGGTCCTGAAGTCCTACCTAACCTATGGTTTTTGAATATTGTACTTGCATTTGTATCAGTCGTACCTAGCCTATAGGTTTGTGTTTTATTCTAGTATCTGTATCAGTCCTACCTGACCTATAGGTTTGTGTCTTATTCTAGTATCTGTATCAGTCCTACCTGACCTATAGGTTTGTGTCTTATTCTAGTATATGTATCAGTCCTACCTGGCCTACAGATTTGTGTCGTATATTAATATTTGTATTAGTCCTACCTAGCCTGTAGGTTTTGCATCTTATACTAGTGTTTGTATCAGTCCTACCTACCCTATGGCTTTGTATCTTATACTAGTCTTTGTATCAGTCCTACCTAGCCTATGGATTTGTATCTTATACTAGTCTTTGTATCAGTCCTACCTAGCCTATGATTTGTATCTTATACTAGTCTTTGTATCAGTCCTACCTAGCCTGTGGATTTGTATCTTATACTAGTCTTTGTATCAGTCCTACCTAGTATATGATTTGTATCTTATACTAGTCTTTGTATCAGTCCTACCTAGTCTATGATTTGTATCTTATACTAGTCTTTGTATCAGTCCTACCTAGTCTATGATTTATATCTTATACTAGTCTTTGTATCAGTCCTACCTAGTCTATGATTTATATCTTATACTAGTCTTTGTATCAGTCCTACCTAGTCTATGATTTATATCTTATACTAGTCTTTGTATCAGTCCTACCTAGTCTATGATTTATATCTTATACTAGTCTTTGTATCAGTCCTACCTAGTCTATGATTTATATCTTATACTAGTCTTTGTATCAGTCCTACCTAGTCTATGATTTATATCTTATACTAGTCTTTGTATCAGTCCTACCTAGTCTATGATTTATATCTTATACTAGTCTTTGTATCAGTCCTACCTAGTCTATGATTTATATCTTATACTAGTCTTTGTATCAGTCCTACCTAGTCTATGATTTGTATCTTATACTAGTCTTTGTATCAGTCCTACCTAGCCTATGGATTTGTATCTTATACTAGTCTTTGTATCAGTCCTACCTAGTCTATGATTTGTATCTTATACTAGTCTTTGTATCAGTCCTACCTAGTCTATGATTTGTATCTTATACTAGTCTTTGTATCAGTCCTACCTAGTCTATGATTTATATCTTATACTAGTCTTTGTATCAGTCCTACCTAGTCTATGGATTTGTATCTTATACTAGTCTTTGTATCAGTCCTACCTAGTCTATGATTTATATCTTATACTAGTCTTTGTATCAGTCCTACCTAGTCTATGATTTGTATCTTATACTAGTCTTTGTATCAGTCCTACCTAGTCTATGATTTATATCTTATACTAGTCTTTGTATCAGTCCTACCTAGTCTATGATTTGTATCTTATACTAGTCTTTGTATCAGTCCTACCTAGCCTATGGATTTGTATCTTATACTAGTCTTTGTATCAGTCCTACCTAGTCTATGATTTGTATCTTATACTAGTCTTTGTATCAGTCCTACCTAGTCTATGATTTGTATCTTATACTAGTCTTTGTATCAGTCCTACCTAGTCTATGATTTATATCTTTATACTAGTCTTTGTATCAGTCCTACCTAGTCTATGATTTGTATCTTATACTAGTCTTTGTATCAGTCCTACCTAGCCTATGGATTTGTATCTTATACTAGTCTTTGTATCAGTCCTACCTAGTCTATGATTTGTATCTTATACTAGTCTTTGTATCAGTCCTACCTAGCCTATGGATTTGTATCTTATACTAGTCTTTGTATCAGTCCTACCTAGCCTATGGATTTGTATCTTATACTAGTCTTTGTATCAGTCCTACCTAGCCTGTGGATTTGTATCTTATACTAGTGTTTGTATCAGTCCTACCTAGCCTGTGGATTTGTATCTTATACTAGTCTCTGTATCAGTCCTACCTAGTCTATGATTTGTATCTTATACTAGTCTTTGTATCAGTCCTACCTAGCCTATGGATTTGTATCTTATACTAGTGTTTGTATCAGTCCTACCTAGCCTGTGGATTTGTATCTTATACTAGTTCCAAAACAAGAGTGACTGCCTGCGCCCAAGCAAACACAAACCAGAAGAACAAGAAAATCAATGTAAGCGCATCTCCAACAAGACAACACAAAACAAAACAAGCGCAAATTTTCGGCCAACTAGCCTTTGTCAAGCGCGAACGCACGGTCACAGACAAATCACAGACACCAAACAATGGATAATAAAAACGGGACTAAAAACTTCCCTGCCGCCTCGTCCAGTGGGTAAGAGATGGAATGCCCATGTCATCATGAGCAGTAGTAAGAAAAGGGGAGAGGGGAGGCAACTGTGATGTCAAAAGGGAAGTGAGATAAGTTCTGCAATTTTGAGAAGTGGCCATGCTATATCGGTATAGCCCTGTTCTGAAGAAGGCACAGGGCAAGAGCCAAGAGATAAGGGAGTAGATTGTGCCCGGTGCCAAGAATCTGGTAGGCGTGGGAACAGGAAGAGACATGAAACGGCATGTCTGAATTTTGTTACTCATGGTTTGTCGTTAAGACCATGTGGTTTGCGTGTTCCAAGTTTATTTATGAGGTGGGATTCTCTGTCTTTCCTGTCTATGGTGCTGTTATTGTGTAGAAGCCACAGACCTTTCACTCGGATGTCATTGATTGAGTGGTCTGATTGGTTGAAGTGATTGGGGATAGTTTTATCCCTTTGGTGGCGGATATCAGCCAAGTGTTCTTTGAAACGTGTGTCAAGAGTGCGTCCAGTTTCACCAATATACAATTGGGAACATTTAGAGCAGCTGATCAAGTAGACAATGTTATAAGTTTGACAGTTGAAATGTTTTGTAATTCTCATATGAGATTTGGGGCCTTTGACTGTGGTGGCTGAGCACAAGAAAGGACAAGTCTTGCATTTAGGTTTGTTGCATGGAGAGGTTCCTGGAGGTTGGCTGACTGGTTTGCTGAGATTGGAATGCACCAGCAAGTCGCGGAGATTGGTGTCTCTCTTGTAGACGAGCAAAGGGCGCTTGTCAAAGGTTTCACCTGTAGTGGGACTGGATCGTAAAATGTTCCAGTTGGACAAGATGATCCTTTTTATGAGGTGCACGGACGGGTGGTAAACTAGACTGAGGACTGGCCGATCCTCTGTGACAGCTTTGGGCTTTGAATGGAGGGCATTTGGCCGAGAGACAGAGCTGACTTTTTTCCGGGCTTCATTGATGACCTCGGGTGGGTAATGTCTGCGCAGGAAAAATCTAGTCATTTCAACTGCTTTGTCCTGAAAATTGTCTTCGTCTGAGCAGAGGCGTCGTAGTCTCAAGAACTGCGAGTAGGGAATGCTGTTTCTGGTGTTGGAAGTGTGAGATGATTGGTAGTCCAGGTAGGAATGTGAATCTGTAGGTTTGTAGTGGACTGTAGTGACTAGTTGTTCAGATTGAAGGGAAACTTCGATATCCAGGAAGCTTATGGATGTGTTTGAAATTTCATATGTGAACTTGATGGATGGGTGAAACGTTTGAACGTAGTGGATGAATTGTAAAAGTTGGTCATGATCGAGGGATGTCATGCCAATGCAATCGTCTATGTATCTTTTGTATAATTCAGGTTTGGGTTTCTTGTATTGTTGTAGGATATGTTCCTCCAAATATCCCATGAATAAGCAGGCATAGCTGGGGCCCATCTTAGTACCCATGGCGACTCCGCTAACTTGCCAGAACGTCTCATCTCCGAACGAAAATGTGTTCATGGTGAGAACCAGTTCGGCAAGTCGGACAAGGGTTGAAGTGGACAATGTTTGGTCACGTCGTTTGTCCAGAAAATGTTGGAGAGCTTTTAACCCGTCGGAGTGGGGTATGCTGGTGTACAGAGAGGTCACATCCAAAGTGAACAGGTATTGGGGTTTGAAGGTGTGGTCTTCATTTAATATTTGAATCAGATCCAATGTATGGTTAGTGTCTTTGATGAAGGTAGGCAAAGCCTGGACTATAGGTTGCAAAATGTGGTCAAGAAACTGAGAAATGTTTTCAGTGGGGCAGTTGCAAGCTGACACGATAGGACGGCCAGGATTGTTGGCTTTATGTATTTTGGGAAGTAAATAAAAAAGTGATTGGACTGGAAGTTGTTTGATGAGTAGTCTGGCAGTGGGGGGCAGCTGCTTAGAGGTTATGAGATTGTTGATAAGTTTGGATATCTTGGCATGATTGGTCATGTGGGCAGGTTGGTCCAACTTTTTGTAGAAGGCGTGATGGTGGAGTTGTTTCTGGGCTTCCTTGATATACAGATGTCTGTCCCAGACTACAATTGCACCCCCCTTGTCTGCTGGTTTGATGACAATGTCGTCTCTGTTTTTGAGGGAGTGTAGTGCGTCCCTTTCTTCTTTGGAGATGTTGGAATGTTTCTTGGGTCGCATGTTGAGACAGTCTATTTCTTGGTGGCATTTGTTGATGTAATGTTCAACTTCGGGAAAGGTGTTGCGGGGAGGTTCCCGATGAGAAGGCTTATGGAAAAGTTTTGTGAATAAGTCAGCATCAGGATTCAATTTTTGTTTGGGAGGATGTCCCAGTATTGCCATCCAACGTAGGGATCTAAAAAATCGTTGGCAGCTATTGATAGTTTGGTATTTACTGGCGGATGGTTTTAAAGGGACAAATTTGAGGCCCTTTGAAAGGGCTGACACTTCCGCCTCAGAGAGTGGTAAGTTTGAAGGAATGCAATGTACAAGGGGGTGACGTGCAGAGCTAGAGGAAGGTGGAGAGGGGGCTGGGTTGCTGATAGGTGTCAAGAACGGTGCAGACGGGTTTGTAGTCTTGTTCAAGTTGGTCAATTTTTTGTCTTTTATGGTTTGCATGTGTTTTTGTAGTGACGCATTGAAATTGATGACGGTGGTTTTAATGAAGAGACTGAGAGTTGGGTTTAGTGTTCTGCTGATTACAGAACTGAAGTATTTCTGAGATTTGTCGGTGATGGACAGTTTGCGTTCTAAGTGTACTATGTGGGTTTTCATGATCTGTTTGCTTGCTTTAAGAAGGATATTTTTAGTGGCCTGCAAAAGTTTTTTATTTTCACTGTCGGAAGGAGTGTGTTTGAGTTGAAACCCTTTCGGGATGAAGTTTCTGCGTAAGCAACAACGCAGAAAGTATAAATGACTGTTTGTTTTTGTTTTGGTGAAACAGATTTTAGAATAGGATACAGCGAGTGAAAAAAGCGGAGGAGGAAGAGATCGGAAACCAGACAGAAGACGGGAATGTAAGTAGGTTGGAAAATGTGACATTCTGTAAGAATCTGAGATAAAAGCAAGAGGATAAAAAAAGGGCTAAAACAATTTTAAAATGTAGTAAATAAAAGACTTAGTACAAGACACTTATACAGATAAAACGCAGTCTTGGGGTATATTACAAGATCCAAAACAAGAGTGACTGCCTGCGCCCAAGCAAACACAAACCAGAAGAACAAGAAAATCAATGTAAGCGCATCTCCAACAAGACAACACAAAACAAAACAAGCGCAAATTTTCGGCCAACTAGCCTTTGTCAAGCGCGAACGCACGGTCACAGACAAATCACAGACACCAAACAATGGATAATAAAAACGGGACTAAAAACTTCCCTGCCGCCTCGTCCAGTGGGTAAGAGATGGAATGCCCATGTCATCATGAGCAGTAGTAAGAAAAGGGGAGAGGGGAGGCAACTGTGATGTCAAAAGGGAAGTGAGATAAGTTCTGCAATTTTGAGAAGTGGCCATGCTATATCGGTATAGCCCTGTTCTGAAGAAGGCACAGGGCAAGAGCCAAGAGATAAGGGAGTAGATTGTGCCCGGTGCCAAGAATCTGGTAGGCGTGGGAACAGGAAGAGACATGAAACGGCATGTCTGAATTTTGTTACTCATGGTTTGTCGTTAAGACCATGTGGTTTGCGTGTTCCAAGTTTATTTATGAGGTGGGATTCTCTGTCTTTCCTGTCTATGGTGCTGTTATTGTGTAGAAGCCACAGACCTTTCACTCGGATGTCATTGATTGAGTGGTCTGATTGGTTGAAGTGATTGGGGATAGTTTTATCCCTTTGGTGGCGGATATCAGCCAAGTGTTCTTTGAAACGTGTGTCAAGAGTGCGTCCAGTTTCACCAATATACAATTGGGAACATTTAGAGCAGCTGATCAAGTAGACAATGTTATAAGTTTGACAGTTGAAATGTTTTGTAATTCTCATATGAGATTTGGGGCCTTTGACTGTGGTGGCTGAGCACAAGAAAGGACAAGTCTTGCATTTAGGTTTGTTGCATGGAGAGGTTCCTGGAGGTTGGCTGACTGGTTTGCTGAGATTGGAATGCACCAGCAAGTCGCGGAGATTGGTGTCTCTCTTGTAGACGAGCAAAGGGCGCTTGTCAAAGGTTTCACCTGTAGTGGGACTGGATCGTAAAATGTTCCAGTTGGACAAGATGATCCTTTTTATGAGGTGCACGGACGGGTGGTAAACTAGACTGAGGACTGGCCGATCCTCTGTGACAGCTTTGGGCTTTGAATGGAGGGCATTTGGCCGAGAGACAGAGCTGACTTTTTTCCGGGCTTCATTGATGACCTCGGGTGGGTAATGTCTGCGCAGGAAAAATCTAGTCATTTCAACTGCTTTGTCCTGAAAATTGTCTTCGTCTGAGCAGAGGCGTCGTAGTCTCAAGAACTGCGAGTAGGGAATGCTGTTTCTGGTGTTGGAAGTGTGAGATGATTGGTAGTCCAGGTAGGAATGTGAATCTGTAGGTTTGTAGTGGACTGTAGTGACTAGTTGTTCAGATTGAAGGGAAACTTCGATATCCAGGAAGCTTATGGATGTGTTTGAAATTTCATATGTGAACTTGATGGATGGGTGAAACGTTTGAACGTAGTGGATGAATTGTAAAAGTTGGTCATGATCGAGGGATGTCATGCCAATGCAATCGTCTATGTATCTTTTGTATAATTCAGGTTTGGGTTTCTTGTATTGTTGTAGGATATGTTCCTCCAAATATCCCATGAATAAGCAGGCATAGCTGGGGCCCATCTTAGTACCCATGGCGACTCCGCTAACTTGCCAGAACGTCTCATCTCCGAACGAAAATGTGTTCATGGTGAGAACCAGTTCGGCAAGTCGGACAAGGGTTGAAGTGGACAATGTTTGGTCACGTCGTTTGTCCAGAAAATGTTGGAGAGCTTTTAACCCGTCGGAGTGGGGTATGCTGGTGTACAGAGAGGTCACATCCAAAGTGAACAGGTATTGGGGTTTGAAGGTGTGGTCTTCATTTAATATTTGAATCAGATCCAATGTATGGTTAGTGTCTTTGATGAAGGTAGGCAAAGCCTGGACTATAGGTTGCAAAATGTGGTCAAGAAACTGAGAAATGTTTTCAGTGGGGCAGTTGCAAGCTGACACGATAGGACGGCCAGGATTGTTGGCTTTATGTATTTTGGGAAGTAAATAAAAAAGTGATTGGACTGGAAGTTGTTTGATGAGTAGTCTGGCAGTGGGGGGCAGCTGCTTAGAGGTTATGAGATTGTTGATAAGTTTGGATATCTTGGCATGATTGGTCATGTGGGCAGGTTGGTCCAACTTTTTGTAGAAGGCGTGATGGTGGAGTTGTTTCTGGGCTTCCTTGATATACAGATGTCTGTCCCAGACTACAATTGCACCCCCTTGTCTGCTGGTTTGATGACAATGTCGTCTCTGTTTTTGAGGGAGTGTAGTGCGTCCCTTTCTTCTTTGGAGATGTTGGAATGTTTCTTGGGTCGCATGTTGAGACAGTCTATTTCTTGGTGGCATTTGTTGATGTAATGTTCAACTTCGGGAAAGGTGTTGCGGGGAGGTTCCCGATGAGAAGGCTTATGGAAAAGTTTTGTGAATAAGTCAGCATCAGGATTCAATTTTTGTTTGGGAGGATGTCCCAGTATTGCCATCCAACGTAGGGATCTAAAAAATCGTTGGCAGCTATTGATAGTTTGGTATTTACTGGTGGATGGTTTTAAAGGGACAAATTTGAGGCCCTTTGAAAGGGCTGACACTTCCGCCTCAGAGAGTGGTAAGTTTGAAGGAATGCAATGTACAAGGGGGTGACGTGCAGAGCTAGAGGAAGGTGGAGAGGGGGCTGGGTTGCTGATAGGTGTCAAGAACGGTGCAGACGGGTTTGTAGTCTTGTTCAAGTTGGTCAATTTTTTGTCTTTTATGGTTTGCATGTGTTTTTGTAGTGACGCATTGAAATTGATGACGGTGGTTTTAATGAAGAGACTGAGAGTTGGGTTTAGTGTTCTGCTGATTACAGAACTGAAGTATTTCTGAGATTTGTCGGTGATGGACAGTTTGCGTTCTAAGTGTACTATGTGGGTTTTCATGATCTGTTTGCTTGCTTTAAGAAGGATATTTTTAGTGGCCTGCAAAAGTTTTTTATTTTCACTGTCGGAAGGAGTGTGTTTGAGTTGAAACCCTTTCGGGATGAAGTTTCTGCGTAAGCAACAACGCAGAAAGTATAAATGACTGTTTGTTTTTGTTTTGGTGAAACAGATTTTAGAATAGGATACAGCGAGTGAAAAAAGCGGAGGAGGAAGAGATCGGAAACCAGACAGAAGACGGGAATGTAAGTAGGTTGGAAAATGTGACATTCTGTAAGAATCTGAGATAAAAGCAAGAGGATAAAAAAAGGGCTAAAACAATTTTAAAATGTAGTAAATAAAAGACTTAGTACAAGACACTTATACAGATAAAACGCAGTCTTGGGGTATATTACAAGATCCAAAACAAGAGTGACTGCCTGCGCCCAAGCAAACACAAACCAGAAGAACAAGAAAATCAATGTAAGCGCATCTCCAACAAGACAACACAAAACAAAACAAGCGCAAATTTTCGGCCAACTAGCCTTTGTCAAGCGCGAACGCACGGTCACAGACAAATCACAGACACCAAACAATGGATAATAAAAACGGGACTAAAAACTTCCCTGCCGCCTCGTCCAGTGGGTAAGAGATGGAATGCCCATGTCATCATGAGCAGTAGTAAGAAAAGGGGAGAGGGGAGGCAACTGTGATGTCAAAAGGGAAGTGAGATAAGTTCTGCAATTTTGAGAAGTGGCCATGCTATATCGGTATAGCCCTGTTCTGAAGAAGGCACAGGGCAAGAGCCAAGAGATAAGGGAGTAGATTGTGCCCGGTGCCAAGAATCTGGTAGGCGTGGGAACAGGAAGAGACATGAAACGGCATGTCTGAATTTTGTTACTCATGGTTTGTCGTTAAGACCATGTGGTTTGCGTGTTCCAAGTTTATTTATGAGGTGGGATTCTCTGTCTTTCCTGTCTATGGTGCTGTTATTGTGTAGAAGCCACAGACCTTTCACTCGGATGTCATTGATTGAGTGGTCTGATTGGTTGAAGTGATTGGGGATAGTTTTATCCCTTTGGTGGCGGATATCAGCCAAGTGTTCTTTGAAACGTGTGTCAAGAGTGCGTCCAGTTTCACCAATATACAATTGGGAACATTTAGAGCAGCTGATCAAGTAGACAATGTTATAAGTTTGACAGTTGAAATGTTTTGTAATTCTCATATGAGATTTGGGGCCTTTGACTGTGGTGGCTGAGCACAAGAAAGGACAAGTCTTGCATTTAGGTTTGTTGCATGGAGAGGTTCCTGGAGGTTGGCTGACTGGTTTGCTGAGATTGGAATGCACCAGCAAGTCGCGGAGATTGGTGTCTCTCTTGTAGACGAGCAAAGGGCGCTTGTCAAAGGTTTCACCTGTAGTGGGACTGGATCGTAAAATGTTCCAGTTGGACAAGATGATCCTTTTTATGAGGTGCACGGACGGGTGGTAAACTAGACTGAGGACTGGCCGATCCTCTGTGACAGCTTTGGGCTTTGAATGGAGGGCATTTGGCCGAGAGACAGAGCTGACTTTTTTCCGGGCTTCATTGATGACCTCGGGTGGGTAATGTCTGCGCAGGAAAAATCTAGTCATTTCAACTGCTTTGTCCTGAAAATTGTCTTCGTCTGAGCAGAGGCGTCGTAGTCTCAAGAACTGCGAGTAGGGAATGCTGTTTCTGGTGTTGGAAGTGTGAGATGATTGGTAGTCCAGGTAGGAATGTGAATCTGTAGGTTTGTAGTGGACTGTAGTGACTAGTTGTTCAGATTGAAGGGAAACTTCGATATCCAGGAAGCTTATGGATGTGTTTGAAATTTCATATGTGAACTTGATGGATGGGTGAAACGTTTGAACGTAGTGGATGAATTGTAAAAGTTGGTCATGATCGAGGGATGTCATGCCAATGCAATCGTCTATGTATCTTTTGTATAATTCAGGTTTGGGTTTCTTGTATTGTTGTAGGATATGTTCCTCCAAATATCCCATGAATAAGCAGGCATAGCTGGGGCCCATCTTAGTACCCATGGCGACTCCGCTAACTTGCCAGAACGTCTCATCTCCGAACGAAAATGTGTTCATGGTGAGAACCAGTTCGGCAAGTCGGACAAGGGTTGAAGTGGACAATGTTTGGTCACGTCGTTTGTCCAGAAAATGTTGGAGAGCTTTTAACCCGTCGGAGTGGGGTATGCTGGTGTACAGAGAGGTCACATCCAAAGTGAACAGGTATTGGGGTTTGAAGGTGTGGTCTTCATTTAATATTTGAATCAGATCCAATGTATGGTTAGTGTCTTTGATGAAGGTAGGCAAAGCCTGGACTATAGGTTGCAAAATGTGGTCAAGAAACTGAGAAATGTTTTCAGTGGGGCAGTTGCAAGCTGACACGATAGGACGGCCAGGATTGTTGGCTTTATGTATTTTGGGAAGTAAATAAAAAAGTGATTGGACTGGAAGTTGTTTGATGAGTAGTCTGGCAGTGGGGGGCAGCTGCTTAGAGGTTATGAGATTGTTGATAAGTTTGGATATCTTGGCATGATTGGTCATGTGGGCAGGTTGGTCCAACTTTTTGTAGAAGGCGTGATGGTGGAGTTGTTTCTGGGCTTCCTTGATATACAGATGTCTGTCCCAGACTACAATTGCACCCCCCTTGTCTGCTGGTTTGATGACAATGTCGTCTCTGTTTTTGAGGGAGTGTAGTGCGTCCCTTTCTTCTTTGGAGATGTTGGAATGTTTCTTGGGTCGCATGTTGAGACAGTCTATTTCTTGGTGGCATTTGTTGATGTAATGTTCAACTTCGGGAAAGGTGTTGCGGGGAGGTTCCCGATGAGAAGGCTTATGGAAAAGTTTTGTGAATAAGTCAGCATCAGGATTCAATTTTTGTTTGGGAGGATGTCCCAGTATTGCCATCCAACGTAGGGATCTAAAAAATCGTTGGCAGCTATTGATAGTTTGGTATTTACTGGCGGATGGTTTTAAAGGGACAAATTTGAGGCCCTTTGAAAGGGCTGACACTTCCGCCTCAGAGAGTGGTAAGTTTGAAGGAATGCAATGTACAAGGGGGTGACGTGCAGAGCTAGAGGAAGGTGGAGAGGGGGCTGGGTTGCTGATAGGTGTCAAGAACGGTGCAGACGGGTTTGTAGTCTTGTTCAAGTTGGTCAATTTTTTGTCTTTTATGGTTTGCATGTGTTTTTGTAGTGACGCATTGAAATTGATGACGGTGGTTTTAATGAAGAGACTGAGAGTTGGGTTTAGTGTTCTGCTGATTACAGAACTGAAGTATTTCTGAGATTTGTCGGTGATGGACAGTTTGCGTTCTAAGTGTACTATGTGGGTTTTCATGATCTGTTTGCTTGCTTTAAGAAGGATATTTTTAGTGGCCTGCAAAAGTTTTTTATTTTCACTGTCGGAAGGAGTGTGTTTGAGTTGAAACCCTTTCGGGATGAAGTTTCTGCGTAAGCAACAACGCAGAAAGTATAAATGACTGTTTGTTTTTGTTTTGGTGAAACAGATTTTAGAATAGGATACAGCGAGTGAAAAAAGCGGAGGAGGAAGAGATCTTATACTAGTGTTTGTATCAGACCTACCTAGTCTATGATTTGTATCTTATACTAGTCTTTGTATCAGTCCTACCTAGCCTGTGGATTTGTATCTTATACTAGTCTTTGTATCAGTCCTACCTAGCCTGTGGATTTGTATCTTATACTAGTCTTTGTATCAGTCCTACCTAGCCTATGGATTTGTATCTTATACTAGTCTTTGTATCAGTCCTACCTAGCCTGTGGATTTGTATCTTATACTAGTCTTTGTATCAGTCCTACCTAGCCTATGATTTGTATCTTATACTAGTCTTTGTATCAGTCCTACCTAGTCTATGATTTGTATCTTATACTAGTCTTTGTATCAGTCCTACCTAGCCTATGATTTGTATCTTATACTAGTCTTTGTATCAGTCCTACCTAGCCTGTGGATTTGTATCTTATACTAGTCTCTGTATCAGTCCTACCTAGTCTATGATTTGTATCTTATACTAGTCTTTGTATCAGTCCTACCTAGCCTATGATTTGTATCTTATACTAGTCTTTGTATCAGTCCTACCTAGCCTGTGGATTTGTATCTTATACTAGTGTGTGTATCAGTCCTACCTAGTCTATGATTTGTATCTTATACTAGTCTTTGTATCAGTCCTACCTAGCATATGATTTGTATCTTATACTAGTGTTTGTATCAGTCCTACCTAGCCTGTGGATTTGTATCTTATACTAGTCTCTGTTTCAGTCCTACCTAGTCTATGATTTGTATCTTATACTAGTCTTTGTATCAGTCCTACCTAGCCTATGATTTGTATCTTATACTAGTCTTTGTATCAGTCCTACCTAGCCTGTGGATTTGTATCTTATACTAGTCTTTGTATCAGTCCTACCTAGCCTGTGGATTTGTATCTTATACTAGTCTTTGTATCAGTCCTACCTAGCCTGTGGATTTGTATCTTATACTAGTCTTTGTATCAGTCCTACCTAGTCTATGATTTGTATCTTATACTAGTCTTTGTATCAGTCCTACCTAGCCTATGATTTGTATCTTATACTACTCTTTGTATCAGTCCTACCTAGTCTATGATTTGTATCTTATACTAGTCTTTGTATCAGTCCTACCTAGCCTATGATTTGTATCTTATACTAGTCTTTGTATCAGTCCTACCTAGTCTATGATTTGTATCTTATACTAGTCTTTGTATCAGTCCTACCTAGTCTATGATTTGTATCTTATACTAGTCTTTGTATCAGTCCTACCTAGCCTATGATTTATATCTTATACTAGTGTTTGTATCAGTCCTACCTAGCCTATGGATTTGTATCTTATACTAGTGTTTGTATCAGTCCTACCTAGCCTATGGATTTGTATCTTATACTAGTCTTTGTATCAGTCCTACCTAGCCTGTGGATTTGTATCTTATACTAGTCTTTGTATCAGTCCTACCTAGTCTATGATTTATATCTTATACTAGTGTTTGTATCAGTCCTACCTAGTCTATGATTTATATCTTATACTAGTCTTTGTATCAGTCCTACCTAGCCTGTGGATTTGTATCTTATACTAGTCTTTGTATCAATCCTACCTAGTCTATGATTTGTATCTTATACTAGTCTTTGTATCAGTCCTACCTAGTCTATGATTTGTATCTTATACTAGTCTTTGTATCAGTCCTACCTAGCCTATGGATTTGTATCTTATACTAGTCTTTGTATCAGTCCTACCTAGTCTATGATTTATATCTTATACTAGTCTTTGTATCAGTCCTACCTAGCCTATGGATTTGTATCTTATACTAGTGTTTGTATCAGTCCTACCTAGCCTATGGATTTGTAT
>CM060305.1:88215989-88230989 GCA_030674185.1 Monoplex corrugatus
TTGCGGCAGGGCACCTGATGATGATGATGATGATGATGATGATGATGATGATGATGATGATGATGATGATGATGATGATGATGATGATGATGATGACGTGCTCCTTGTTGTCCCAAAAAGAGGTTTATCCACAGTTGCCCCGTTACAGCACAGCTCGGTTCTTTTATTTCTGAAGGTAGGAAGACCTGCCGAACACGCTGGAGGTCACCTCCTTCATCCAGACTACAGGACTGATCACATCAGGCGTGACCACGCTCAAAGACACACAGGATTGTGGTCATTCTATCCTTCAACCGATGGGGTCAGTAATCAAGTGGGTAAACGTCAGACCTGTAATTGTAAAGTCATGGGTTCAATCCGCCAAGACACCACCACCACCATCACCCCTTGATGGATAAAAATGGGAGATTTTCCGATCTCCCCCCCGTCAACACGTGTGCAGTCTTGGCCATCTGTGTATACACATGCAGAACACGAAATATGCACGTTAAAGATCCTGTAAGTCACGTCAGCGTCCGATGGCTTATGGAAACATGAAGAACATCACTATGCACACCCACCAAAGATACAGACTGTACAATAACATAGTGGAGTGTGGTCAGCTCACCTAACAGTTTGAGTTCTCTGTGCTCCACTAAAAAGTCTGGTTAATGTGTAATGTGCAGTGAGTCCACTTGAGTCACGAGAATAGCGCTGTACACGAATGATTTATGGTGATAATAATCGTTAGGAGGAGAGACAGGGGGACTACGCTGTGTGGGGTAAGGATCGGGGTGGTGGGGGGGGGGGCTGGGAGGCGGATGTGGGTGATGAGGGGATCAGTGATGACTAGAAGCGAGAGTAGTGAAGCGGCAGTGTACAAGCATCCCCACCCTCCTCACTCTGTCCTTGTACAAACACCTCCACTGTCCCCACTCTATCATTGTACAACCACCCCATTCCTCCCCATTCTATCATTGTACAAACACCCCCACCACCCCCACTCTGTCCTTGTACAAACACCCCCATCCTCTCGAATCTATCATTGTACAAACACCCCCACCACCCCCACTCTGTTATTGTACAAACACCCCCATCCTCCCCATTCTATCATTGTACAAACACCCCCATCCTCCCCATTCTATCATTGTACAAACACCCCCATCCTCCCCATTCTATCATTGTACAAACACCCCCACCGTCCCCACTATATCATTGTATAAGTAGTCCCACCTTCCCCATTCTATCTGTCTGGCCACGTCACGGCGTATTAATGCAATCATTCAACCAGACATACAGGGTGGACGGTACAAAGAATCGGGTGGCTACCATTGTGCTCACCTGTCCCTTCAAAGAGAACAGCGATTAACATCGTGTTTTCCTTCTTCCGCCACAAATTCCTCGTCCTCCACATCTGGCCGTGTTCGTGAGTTCTGAGTTGGTTGGTTGGAATCAGTTATTGTTATTGTTCGTGTTGTTTTAAGTCCAGCCCACTGTGTAGAGCCATACCAGGGCTATAACCACTTCAAAACATACTAAACTTCAACAGGGAAAGAAAAAAGAAAAGAACATTAAGCACACATATCAATGCATTCGCGCACATAATGTGGGACATTCCCCTGGCGTTGACCACTCCGCCTAATTCATGGCATAGGAGATTTGAAAACAACACACCTGAATACAAATTTAAGCATACCCAATGACACCGAAACATATTAAAAACGGGCATAAACCACTGACAGGTTAGGTGACTCAGATGGCAAGCGCAGGTCAGGGAGACTGAGATCATATTTGAGGACATTGTTAAAACCATCAACCATCTTGCCATATAATCAAAGGACATAACTCTTGCGAATTATCTCCCATGTTGTATAGAACTTCTCAAATCTAACACAGTTTGCGCTACCCATTCAACTAGCATAGAAGCAGATACAAAGTACAAAAACAGTAAGCTCAGAACACTCCTCAAAAAAGGAGCGCCCAAGCCTACCTTTATACTCTGCAACTGCCCTACACACAACTATGAGAGAGGAGAGAAATACATACAATATTCTTGCCACCTTGTCCTCGCCTTACATGTCTGTAGTCATCTATCGCCATGATGGCTGGCCCCAGTTTGTGTCTGTCCTGTTAGAAATTAGTGCACGGGGCTTGAGTTTTGGTTTGTGCAGTGACCTCCGTCTTCACGTGTTCATTATCATCGCCATCATCGTCAGCAACATCATCATCATCGACATCGTCGTCGTTACTATTACTGGCATCATTGATAAATCGTTCTTCTTTAGTGTTATCTCGAAACTTAGTTGGACTCACGGAACATTAAATATAATCAGACATTTGTGGTGGACGTAGAACTCAAGATGTTAAAAGCGAGTTGACCACATTTCCGCTATGTCGTTGTACAGTCTGTATCTTTTGGTTGGCGGGCATGCCTGCGTGGTTTTGTCTTTCCATGATTCAGCCATGGACAGAAAGAAAACAAACGAGACAGTCTTGATGGAGACAGACACAAGAAGATCATTCATAAGGAAGATTAGGAAACGACAGGCAACATTTATAGGCCATTTTATGAGGAAAGGGGAATTAGAGTACTTGGTCACTATAGGAAAGGTGGAGGGAAAGAGAGCACCAGGTAGACCCAGGGAGAAAATATTGGACGGACTTGCAGAGTGGCTGAGGACAGAGAGGGTGGAAGATGTGCTCGCGGCAACAAGGAATAGATACATACGGAGGGTCATGATCGCCAACACCATGAGGCAGGGCACTTGATGATGATGATGATGATGATGATAACTCAGGCACTAATGTGACTTACCAGATCTCTAATGTGCTTCATGCACGAAATATGGGGTATATAGGCTCCGGCAGGCTTACCTGGGCAATGTGATGAAAACTCTATACCCTTTACCCACCCGGAGGAGGTGTCCAGGTGGTTCGAATCTCGGAAACATTGATTGTTTTGACCAGGTGTTGTGATGATTCAAGGTACATATCCACCCTGCTGTGCTGAATGTGTGTCTATTCAGGCTGTGTGGGAGCGGGTGTCCTTCCAGTCCACTGATCCGTGTACCCGTCATTGGGCTTTTCACACTGTTCCCTCACCTGTGACCGAGTCTGGACATAGTTATCCCCCCTCTGTGTGTGTGTGTATGTGTGTGTGTGTGTGTGTGTGTGTGTGTGTGTGTGTGTGTGTGTGTGTGTGTGTGTGTGTGTGTGTATGAGTGTGTGTGTGTATGTGTGTGTGTGTGTGTGTGTGTGTACAATGTATGTGTGTGTGTGTGTGTTCGTTCGTTATTTCTTTTAACGTCTATTTAAATTATGTGCTTTTAGACGAATGTGTGTGTGTGTGTGTGTGTGTGTGTGTGTGTGTTTGTATGTGTGTGTGTGTGTGTGTGTGTGTGTGTGTGTGTGTGTGTGTGTGTGTGTGTGTGTGTGTGTGTGTTCGTTCTTTGATTTAACGTCTATTCACTATGAGTGATATTAGACGGGGGGGGGGGGGAATGGAGGATGGGAGATGGGCGAGTTGGATTGGGGGCAGAGGGGAGAATGAGTATGAGACATGAGTAAGCGGGTAAATATAAAAATGGAACAAGATCTTAACACTAAAAATTAACATTAACAATGCAAAGGGAAAATTTAACGCTAAAGTACAAACTTCACAAACTTAAAGCAATACATTAACAGGACTGTGAACCAATGATTCTGAAATTTTAACTGACAAAGATTGATCTGAAGTTACTTCTTTAAAATGAGTTTCAGAATAGTTTTCTTGTGTAAACATTTTTGGTAAAAATGAACATAGCTTTTTGCAGTAAAATAAAAAGTGAAACAGTGTGAATTGTTCTCCGCAAATGCACTTGATATTTTTACAATATTTTGTTTTCAACGCGTTTAGCTGAATACGAAAATGAACAGCAACAATTGATCTCGAATGATATATGGAAGAATACTGCAATTTTTTACATACATTTTGAAAAGAATGTTTTATCATTTGTTGTGTCACAAACTTTTCATTGAAATGTTCATGAAAACGAATCCATGAGGCTGATTCTAGCAAGCCGAAAGCTTCTTTTACGGAAGTTTTAATACGTAATTCTATAGTATTATCAGTGTTGTGTGCACCTTGCTTAGCTGCTCTGTCTACTACTTCATTGCCGTGAAGACCAACGTGAGAAGGCACCCAGCATAAACTGATATCTGTACCTTTTGTCCTTAAACGATGTTTAAGATGATTTGCCTCAGTAATTAAGTCAGGTCTTGTGTCTGTATCAAAAGACTGTAAGGCATATAATACAGATTTTGAATCAACAAAGAGAACTACTTTGACAAATACAGGTTTAAGGTCAACTAAATAATGCAACGCTTGTATAATAGCGACTAATTCCGCTGTAAATATAGATATATTTGGCCCAATGAAAAATGACTTTTGTATTCTAAATTTTGGAACATAAAACGCTGCTCCAGCAGATTTATTTTCTAAGACTGATCAATCGGTAAAAATATGGAGGTGGGTACGGTAATTTTCATCGACGTGTTCTCTCGCTGTGCATATCGAAATGTTAATATTTTCATATTTCTTAGCATCTGTATAATCAATATCAAAAGTGGCTTTAAGCATTTCCCATGTAGGGATAGGCGTTGTGGATGGTGTCTCAGCTATTTCTTCCAAATTTATGTTAGACTGTTTGACTAAGTCAGATACATAAGTTGCAACAGTCATTTGTGATGAAATGTTGCTTGCTCATTTTGGAAAGTCAACATCAGACCTTAGTTTAATTTCCTTGCTCACAAAATTATCCGTTTGTGAAGTAGTTCTGACTGCAAACTTTGCTGTCGCTAGCTCACGATAGTTGTTCAGAGACAGAATTCCAGCAACTTTGTACGTTTCCAGATTTGAAGCATGGACTGGTACACTTAGTGCAATTTTAAGACTTTTGCAGTCTAAGCTTTGAATCTTCTTTAGTAAATATTTTGGTGCACTGAAGAACACCTCTTGTGCATAGGATAATTTAGATCTTACAAGTGCTGTTGAAAGATGAAGTAGTATGTTTGTATCCATTCCCCAGGGTAATCTGCTTATTATCTTTAGAAAATTTAAGGCTTTTCTTGCTTTTGTTAAAACATAATCAAAATGGACATTCCAGTTTAATTTCGATGTTATAAAAAGTCCCAGAAATTTTACCACCTGTTTGTAATGTATCACTTCACCATGCAGTCTGAAAGTAGGCAAGTTATTTAAAGTACCACCAGGATTAAATAGCATCATGTTAGTTTTTTCAGTTGATAACGACAGACCATTTTCTAACATGTAGTTTCCAAGACTATCAAGATCAGATTGATATATCTTCCTGATGTAATTCTGTGCTCTCTGGGGAGTTGTCTTTTTTAAAGTAATATTCATCCATATGCATATATCATCAGCGTACTGTACCAAAACAACACGATTTGAGAGTACATTAGGAAGATCATGTATAAGGATATTAAATAATATAGGTGCTATCACTGAACCTTGAGGAATTCCCATATCAAGACATCGTGAAGTAGAATAACTTGTTCCCACTCTTGCCTGAATTGTTCTATTGGCTAAATAGGACTTGATATAATTATATACATTGCCAGACAGACCAATAAATTTCAGCTTGTACAATAAACGTGTATGCCAAACTTGATCATAAGCTTTTTTCACATCAAAAAAAGTTGCTAAAAGACTTTTTCTACGGGCAAATTGTTGTTTTATCTGAGTTGTAAGTTTAACCAGGTGCTCAACTGTGGATCTCCCTTTTCTGAAACCTACCTGGTTTACCGGAATAACGTTATTTTTATCACAGTAATGTATAAGTCTGTTTAATACCAATCTTTCCATTAGTTTGCTCGTATGGGACGTCAACGCAATAGGTCTGTAACTGTTTTTATTGTTTTTAGGCTTTCCTGCTTTTAATATGGGTATAACAATAGACTTTTGCCATACCTGTGGTACAGTTCCACTCACCCAGCATTTCTGAAAAAAATTTGTGTAAGAAAATAATATAATTTTCTGGAAGATGCTTAATCATTTCAGTTGAAACTGCATCGACACCTACCGAACTCCTTTTGTTGTGTAGAGACAAGATAGTGTTTTTGAGCTCTTCTAGGGTGATCGGAGAATTAAACCAGCAATCATTCCGAGGTATTGGATCAGTGAAGATAGGGTTGTTAGCTGCCGTTTCTCTGTAGTGTTTGCAGTTAGGAGACAACCCGTCTACTTTACTATTTCCAGCAAAGAGTTCTACAAAAGTTTTAGCTTTGTCCATGTCAGAAGGAAATTTGTGACATGTATCAATCATTATTGGACATCTAGGTAAGTTGGCTCCGTTTTTCATTTGATTCATTTTTGTCCATACTTTATGAAAATCCTTAAAATCTGAAATTTCTTTGGTGCAGTATGATGCCCAATAATCTTTCTTTGCTTCAGCGATGATTTTATTACACTGGGTGTTAGCTTTTTTCATTTCCATGTGATCGTCCGGTTTTCTGCTTTTGGTGTAGATTTTGAATTTATCTTTTTTATACTGAACTGCTTTCTCACATGCCTCTGTCCACCAAACATTACCCAAACGATTATTGGACTTAAAAGTTTTGAGTTTCGGAATGGAGAGGTCTGCAGCAGCTAGAACTGCCTCCTGGAACTTAGAAAACATAACGTGTACATTTTCACTTTCATAATGCTTATATTCTTGCTTAGCAAGAGCAGTCTGAAACATGGTCCAATCAGCACGCATGTAATTATATTTTGGTATAATATCAGGAGTGCTGTCTTTCATCCTGATGTTGTCATTTGTTATTGTTATGATGATAGGTAAGTGATCACTTCCCAAAGTATCTCTGTGAGTGTCCCAGGTACAGCATGGTACTAATTCTGGTGATATTAGTGACAGATCGATGGCTGTTGCCCGGTGTTTGGAAACATCAGGAATTCTGGTGACACTCCCATCATTCAAAAGGTAAAGCGCACTGTCAACTATATTTTCTACTAAACGATTGCTTGTAACAGTACAACAATCTTTTTCCCAAAACGGGGAGTGGGAATTAAAGTCTCCGCCTATTAGCCATCTACCGTGCTGCAGATCCGGAATCGTACGCAGTCATTCTGTATTGTGGTCATTTGGACCTGTTGTCAGGTAGACTGACAAAACGTTCAGGATGAAAGAATTACTGAATTGTACTGTGGCGGCACAAGCGTGTAAGTCTTCAGTTGATGTTAAAACTGGGGAATTAAATATGTGATACTGCAATTCTTTAAGTATATATATCGCAGTAGCTACCTTCTTCCCGGGATTTCCTAAGTCATATGTTGGAGGATAATAATAATTTTGGAAATTGGGAAGTTTGGTTGGGATAACATTAAGGGACTGCAAAATTAAAACTTCACACTGATTTGATGAGAGAAAATGTTCCAGGTATGCGGAATTGGTGGAAATAGATCTACAATTCCACTGCAAAAATTTGATTTGTGATTGTTGGCGCAGTTTCATTGTTGGCTAATCTCCTATGTTAAATTAAAGGTTATTTGTTTGATGATCACTAATACTTTGGTTTTCTGCGTACGAGAAAAATGGCCAGAAAGAAAACATTAACTACTTAGACTACTAATAAAAGGTAGGGGGGAAAATGTAGTTAAAACTATGGGAAAAAGTCCTTCTAATAGAGAAAATAGGTAGATTATGAACAGAAACAAATAACAAATAAATAAAACAATGGTATACACGCCGTCAAATGTACGGAGATTATAGTCTGACCGAGTCCTGATAGTCTGACTAAGTAAATTCTAGCGTTTGTATACTTTCATCAAGGGAATTGTCAGAGATGATGAGGAAAAAGTCCTGTGACAAGAATCGTTGATAACTGTAGATATACTAAAACATCTCATATTGCAGCCACCACGGTTCATAGTTGTTAAAATGGTGGAACCTTCCTCGGGGGAATCTAGAGGAGTGTATGTGTGCGTGTGTGTGTGTGTATGAGTGTGTGTTTGTGCGTGTTTGTGTGTGTGTTTGTGTGCGTATGAGTGTATGTGTGTGTGTGTTTGTGAGTGTGTGTGTTTGTGTGTGTGTGTGTTTGTGTGTGTGTTTGTGTATGTGTATGAGTGTGTGTGTACGTGTGTGTTTGTGTGCGTGTGTGTGTGAATGTGTGCTTGTGTGTGTGTGTGTGTGTGTGTGCGTTTGTGATTGTGTGTGTGAGACAGACAGACAGATAGAGAGAGAGAGAGAGTGTGTGTGTGTGTGTGTGTATGCGTGTGTGTGTGTGTGTGTGTGTGTGTGTGTGTGTGTGTGCGTGAGTGTGTGTGTGAATGTGTGTGCGTGTGTGTTCTTTTAGTCTTTGTTTCTCTCTCTGTCTCTCTGTCTCTCTGTCTCTGCCTGCCTCTCTCTCTGTCTGTCTGTTGTCTATGTCTGTCTGTCTGTCTGCCTCTCTCTCTCTCTCTCTCTCTCTCTCTCTCTCTCTCTTATTTCTTTCTCTCTCAGAAGATTTGGTATTCCAAACTTGTATATTTTGTGTGTCTATGGGTGAACACAATTCATTCGTATCAACATGAAATACCTGTGGATGTAAAATCGAAAAGAAAACGTCATTGTGCCTTTCTGAGAGTTTTCTTGTTTCAGCCATATAGGCGTTACTTAATTTTATGACCATTGTTTTGTGAAATTACAATAGGCACAATCTTATTATAATTTACACATATATCACGCCTAAACGAATATTATCCATCAAGGAATTTCACTTACTTCGCTGAACCGATCAGGCCTAACAAAAAGTAAGTGAAATTCCTTGATGGATAATATTCGTTTAGGCGTGATATATGTGTAAATTATAATAAGATTGTGCCTATTATAATTTCACAAAACAATGGTCATTGTGCCTTTGCCATCACCCTAAAAAATGTTCTTGATATTTTATTTTCTCAGTACTACTGCTATTCCAAATATCTATTACTTTGCGATATCTTTATGCTGGTATAATTTTGGGGGGATACATGTATTTTTCTATAAGCAGAGCAGTGAGCTTGATTTATGATATGCTTGTAAACATAGGCCATTTTTGGCGGTAAATGAAAAGCATTTAGATACGTGTGCTTTTCGCCCTACTGCCCTCGAAAGGAAAAATTTAATGTTCTTATCCCTGGTTTTGCCTGTGAAAAGATTGTCAGTGTCTGTCTGACTGCGTGCCTGTCTGTCTGGTGCTGAAAGATTTGATGGATGGCTTGTTCCAGACGTGTGCAGACATGAGGATTTCATGGGATGACCCGGGTTTGTCTCCCCGTGGCTTGCCGTGTGCTGTACAGGGGAAGACAGGAAGGGCCTTCACGTGACCTGACAGTTGGCGGGCCGGTGGCACGTTCACTGATTGTCTGGTAACGTTGTCCTATAACCCTCAGGTCGCTGGGGAGTGAGGTGGTGTTGACCTCAATTTATCTTTGGGTTAGCTTTACAAAAAAGCGGTTCCCATCTCCCCCCCCCCCTCTCTCTCTCTCTCTCTCTTTCTCTCTCTCTCTCTGTCTCTCTGTCCTTCTGTCAGGCTCTCTCTCTCTCTCTTTTTCTTTGTCTCTCTGTCTCTGTCTCTCTGTCTCTCTCTCTCTCTCTCTTCCTCTCTCTCTTTGTCTCTCTCACAAACAAACATTCCTTCACTCTCTCTTTCACTCACTCACTCACTCACTCACTCACTCACTCATTCATGTTCTCTGTCTCTTTCTCTGTCTCTCTCTTTCTTTGTCTCTTTCTCTCTATCTGTCTGTCTGTCTGTCTCTTTCTCTCTCTCTCTCTCTCTCTCTCTCTCTCTCCACTCTCTCTCTCTCTCTTTTCTCTCTCTATAGAAACAGATTTGTTTGTTTATGGGTTCAGTTTTATGTGGTTGGATCAGGGAATTGAGAATGTAACTGGTTTTAGACGTGATGTTTTTGTAAACGACTGATTGTAAATGGGAAGACTGGCATTCTCATATTCAGAATAATGTTAGATGTAAACTTTTATTGTTGGAGTTGCAGAATTCTCCACCGTATTTGTTAATGGATGTTGATAGACATTGGAAAGGTTTTATGGCAATGTATAGATTTGGTATCTCAGACATATTTGTGTGTTATTGTCGTCACAGACAATTATGTGATCGATAATTGCTTTCTCCAAAATGTCAAGAAAAACTGGAAGATGAAGTCCATTTTGTACTGTCCAATACCAAATGACGTCAGAGAGCAAATTATTTCTTCCCCCAAAGAAAGAAAAAGAGAGAAAATAAACAAGAAAGAAAGAAAAAACAAACAAACAAACAAACAAAAACTTGTAAAAATCTTTGTTTGGTCAAACTGGTTTCCTTAATGCCACTAAGAAACGCCAAAATGCTAAGCATGTACATAAAGCGTTAAAAACAAGAAATTGTATTATACCATAATTGGTGTCTGTATCAAAATGCAATTTTGCTGTATTTGTTATTTTCCTTCTACGGGCTATGAACTTGATAAAAAAAAAAAGATCTTAAGCCTAACGTCTAAAGTCAGAAGTGAGAAGCTGAAGCCTGAAGTTTGAACTAACACACACACACACACACACACACACACACACTCTCTCTCTCTCTCTCTCTCTCTCTCTCTTTCTCTCTCTCTCTTTCTCTCTCTCTCTATCTATCTCTTTTCTCTCTTTCATTCTCTCTCTCTCTTTCTCTCTCTCTCTCTTTCGCTCTCTCTCTCTCTCCCCTCTCTGACTGTCTGTCTTTCTGTCTGTCTGTCTGTCTGCCAGTCTGCCTGTCTGTCTGTCTGTCTGTCTGTCTCCCTTTCTACATCACGTAGTAATTGTCATACAGAAATAGTCAAAAGACTGTGACGATACAGTAGTACTACATTCATGACTGAAAGCACAAAATGTCACTGTATACACAATGGTTGACACAGGTTCACAGTTGTTTTTTTTCCCTGAAGAAGATTAAACATCGAAACCTTCACGAACTGTGCTCTGAGTACTTCAACCAGTTTACAAGCTGGCAGACATGGTTCAAATCCTCACTGAGCCAGCTGAACATCACATAAGCCATTTATCATCTCCCTTACACTTCTATCCCCACATATTCAGTATGTATTTATACGCAGTAAGTAGCTTTTTTGTAACTGAGAGACAGGTTCAGCCAGGTAGTCATTATATTTATACTTTGTTATTCTAGGATCTTACAGAGGAATACGGTTCATAATGAACTTAGTTTAACATGTGAAGAATGCGTATCCCTCAGGTGTTCCTTGTTAACTTTGGCCTGCAGCTTGTCTGCTGACTTCAAGGAATCAGACCTGATGACTGCAGGGAAAGTCCTGATGACAGAATGGAAAGACAGTAACCTTGGAATCCCTTGTGGGGGAGAGGGGTTGGGGCGTATTAGACCGAGCTGAAAGGCAAAATGGACCGTGTCTGGGGCGTCGTGTTTGGTCAATATTGAGATCGTATGAACACCCCCTGTTTCTCTCTTGGTCCTGTAGTTTGCTTGACCTAGTTGGAGCACGTTGTGTGGTTGTGTCCCAGGATTTGTCATCTGTCCACCTGGCCATTAGGTTTGTAAACAAGGTACTTGGTGACCTTGTCCAAATGAGTCATGCAGTGCATAGACAGCCCCCTTTCGTTTTGGCGAAATGGGTACCATGTGGCGTCAGGACCTGAGAGATGATTTTCCAGTCAATGGTGAGGCATTGCTGTTCTGGGTCCCATCCAGCACTTTCGGCCTTTTCTTGTTAATTTTGTTAACACGTGAAGAGTGCTTATCGACATCATTTCGGTTCAAAATCTGACAGAGGGACAGAGATCAGAACAGATCGCTGAATGAACTGTAACACACGAAAAACATGTATTTACAAGATTTCATGCAGAAATATGAAGAGCATTCCACAGACATTTAAGCCCTCTGGAAATTAAACAGAAAACCCGGAAAATCTTACATAAAATGAATCATGGCTCTTGCCCAGTTTGAAACTGTCAAATTAAAAGTTCTGTTTTGGGTTTACTTTGCATCACACATACAGATTGATATAGGCTTTGGGTCTCAGTTTTCCTAAATTTCAAATTGCAGAACAGCATACTGTGATCCGTAATAAAGCTCTCCTACGTGGAGCCTTGGTTAGTCCAAAGGTAACGGCTGGAATGTTGTAGGCTCAAATCCCATCTTTCCTATCAAAATCATTGCTGACATTTTTGAGTCCCAACTCCTACCTACAGTTGAACGTACTATAGGCTCAGTGGGAAGACTGGGACTATACAGTCAAGCATCATCAAATTTGCGGGTGCGTCATTGATGGTGTTGCTTAAGTTTCCTGACCAACACTGTGGGTGTCTGAATTTCTCAAGCCTGATAGACGCCAGTACATATTTTTTTAACAGAAACGTAGAGAATCGTCTTGTTTCGCAGCCTCACTCCTGAACAGAACTCCAATGCATCATGATTACATTCTCATAGTCATAGGATTGTTATGATTTTTCCTATAGACTGCGGCCATTGAGGCAGCCTTCAAACTGGGACAGCAAAAAGAGAGGAAAAAAGTAACAGATCTCTATTTCCATGTCCGAGTACCATGCAGTCTGCCAGTGCCTGGCATCACTGGCTGAAAACAGGACAGGTAAGTCACACCATCAGTCACATCATCAGTCACATCATCAGTCACATCATCAGTCACATCGTCAGTCACATCATCAGTCACATTATCGGTCACATCATCGGTCACAGCATTGGTCACATAATCAATGACATCATCAGTCACATCATCGGTCACATCATAAATAACATCATCGGCCACATCATAAATAACATCATCGGTCACATCATCAGTCACATTGTCAGTCACATCATCGGTCACATCATCAGTCACATCATCGGCCACATCATCGGTCACAGCACTTGTTCACATAATCAATGACATCATCAGTCACATCATAAATAACATCATCGGCCACATCATAACTAACATCATCGGTCACATCATCGGTCACATCATAAATAACATCATCGGCCACATCATAACTAACTATCATCAGTCACATCATCGGTCACATCATCAGTCATATCTTCAATACCATTATCAGTCACACCATCGGTCACATTATCCATAACATCGTCAGTCACATCATCCATAACATCATCAGTCACATCATCAGTCATATCATCGATCATATCTTCAATACCATCATCAGTCACGTCATCGGTAACATCATCCATAACATCGATAGTCACATCATCAGCCACATCATCAGTCACATCATCAGTCACATCATCAGTCACATCATCAGTCACATCATCAGTCACATCACCAGTCACATCACCAATCACATCATCAGTCACATCATCAGTCACTTCATCAGCCACATCACCAGTCACATCATCAGTCACATCATCAGTCACATCACCAGTCACATCATCAGTCACATCATCTGTCACATCACCAGTCACATCATCAGTCACATCATCTGTCACAGCATGACGGCAGGAGTACCAGTACCAGACTTTGCCATGAAATACGACAACGGGGATTTGAGGGTGACGACCTAGGGGATCGTGTGTGTGTGTGTGTGTGTGTGTGTGTGTGTGTGTGTGTGTGTGTGTGTGTGTGTGTGTGTGTGTGTGTGTGTGTGTGCGTATGTGTGTGTGTGTGTTGTGTTGTGTCGAGTGTGTGTGTGTGTGTGTGTGTGTGTGTGTGTGTGTGTGTGTGTGAGAGAGATTGTTGTGTGTGTATGTGTGTGTGTGTATGTGTATGTATGTGGTGTGTGTGTGTGTGTGTGTGTGTGTGTGTGTGTGTGTGTGTGTTGTGTGTGTGGTGTGTTGTGTGTGTTTTGTGTATGTGTGTGCATGTGTGTGTGTGTGTGAGTTTATGTGTGTGTATATGTGTGTGCGTGGGTGTGCGTGTGTGTATGTGTGCGTGTGTGTGTGCGTGTGTGTGTGTGCGAGCGCGGATGTGTGTATGCTTGTGTGCGCGCGTTTGTGTGTATGTGTGAATGTGTGTGAATGTGAGTACTCTCTCTCTTTCTCTCTCTCTCTCTCTCTCTCTCTCTCTCTCTCTCTCTCTCTCTGTCTTTGTCTCTCTGTCTGTCTGTCTCTTTGTCTGTGTGTCTGTCTCGCTCTCTCTCTCTCTCATGTATAGATATATGCATGTATATGTATGCATGTGTATATGTCTATTCATATATGATATTTATATACACACATATATATATATATATATGCGTGTGTGTGTGTGTGTGTGTGTGTGTGTGTGTGTGTGTGTGTGTGTGTGTGTCTGTGAGTGGTTATGTGTATGTGTGTGAACGTGTGTGTCTGTGTGTCTGTGTGTCTGCGTTTGTGGTGTCTGTGTGTGTGTGAGTGTCTGCTAGTGATATCTGTGGTGTCTGGGTTTTATCCTCGCCTCCAGCTATTGTCTGGTCAGGACGGTGCAATCCTCTTGATGGGCACAATTCTCTCTACCACATCACCCCCCACCCCCACCCCCGCTTCCCTCCAACCCCATTACTCCCTGCCCCCCTCCCTCCCTCCCACATCATCTCCCTCCCTGTGATCCTGTCTTCCCTCACCCTCCTTTTTCAGTCACCCCTACAGTCCTGACCACCACAGATTTCTACTTGTGCTATGCAGTTCTCTCCCTGTCTGGCTCCGTCTGGCTTGGGTTACCTCCCTGTACCGTCGTCAGACTGGAATGGCACGGCATTGTCTTTTTCAATCTTCTCCACCCACCTCCATCCCCTTCCCAACGACATTTCCCTCTTGAAACAAAAGGGAAATTGTTTCGTTTCGACGGCAAAGATATGTTTCTCTGTGTGTTTGTCAGTTTGTCTTTGACTGAAAAAAAAATGAAATAAAATAAAATGTCAGAAAGATTTTTTCCGTTCATTCTAAATGGCTTTGAGTGTAGATCTATGGTGTGAATCTTTCAAGAGTCATGAATCGCCTCGCCTGTGGGAACATGGTGGCGCCAAGGTCACGGTCACAAAGACCATAAACATGCCTGAACCTAACACTTTCTGAAGACATCATGTGAAC
>CM060305.1:88238489-88240989 GCA_030674185.1 Monoplex corrugatus
GATGGAACCATCGGACGCCACACCAGACTGCAATCAGTGAGTGGTTTCAGAGACAGTGCCATAAATTGCACTGACAGGATTAGGGCTGACTCTGGGTGTGAACATCAATTAAGGGATGTGAGGACATTGTAGTCGTTCTTGCTGCCACTATTTCCATTTTACTGTCTTCCTACCCATCCCTTTCCCATCTCATCCATCTCTCGCCATTCCAGACTGATGGAATTACGCTACAGCTTATGTTGTCGAGCATGAAAAGAATCTAGGTCCAGGTTCAATGCCCAGTAATTTCCAAAGACAAGTAAAAGCCTCCAAGCTCACCTTGATGACTTGTTAAAGAAAGACACACAAATCAAACGCATTAACAACTTTTAACATCAAAAGTGAAAGCTTTTCCATTTGCTACTTAAGTTAGCTGAACCGATTGCCCTCGAAACACCCGCTAAACACTACACCCATTATCTGCCATGTTATTATCATTAATCCCATGATCTGTGTTTCGTTATAAGCAGAAGGGATATGTTACTTTCGTCCTTACAATGATTTATCTTCTGATTTATTTTTTATCCGCTTTTAAATACCACTAGCCAAATAGCAGCTACGTTTAAGGACACTAATCAAATATCAACGGACACTAGCCAAACAGTAATCATTTTGTTAAGTACATTAAGCAAACATCAACCACTATGTAAAGGACACTAGCCAAATATCGATCACTTTAAGGGCACTAGCCAAATAGCGACCACTTTGTGAAGAACGCTAGCCAAATAGCAACCACTTTGTTAAGGGCAGTAGCCAAATAGCAAAAATTTCGTAATAGACACTAGCCACATAGCAATCATTTTGTAACGGATTCTGGTCAAAAACCATTAGCCAAATAACACTTTCTAAGGAACTCAGCCAAATAGCATCATTTGTAATGGACACTAGCGAAATAGCAACCACCTTATTAAGGACACTAGCCAAAATAACAACACTTTTTAAAGGACATTAGCAAACTTTCAGTCACGTAGTAAAGGATACTCGCCAAATTTCAACCCCCTTTTAAAGATATTAGCAAACCTTCAGCTCCCTTTTAAAGATATTAGCCAACTTTCAACCCACTTTTAAAGATATTAGCCAACTTTTAACCCCCTTTTAAAGACATTAGCCAACTTTCAAGCCCTTGTTCAACCCCCTTTAAAAGAACATTGGCCAACTTTCAACCTCAGTTTAAAGGCTATTAGCAACTTTCAACTACTTTGTAAGGGACACTGACACTGGCTAAATACTTTTCACTCTTTGAAGGACATGGCTAAAGGCTACAATGTTCGTCAATTTGTAAAGGACCTGGCTAAAAATTAACCACTCTATAAAAAGAAAGTACAAGATAACGATTGTTCCCAAACCCTGAAGTTGTAGGGGAGCAAAGTAACAGACATTTCAATGTTTTGCATGAAGATTTTGTGGTCCTGTCTTCCCAATGAAACGCAACACATCTGTAGACACCTCAACGTTTTGCATTAAGATTGTGTGGTCGCTGTCTTCCCAGTAAACCTATAATACACTCAGATACCTCAACATTTTGCATTAAGATTGTGTGGTCCCTGTCTTCCCAATAAACCTACAATACACCCATAGATACCTCAACGCTTTACATTAAGATTGTGTGGTCGCTGTCTTCCCAGTAAACCTGTAATAGACTCATAGATACCTAAACGTTCTACATTAAGATTGTGTGGTCCCTGTCTTCCCAATAAACCTACAATACACCCATAGATACCTCAAAGCTTTACATTAAGATTGTGTGGTCCCTGTCTTCCCAGTAAACCTGTAATAGACTCATAGATACCTAAACGTTCTACATTAAGATTGTGTGGTCCCTGTCTTCCCAATAAACCTACAATACACCCATAGATACCTCAACGCTTTACATTAAGATTGTGTGGTCGCTGTCTTCCCAGTAAACCTGTAATAGACTCATAGATACCTAAACGTTCTACATTAAGATTGTGTGGTCCCTGTCTTCCCAATAAACCTACAATACACCCATAGATACCTCAACGCTTTACATTAAGATTGTGTGGTCCCTGTCTTCCCAGTAAACCTGTAATAGACTCATAGATACCTAAACGTTCTACATTAAGATTGTGTGGTCCCTGTCTTCCCAATAAACATATGATACACTCATAGATACCTAAAATACACTCACAGATATCTCAATGTTTTACATTAAGATTGTGTGGTCCCTGTCTTCCCAATAAACCTATGATACACTCATAGATACCTAAAATACACTCACAGATACCTCAACGTTTTACATTAAGATTGTGTGGTCGCTGTCTTCCCAATAAACCTATGATACACTCATTAATACCTCAACGTTTCACATTAAGATTGTGTTGCCCCTATCTTCTCGATGAATCCATGAGTCAATCTCCTCTGGGCAGAAAATCCCACAATGACATTGAGAGAACTGATACGATTCAAACACGAATTCTTTTAGTCATTAACCGCTGCAAAC
>CM060305.1:88250989-88270989 GCA_030674185.1 Monoplex corrugatus
CAGAGAGCCTGAGTTCTATTCTACCTGGGTACTTACCACCTTGTGGGTGTTTACCATTTGTGAGTACTTACCACCTTGTGGGTACTTACTGCCTTGTGGGTGCTTATCATCTTGTGGGTACTTACCACCTTTTGGGTACTTACCACCTTGTGGGTAATTAACCATCTTGTGGGTGCTTACCATCTTGTGGATACTTACCATCCTGTGGGTGCTTACCATCTTGTGGGTATTTACCATCTTGTGGGTACTTACCACCTTGTGGGTACTTACCACCTTGTGGGTACTTACCACCTTTTGGGTGCTTACCATCTTGTGGGCACTTACCACCTTTTGGGTACTTACCACCTTGTGAGTGCTTACCACCTTGTGTGTGCTTACCACCTTGTGGGTACTTACCATCTTGTGGGTGCTTACCACCTTGTGGGTACTTACCATCTTGTGGGTGCTTACCACCTTGTGGGTACTTACCGTCGTTTGGGTACATACCATCTTGTGGGTACTTACCATCTTGTGGGTGCTTACCACCTTGTGGGTACTTACCATCTTGTGGGTACTGACCATCTTGTGGGTACTGTGGGTATTGACCACCTTGTGGGTACTTACAACCTTGTGGGTACTTACCACCTTGTGCGTACTTACCATCTTGTGGGTACAAGTTGGTGAAGTATCCCAGCTTACAAAAGATTCAGATCTACTAGATCCTGGACACCGTTCACATGGATCATAAAACATGCACGTTAATGTTCGATTAAGCTCTGTCAGTGTTCACTGGATTATGGAAACTTACCAATTATATTTTTGAATACACGAATAACAACAACACAACAACGACGACGACAACGACAACGACAACGACGACAAACAATAGCAGGACAACAGGAACAACAACGAACAAGTCAAGAGCAACAACTACTGTAGAAACAACATCAGCAACAGAAACCGTAACAATAATAACAACAGCAACAGCAATAAAAACACAATAACAACATCAGCAACAGAAACCGCAACAATAGCAACAGCAAAAGCAGCAAGAACACAATAACAACATCAGCAACAGAAACCGCAACAATAGCAACAGCAAAAGCAACAAGAACACAATAACAACATCAACAACAAGAACACAATACCAACAAAGCAATAGCAACAAGATACAATAGCAACAACATCAACAGCAACAAGAACACAATAGCAACAACAGCAACAGCAACAAAAACACAATAGCAGCAACAGCAACAAAAATACAATAACAACAACAGCAACAAAAACACAATAACAACAGCAACAGCAACAAGAACACAACAGCAACAGTAACAAGAATACAACAACAACAGCAACAGTGACAAGAACACAACAGCAACAACAGCAACAGCAACAAGAACACAATAACAACAACAGCAATAGCAACAACAGCAGGTGTAACAGCAACAACAAAAACAATATAACAACAAGAACAACAACTTTTGCCGTAAGCCTGAACGGATGTGAACACATTTTTTTATTATGATCATAACACAGCTGAAATGTTTTTTGTTTTTTTTTCATTATTGAAAGAAACATTACCAGGAATCCATGACTTTCTTGCTTTTTCTTACTTTATTTGCAAAGAATGTATATTACAAAAACGATTGTCCTGGAAATAAATGGCGATTTTGCGTGAGTGGAAGCGTTGCATGCACGGCAAACAAACTGCTGAATTTCTTTTCTTTAATGTCTCATGCAACGCAAGAAAATAATCTGTGAAGTTTTAAACTTTAAAATAATTCAAGATTTTCTCTACATTTTGAAAATTTCATCATTCGTTTGCTTCCTTGCTTGTTTGTATGTAAATTGAGCTGGATCTTTTTTCTTTGAGCAGGTTTCTGGTTATGAGAGATCATGAGCCATGAACACACACACACACACACACACACACACACACACACACACACACACACACACACACACACACACACACACACACACACACATACATACACACACACGCACACACACATACACAAACACAAACACATACACACACACACACACACACACATATATATATATATATATATATATATATATATACACATACACATACACACACACTCACATACACAAACACATATACGCATTGATATAAACAAACACACACATATATAAATACACAACTACATACACACGCACACACATACATGCATACTCACTCACACACACACACACACACACACACACACATACATGAATACACAACCACATACACACACGCATACACTCATATGCATACTCTCTCACACAAAGACAAACACGCACCCACTCTCATGCACTAAATCACACATACATACACACACGCACATAACCGCATACACACGCACATAACCGCATACACACACACACACACACACACACACACACATATATATATATATACATATATATATATATATATATATATATATATATATATATATATATATATTATATACGCCTCCCCAGAAATCCAGAAGACAGCAACAGATGGAGAGCATCCGGAGGGAGAAAAGGAAGCTTAAAAAGCGAATGAAAACTGCCTCAGAATTCGAGAAGCAAGGGCTCCTGGAACTCTGGAAAGATCTGAAGGCCAAACACAATGCTCTCAGCAAAGTGGAATCAGCAAGGCGAAGAAAGAGCAAAAAGAAGAAGACTCAAGATCGTTTCTTCAAAGATCCCTTTGACTTTTCAAGAAAGCTGTTTGAACAACCCAAATCAGGGACTCTCACAATGAGCAAGGAAACCCTAGAGCAGCATCTCAGGGAAACATATTCCGATTCTCAGCGCGAGGCACCACTTGAAATCCAGAATTTGGTTTGGCCTGCAGCGTCAGAAGGAAAATTCAATAACAAACCACCAACACTGGATGAAGTGAAGAACGTAGTAAAGAAAGCCAGAGCCAAGTCAGCACCTGGACCAAACGGAATACCATACCTGCTCTACAAGAAATGCCCAAAAGTGCTCGAGTGGCTCCACAAGATGATTCGATCAGCATGGAGGAACCAGAAGATCAGCGACCAATGGATGAGAGCTGAAGGAGTGTACATTCCGAAGGAGCAGAACTCCAGCAGCATCAATCAGTTCAGGCCAATATCATTTCTGAACGTCGAGGGGAAAATCTTCTTCTCTGTTATGGCAGCAAGATTGACAAAATACCTGACTGAAAACAAGTATCTGGATATGTCAGTCCAAAAGGGAGGCATACCAGGAATGCCTGGATGCTTGGAACATGCCACGTTGATTTGGGATGCCATCCAAAAAGCAAGAACAGAGAAGAGAAACATTGACGTAGTTTGGCTTGATCTGGCGAATGCATATGGATCAGTTCCACACGATATGATCCAGCTGGCTCTTGAAATGTATCACATCCCAGAAAACATCCGAACAATGCTGAGGAAGTATTTCCAAGGGTTCTCAATGCGGTTCTCTACCAAAGAATACACCACGGACTGGATAGACCTAGAGGTGGGCATTGCAATGGGCTGTGCAATCTCTCCCATACTGTTCGTGTTGGCAATGGAAGTCATCTTCAAAGCTGCAATGAAGAGTTCAGGTCCAGTGAATCTGGGAGATGGATACCAGATGCCTCCTCTGAAAGCTTTCATGGATGACACAACAGTCTTGTCCACGGATGAGGAAGAGACACACCAAATCTTAAAGCAGCTGGATGAGCTGGTGGCCTCTTCAAGAATGAGGTTCAAACCTAAGAAATCCCGAAGTCTCTCACTGCGAAAAGGAAAAGTGGCAGATTCAGTCAAATTCATGGTAGCCAACCAAGCCATCCCCACTGTCACAGAAGAGCCAGTAAAAGGTCTCGGAAGATGGTATGATGACTCCCTGAAAGACACACAAAGGGGATGTGAAACCAAGCAAACAGCAGAAGAAGGCCTGAAGAAAATAGATAACTGCGGACTGCCAGGCAAATACAAAGTCTGGTGTCTACAGTTCATGCTGATACCAAAGCTGCTGTGGCCACTGCTAATCTATGACATTTGCACCAGCACAGTCGAAGCAATGGAAGCCAAAATCAACAAATACACAAGAAAATGGCTCGGTGTCCCACCTGGTCTCACTGATGTTGCATTCTACTGTCGTCAAGCAATGCTGAAGCTACCTCTCAAATCCATAGTGGAGGAATACAAAGTTGGAAAAGCAAGACTGTTGAGCATGCTGGAGGAATCGGAAGACAATATCGTGAGATCAGTTCATCCAAAGCTGAGAACTGGCAGAAAGTGGAAAGTCCAAGAGGCTGTAAACAATGCCAAGAGAAACCTCAGCATCAAAGAAATAATTGGACACACGCAAACCAACAGACAGGGACTGGGAGCAACAAAAATGCAGTGGTGGTCCAAAGCCAAAGGGAAGGAAAAAAGAGACATGATCATACAGGAGTTGAAGGAAGAAGAAGATGTCAAAAGAGTGCAGAAGGCAGTCCAGCAAGGTCAACAGGGCAATGGACAACATGGGACAGTGCACTCCAAAGAAGTCTCAGCTGGAACGATATGTGGCACATGGCTCCTCTAAGGATAAGCTTCCTCCTCAGATCTGTATATGACCTGCTCCCCTCGAATGCAAACTTAGTGAAATGGGGGAAAGCAGACGACCCAGCATGTCCGCTCTGTCAGAAGAAACAAACAGTGGAACATGTCCTAAGCTCTTGCAAAGTAGCGCTAGCCCAAGGAAGGTATACATGGAGGCACAACCAAGTTCTGAAAGTGATCACAGATGTGGTTAGCGAAAAAACCATGACCCCAAACGCACCAATTGCTATGACAACGTTCTACAAAGCAGGAGGGAAACAGGTCTGGCCCGAAAGTGCTATGACAACCAGCACATTGCCAAAGGGTCTTCTGGATGGAGCAGTCGACTGGGAGTGTACAGCAGACCTCCCAGAGTGGAGAAATTACCCAGATGTCATCAGCAAGACAGGCATGAGACCAGACATCGCTCTCCACTCTGACTCCTCGAAACAAGTGATTCTGATAGAACTCACTGTGCCATACGAAAGCAGAATGGAAGAAGCACATATCTACAAGACCGAAAAATACGCCGGTCTTGCCAGCACCCTGAAGAAAGCAGGTCTGCGGGTCAAAATCTTCGCCATAGAGGTCGGGGCAAGAGGGTTTGTGGGCACCTCCGCTTATGATCTCATGAAACAACTCGCCATTTCTGGGAAGAAGAGGACTAGAGCCCTTAAAGCGATGGCAGAGACAGCAGAAAGGAGCTCAAGCTGGATCTGGGCAAGGAGGAACGAAAAAAGTAAACTTCATAAGGATTAAATTCCCTACAGATGATGTGTGCCCCGTTAGCACATTGGTAAAACCGCGTACCGCAGTTCTGAAGCGCAGAATCGCCCAGGTTCGATCCCCGGCGTGGGGAAAAAAAAAAAAAAAAATAGACAACAGCAGAAGGGCATCCAGGAGTCATGACCTGGATGTGGCCCGGCCCCCCGAGAGTGTAAGGAATTCAGGGCCGAAACACTTGTCTAAAGGGGGTTACTTCTCTGAAGACCTTCTGTTGTCTAGCTCTCCCTAGAGTTTCTTTCTACCTATATATATATATATATATATATACAGGGTGTTTCAAAGAGAATACGCCAAAATCATCACGTGATGTGTCAAAAACGAAAAAAATTACAAACCTCTAGCATGAACACATGTGTTGTATATTACATTCAAGTTTCATTTCATGTTATAAGTGCTCAATGTGGCCACCACCGGCAGCGCGGACAACATCAAGCCGATATGAGAATTCCTCCCAAACGCGCCTCAGCATGTCACGGTCCACCGTGTTGATTGCAGCTGTTATTCGATCTTTCAAGTCATGGATACTTGCTGGAAGTGGTGGAACATAAACTTGGTCTTTAACATACCCCCACAAGAAAAAGTCACACACAGTGAGGTCCGGGGATCTGGCAGGCCAAGCACAGAGAGCAAGGTCTTTAGCACCTCTCCTCCCAATCCATCGCTGAGGCACGTTTTCATTCAGATAAGCTCTAACCCCGAGATGCCAATGGGGTGGTGCTCCATCTTGCTGAAAAATGAAGTCATTCGAATCTGCTTGCAGTAAAGTGAATAGCCAGTTTTGGAGCATTTCGAGATAGGTTTGTCCTGTAACGGTGTTTCCTTCAAAGAAAAAGGGACCATAGACCTTGTCTTGAGACACAGCACAGAAGACGTTCACTTTAGGGGAATCTCTTTCATGCTCAACAGTTTCATGTGGGTGATCTGTTCCCCAAATGCGCACATTGTGACGATTGACTGTGCCGCTCAAATGGAAAGTCGCTTCGTCACTAAAAACTAAACGTGAAAAGAGAGTTTCATCACCTTCCTCCATCTCCAGCATTGACTCACAGAATGTCCTCCGCATCACCTTGTCATCATTAGTAAGTGCTTGGACGAGGCTTAGTTTGTATGGTTTCATGTGTAATCGTCTCTTTAACACACGCCAGACAGTGGTATGAGGGAATGGCAAGCTGAAGACTTGCTCGACGTACGGACTTACGTGGGTTGCTCTCAAATGCATCATGAATCCTCTCCACTTGCTCCTCTGTAACACGTGGTCTTCCAGGACTCTTTCCTTTGCACAGACACCCACTCTCTTTAAACTGTCTAACCCACCGTCGAATGCTCTCACGATGGGGCGGATCAATGCCGAATTCTGTTCTGAAAGCACGTTGCACCGTGACAATGGCGTTTGTTTTCGCGAACTCAAGCACGCAAAACGCCTTCTGCTGAGGAGTCGCCATTTTGATTGATCTTCCCACAATTCAGCTGCACCGGAAGTTATACTAACGACAGCGGTGAAACTGACACCCAATCAAACTTTGATAACTACTCTATCAAATAACCACTGATTCAGTCCACTACAATGCTATAGACCTGAAAAAACTGCGTAATGATTTTGGCGTATTCCTTTTGAAACACCCTGTATATATATATATATAAATAAATAAATACGAGTTAAAAATGATGTCTTTACAAAACTCAATCAAACCTGGAACGCTGGCTTGCAATCAAGCGACGAGATAGCTAGTAGCAAGGGTAAGAAGAAAAAAAACACAAAACAAACTTGTGTGATGAAACAGACGAGAGGCAGAGAGAGAGAGAGAGAGAGAGAGAGAGAGAGAAATACATACAGACACAAACACACACACATGCACACTCACACACGCATACACACAAACGCACACACACTCACACACAAGCACACACACACTCACACTTGATGAATATATCTTCAGAAATAGTCAAAGAGCTACATGTGGATCTCTCTCTCTCTCTCTTTCTCTCTCTCTCTCTCTCTCAATCTCTCAATCTACAAGTACCTTACTACCCTTCGCATAGTTGTATAAAGAGTGGCTCTGCTCTATTCACAGCTTCACAAACCAGGACACAGAAAGACACACAGGAAACAGTGAACACAGCACGAATAACTACCGACACTTCCTTTCTTTTCAACACTACCAACACCAAATTCAATGATAAGCGGGGAACCCAATTTTCAACACAAAACCTCGTCCCATCAGCCGAGGACTAAGCTAACAGCCGTCTGGCGAAAGATCTTTTCTGTCTGGTCCTGTTTTGTGTTCGTAGTTGTAATTCTTTCTTTTGTGTCCGAGTGGGATGAACGTGTGGAATTCCTACTGTTCTTCGTGAGTAAAGCACCTTGCTGCAGTGCAGCACACCCACTTTTGAGATATTTTTCTCTGTATGCGTTTGTATGTGTAATTATTTCACTGTGTGACACAACTAGTTGCTTGTCTTCCTATCCATGTCTATAATAATAATAATAATAATTACAATATTTATATAGCGCAAAATCTTGATAAAATCAAATCTAAGCGCTGAAACACACACACACGCACGCACGCACACACACGCACGCACGCACGCACACACACGTACACACGCGCACACACACACACACACACACACACACACACACACACACGGCCATAAATGGGGAGAAAGAATAAAAACAATGGAAAATTATAGAGAGCATATTATATATAATTATATATTGCAATGTGATTCCCCTCCGAGTGGAGACAGGCTGCAGAGGGGATTGAGTGAGGTCAGGATTTTATGCAGAGGAGAAAAGGTGAGTTTTGAGAGCGGACTTGAAGGAGACAAAAGTAGGTTGCTGACGGATTGAGAGAGGAAGTTTGTTCCAGGAGAGCGGACCAGAAACAGAGAAGGCTCGTGGACCATAGGTATTGAGCTTAATGCGTGGAAAGCGAAAAGTCAGAGGATCGGAGGTAGAGCGGAGGTACATAGATCTCAAGTAGGTTTGACAGGCTGCGTTATTGAGGCTTTTGTAGCACATGGTGTCTAGTTTGTACTGTATGCGCTTTGATACAGGGAGCCAGTGAAGTTGTGCCAAGAGAGGAGATATGTGGTCAGCTTTTTTCTTTTTGAGTACAAGGCGTGCAGCATTGTTTTGAATGCGCTGTAGGATGTGAGTGGTGGAGGCAGGAAGACCGGACAGGAGTGAATTGCAATAGTCAATGCGAGACATTATGAAGGAGAGAACGAGTTTTGCAGTTGTTTCCACAGAGAGATACTTCCTGATCAGGCTTATACGATGGAGGTGATAGTAGCAAGATCTGGCAGTTTGAGAAACAAAGTTGTTCATGGAGAGGGTAGAGTCAATGCAGACACCAAGGTTTTTAGCTGAATCAGATTTTGGGACTGATGTGTTACATAATGGGAGAGAAAGAGGAGGCAGCTGAGAAAGTTTCTGACGGGTGCCAATGAGGATAGCTTCTGTCTTCTGTCTATGATCATATCACAGATTGTGAAAGTGATAGAGCTAGATGCCTGTTTCCCTATCTATGTCTATGACTAGACTGTGGATAGAGCCACAAGGTTTTGTCATATAGAAGATGGTGTCCTATTCTCTACACTTTGAGGTATGACCTTGACTGTTTAATCTCTAATCCAAAACAAGTGTGACTACCCGTGTTCGAGCAAACAGGAACCAGAAAAACACGAAAAAAGAATCAGAACGCGTATTTGATATTGTTGTATTAAATACGCGTTCTGATTCTATTTTCGTGTTTTTCTGATTTCCTGTTTAATCTCTGCCGACAGACAGACATGATATTCACATGAACTTCCGGTGGGAAAGTCAAGTTCGACTTTGTTTGGGTATTGTCTGGTTGTTGAAGGGTGGAGATCAGCATATTAATGTGTAGACCTGTTAGTGCCAAAAACCGAATGTAGAACGTCAAATATACACGTTAAAGACCCTGTTGGCCAAGTAAGTGTTTGGTGACTTATCTTCTTCTGTCTGAACTCCACGACGAGTCATTGGGAAGCTGCACTAAGAACTGTTCACCAGATTACTCCAGCTTTGTCTGTTGTGTACCAATGCTTGGATCTCTGCAAATGATATCTCTATCCATTCTGCAATGTTTTCAGTATACATCTTTTTTGAAAGAGGCAAACACAAAAAGAACATTAATGAAGAAGATTAGGAAAAGACAAGCAACATTTATAGAACATTTTATGAAGCAAGAGAAATTTGAGCACCTAGTCCCAACAGGGAAGCTAAAGGGGAAAAAGCATCAGGTCGGCCCAGGAAGAAAATACTAGACGGACCTGCGAAATGAGTGAAGACAGAGAGGGTGAGAGATGTACTTGCGGCGCCAAAAGACAGATTCGTATGGAGGGCCATGATCGCCAACTCCACGCAGCACAAGAGATGATGATGATGATGATGATGATGATGATGATGTTTGATTGATGATGATGGATGATGATGATGATGATGGACGACGACGATGATTATGACGATGATGATGATGATGACGATGATTATGATGATGACGACGATGATGATGAATGATGATGATGATGATGATGATGATGATGATGATGATGATGATGATGATATTTTTAATTTTCCTTTTTTACAACTGTCTGTCTTCTCCTTCATCTCCCTACCCCAAAAGCTCCATGGATGATAGATTCAGCAAGGCCATTGGGTTTCGTTACATGACCACACCGACGTAGGAAGGCCATCATTTTCATGAACTGAAATCAGCAGTTTTTCAGGTGGTCCAGTGTCCTGCTTGGTGGTTTCGCTGACTTGTCATCATCATCATCATCATCAGGTGCCCTGCCGCATGGCGTTGGCGATCATGGACTTCCATCTGTCTCTATCTCTCGTTGCCCCTAGCATCTCCTCCACCCTCCTCGTCCACAGCCACTCTGCAAGTCCGTCCAGTATTTTCTCCCTGGGTCTACCTGGTGCTCTCTTTCCCTCCAGCTTTCCCGTTGTGACCAGGTGCTCCAAATCCCCCTTCCTCATAAAATGGCCTATAAATGTTGACTGCCTTTTCCTAATCTTCCTTATGAGTGATCTACTTGTGTCTGCCTCCATCAAGACTGTCTCGTTTGTTTTCTTTGCTGTCCATTGGAACTCTCAACATTCTTCTTAGAAACCACATCTTGGCTGCCTCAATCTTGTTCTGGCTTTGCTTGTTGACTGTCCACGCCTCACATCCGTACAACAGTATTGGTTCTATATAACATTCAAGAACACTCTTCCTGATGTTAATTGATAGTCATTTGTTTGTAAGAATGCTTGTCATCTTCTTGAATGCTGTTTTGGCTTGGCCGAATCTGCCGGCTATTTCTGATGTGCATCTGCCGTCTGATGAAATGATCGTTCCCAGGCATTTGAATTTATCAACCTGTGTCAAGGTTGTGCCATTTGCTGTTATTTTGCATGAGGGGATTCCATGTTTTTTACTGATCACCATGACTTCAGTCTTCTTGCTGTTTAGTTCCAGCCCCTTACCTTTGCTTTCTATTTCTAGTATATTCACAAGGTTTTGTGGCGTGCATACACACATAGGAAAAACCATTGCTTATAACAACAAGAAAAGTCCCTCCCAGCTTTGAGCAGAGAGATGTCAGGCGATAAGCCCGTAACCACAAGTACCTCTTGGCCCCCAAATCTCCACACAACACCACACAAATTGGACCGTAAAACGACCCTAGCTGTTGCCTTCCTTGTAAGCTCTACTGTTTGGACTGGGGGTAGGAGGGGGAGGGGCGGGATCATAGAAAGGAGGGTGGGTGATTCATTGTAGGGGGGTAGGGGGTAAAAACGGTGGATTGTGGCAAGGAACAAGGGCTGGCATCACAAATCTGTCCCCCTGGCTGGGGGTGAGGGTATTGGGGTGCCTACCCCGTGTCACAGCAGGGTGGTCGGGTTCTTTGCCTGTCTATTGTGCCTTAAGTGGCTCGTTAATGGCTTACCTCCCCTCCCTTCATCTCTCTCTCTCTCTCTTTCTTTCTCTCTCTCTCTCTCTTTTCTCTCTGGCTCTCTCTCTCTTTCTGTTTCTGTCTGTCTCTCTGTCTCTCTGTCTCTGTCTCTCTCTGTCTCTCTGTCTCTCTCTCTCTCTTTCTGTTTCTGTCTCTAACCCCTCTCACTCTTCCTCTCTCTCAGTCTCTCTCTTCCTTTCTCTCTCTCTGTCTCTTTCTTCTCCTCTCTCTCTCTCTCTCTCTCTCTTCTCTCTCTCTCTCTCTCTCTCTCTCTCTCTCTGTCTCTTTCTTTCAATATCAACACGTTTTCTCTTTTCCGTGTTTCATATTTGAATTGTCCTTTCCAATTTCTCATTTTAAAAAGAGAAAGGGTATTCACACTGGTTTTTGTGCGGGTGTGGGTGGCTGAGTGGGTGTGTAGTGGATGTGAGGTGTCTGTGCACAGGGAGAGAACGTCATGAACTTTTTTTTTTTTTTAAGGATCATTTTCTACGCCACTTTAATGGCCACAGAAACTGAAACTATTTTTATTATGCGATGATGATGATGTCGATGTGGATGAGAATCATGATGCTATGGAGTTCCATCTAGGACTGAGATTGCGTGACAGGGTTGTACTCTATGCTTACTATCATAATATATCCTGGCGTCAACCTGGCCCGAGAGATACAGACACCTGCGGTGCTGGTCAGAAGATTTGAGCAACATCCTCAATGACGCATCCACGAAGTGGATGAGACTCGACTGTGTGGTTTCAGTCTTCCCAATGAGCCCATAGCACACCCAACTCTGGAGCCGGTTAGAACCAAAAAAATCCCACAATGATTTTTGAAGGTACTCAAGGGGATTCGAACCCACAACCTTCTAGTCTGTAGTCCGTTGCGTTAACCACTACACCACGGCGACTGACGTCATGAACTTTATGTCTACAGGTGGAAGTTGGCCCTGATGTTTATAGATAATTGCTGAAAAAAAAAATACACAAGTTAGCAAAATGACGCGATGAAATATGTCTGGTAAACGATACGTTAAACGATCACAAAGTACCACCATTGTCCGCCATCATAGTTCAATTGTTTGTGTAGATCTTTGGTTTGTGATCGAGTCTGACTTCAATAGATTCGATCGGTAGACATGATTAGGCACTTCAACAGACATGGCTCACATGATTGGAAACACTATGTCTGTCTGTCGATTGGTCGGTCGTCGGTCGTCGGTCTGCCTCTGTTTCTGTTTCTCTATCAGTTTTAGTTTTGAGAAAATGAAACTAAAATAGAGCAAGAGAGAGGGAGAGAGAGAAAGAGACAGAGACAGAGAGAGACAGACAGACAGACAGGAAGGCTGGCAAGCAGGCAGACAGATAGGCAGGAAGACAGCCAGACAAAGACAGAGAGATAGACAGACAGACAGAGACAGGGACAGACAGACAGAGACAGAAGAGAGACAGACAGACAAAGAGACAGAGAGACACAGACAGACAGAAAGACAGACAGACAAAGAGACAGAGAGGCAGAGGCAGACAGAGAGACAGAGACAGACAGAGACAGACAGCGAGACAGACAGACAGAGACAGACAGAGAGACAGAGACAGACTGACAGAGACACAGAGAGACAAAGACGGAGAGACAGACAGAGAGACAGACAGACAGACAGAGAGACAGAGACAGACAGACAGAGACAGACAGAGAGACAAAGACAGACAGACAGATAGGGAACGGGGGGGGGGGGGGAGGTTGAGAGTGGGATTTGTGTCAATACTATTTCAATAGGTTTGTAAAACGTGTTCAGAATGTAGCAGACCTCCGACGGGTGGGGCCACACACGAAGAGCGATACATTAACCCTTTCACCGCTCAACCTGTCCACCGTCTTTTAAGCCTTTCACTCCCTCATCCTATTCACCATCTTCTTTAACCCTTAATTAACCCTATCCACCAGCTTCCGTAACCCTTTCTCTCAAGCTCACGCTGTCCACCAGCTTCCTTAGTTTTATCACACCCTCACCTTATCTACCAGCTTCATATAGTTTGAAGTGAGTTGGAAATTGTTCATGAGGTGTTCACCTAAATGTGCTTGTGATCCTCTGGCAGATTCCTTGGACCTGCGCAGCAGCCAATGTGCTGGCCAAGTGTTGAACCAGAAGGGGATAAGGGGAAAGGAAGTGAGCTGACACCAGCAATAGGACAGGAACATTGCCATGGGAGGCCGACAGGACAGTTTGTTTTTGATGAGACAACTTTTGCCAGTCCAGCTAACGGGACAATACTTGGAATAACAAGATAAACCCAACCCATCCCAACCCAACCCAATCCAACCAAACCCAAGCAAACCCAACCAAACCAAACCAAACCAAAACCCGACCAAACCAAACCAAACCCAAACCAACCCAAACCAAAACCAACCCAACCCAACCCAACCCAACACCAAACCAAACCAAACCAAACCAAACCAGACCAAATCAAACCAAATCAACCCAACAAACCCAACCCAACCCAACCCTTCCCAAACCAAACCAAACCAAACCAGCCATATCCAGCCCAACCCAACCCAAACCAAACCATCCCAAACCAAAACAAACCAAACCAAACCAGCCATATCTAACCCAGCCCAACCCAAACCGAACCATCCCAAACCAAACCAAATCAAACCCAACCCAACCAAATCAAACCTAACCCAACCCAACCCAAACCAAGCCAAACCAACCCACCCAACCAAACCAAACCCATCCCAACCAAACCAAACCCAAACAAACAAAACCAAGCCAATCAACCAAACCAAACCAAACCAAACTCAACCCAACCCAACCCAACCCAACTCAAACCTAACCCAACCCAACCCAACCTTACCCAATCTAAACCAAACCTAATCAAACCAAAACAGCCCAACCCAAACCAAACCAAACCAAACCAAACTAAACCAACCAACCCAACCCAACCCAACCCAACCCAGCCCAAACCAAACTAAACTAAACCAAACCAAACCAAACCAATCCAACCCAACCCAACCCAAACCAAACCCAAACCAAAACAAACAAAACCAAAACAAACCACACCACACCGTACCAAAACAAACCAAACCAAAACAAACAAAACCAAAACAAACAAAAACAAAACAAAACAAACAAAAACAAAACAAAACCTTGACCTCAAGACAGCAGAGTTATCAACATTATATGGTGACCACCTGTGCTGTGGGGGCCATGGCAGGGAAACTGAAGACACCATGTGTGGAGTTCAATTCTATTGCACACGATGAAAACTGGTGTGTTTACTGCCAGCCTTGATGGTGCCATCGTTCTGCTGGTGCCTGTCTTTGATGACTCTCCTTGCTGTCTGCTAGTCGTGACCTCCTCAATACACAACATGGCACATGGTGCGGTCTCACAGTCTTGTCCGATAATAACTGGCACATGTATCATCATCATCATCGTCGTCGTCGTTGTCGTCATCGTCGTCATCATCATCATTATCATCATCATCTTTTTTTTTATTATTATATTATAAATGTCTTTCTCCTTCATCTTCTTCTGATTCTGATACTGGTTCTTTGTCTTCTTCTTCTTCTTATCATCATCGTTCTTCTTCTTTTTCTTCTTATCATCCTTCTTCTTCTTATTATTATTACTATTATTATTATATTATTATTATTATTATTATCATTATTACATTTATTATATTATTATCATTGTCATTATTATTATCATTGTTATTATTATTATTATCATTATTATTATTATTATTATTATTGTTGTTTTTGTTGTTGTTATTATTATTATCATCATCATTATCATTTTCTGATCATTATTATTAATCATTCTTGCAGAACACTCTTCTGCAAATTCAGCTGGAGCTTACTGTGCATTACACATAAACAGACATTTTAGTGGAGCACAGAGAACTCAAGCTGTCAGATGACCTGACCACACTTCAATGTGTTGTTGTACAGTCTGTATCTTTGGTGGGTGTGCATGCTGGCTGTTTTACTGTTTCAATAAGCCAGCCACTGACTAGACTTCATCATCATCATCAGGTGCCTTGTAGCATGGCATTGGCGATCATGGACTTCCATCTTCTCTACCTCTTGCTGCCTCAAGCACCTCTTCCACCCTCCTTGTCTTTAGCCACTCTGCAAGTCCGTCCAGTATCTTCTCCCTGGGTTTACCTGGTGCTCTCTTTCCCTCCAGCTTTCCCGTTGTGACCAGGTGCTCCAATTCCCCTTTCCTCATAAGATGGCCTATAAATGTTGCCTGTCTTTTCCTAATCTTCCTTTTGAATGATCTACTTACACGACTTACAGGGTCTTTAACGTGTGTAGTTGATATTCTACATATGCGTAAACCAGACGGGCGTTTAGGAACTAAGTATCTATTCACATGCTGACCTTTGAGATGGAAAAAATCCACCCGTTTACCCAGCAGGTGGATGTGTCTAGTTGGATTGAACCTTGGACCTCCATGTTGACAGTCTGATGTTTACCTACTTGATTACAGCGCCCCACAAAGATCTGGGTGGAGCGCATATGAAACTGTCCCTGTGTGATCCATCGTTCTTTCAACAATTTTATGTTTAAATACAAACCCTTCGAGAAAGAAGCTGGTGGACAGGGTGAGAATGAAAGGGATAACGCATAATTCTAGATTAAAATGGTTAATACCTTAATAGAGAACGAAAGAGTTGATGCATCAAAAAAAAAAAAGAAAAGGAAAAAAAAAGGATTACTGCATAATTAGAGAGTGAAAAGGTTAATGCAAGGTTAGAGAGTGAACAGTTAATGCATTATTTGAGAATGAAAGTGTTAATGTATAATCATAGAGTGAAAAAGTTCATGAGTAGAGAGTGAAAGGGTTAGTGCATAAATCAGAGAGTGAAAGGGTTAATGCATGATCAGAGAGTGAAGGATTCATATATATAATTAGAGGATAAATGGTTAATATATAATTAGAGATTAAAAGGGTTAATGTATAATCAGAGAGTAAAAGGGTTAATGTGTAATTAGAAAGTGAAAGGGTTAATGTATAATTAGAGAGCGAAAGGGTTAATGTATAATTAGAGAGTGAAAGGGTCCATGTATATTTAAGAGTGAAAGGGTTAATGTATAGTTAGAGAGTGAAAGTGGTAATACATAATTAGAGAGTGAAAGGTTTAATGTATAATTAGAGATTGAAAGGGTTAATGTATAATTAGAGAGTGAAAGTATTCATGTATAGTTAGAGAAAGGGATAATGTATAATTAGAGAATGAAAGGGTTAATGTATAGTTAGAGAGTGAAAGGGTTAATGTCTAGTTAGAGAGTGAAAGGGTTCATATATAATTGGAGAGTGAAAGGGTTAATGTATAATTAGAGAGTGAAAGGGTTAATGTATAGTCAGAGAGTGAAAGAGTTGATGTATAATTAGAGAGTGCAGTGTGCACAATGGGTTATTGATGCCTGACCCCCTGTTCTTCCCACACATCTCCTGCACACTGTGTCCCTACACCCTATGGCGCTAAGTTATGCACATACAAAGTGGGTTTCCGCCATTCCTCTTCCGTAGACACTGTAAGAAAAACAACACCACTAACAACAACAACAACATTGAACCAAAAAAACACACAAACTATCAAACAAACAGACAAAAAACAAACAACAACAACAAAATTAAACAGGAAAATAATCAGAAAATAAATAACAAACAACTTAATACTACAATTAGGAGAAAACCAGCAAAACTTTCCTGTTGTTTTTCTTCGAATGTTTTAGTTGTTGTTTGGTGTCTGTTCTTTGTGTTTTACGTTTACACTTGACAAAGGCCAGAAAATTTGCGTCTGTCTTGTCAGGTTGTATCAAATACTTGTTCTGATTCTTTGTTCATGGTTTTTTTTCTGGTTCCTGTTTCCTTGAACGTGGGTGGTCACGCGTGTTTTGGATTACAGCAACATTAACATCTATTCTTCAATTCTATATAAAAAATTAAGTTAATGGAGTTTGGAATTTGTTCAAAATGGATTCGTCACACTTGGATCTTCTCCATCACATAGCACCAGTGGCGTCAGTGCATATGGAATTCATTCCGAACGTGGAGACGTCACATGTTGAGAAACGGAAACGGAAACTGAAGTAAACCCTACTGTCCAAAGTCTACTACATGTGAGATTCAAACAGGAAGAGTATAATGCCAAAATAAACTTTTACTTGTCCATTAAATGTTCGGTGAAATAACTACATACCAATGTTTTCTCAGTAGAGAAAAAAAATCTTTATGCCATGTATTTAAGTCTTGTTGTTCACTTTGAAACCTCTTCTAAATTTTATTATTGTATGTATATTGTTTATGTTATAATTATGTTGTTCATGTGTCAACAGTTCTTTTGCCTATGAGTATGAGTTTATGTCTTTTTGTGTTGCCCCAATTTTTTTTAATGTAGGCCTATATTCATTGTAAATCATAAATAAAAAAAATTAAAAAATGATAAACTGATATATAAATAAATAAATAGAAAAATAAATAAATAAAATGCGATAGAATACTATTAGTTTAAAGAAATCTGAAGCAACAGGCAAGTTTTACGTTGCCGGCTGGGTTTGAACGAACAACAAACCTTAAGTCCATGGCTGTACCAAGCACAATATGCCATCATCATCATCATCATCATGTGCCCTACCGCATGGCGTTGGCGATCATGGCCCTCCATAAATGTATCTATGCCTTGTTGCCTCAAGCACATCTTCCACCCCCTCTGTCCTCGGCCACTCTGAAAGTCCGTCCAATATTTTTTCCTTGGGTCTACCTGGTGCTCTCTTTCCCTCCAGCTTTCCTGTTGTGACCAGGTGCTCCAAATTCCCTTTCCTCATAAAATGGCCTATAAATGTTGCCTGTCTTTTCTTAATCTTCCTTTTGAATTATCTTCTTGGTCTGCCTCCATCAAGATTCTCATTTGTTTTCTTGCTGTCCATGGAACTCTCAACATTCTTCTTAGAAACCACATCTCGGCTGCTTCGATCTTTCTGGCTTTGCTTGTTGACTGTCCACGTTTCACAACCGTATAACATTATCGGTTCTATATAACACTCAAGAACTCTCTTCCTGATGTTAATTGATAGGCATTTGTTGGTAAGAATGCTTGTCATCTTCTCGAATGCTGTTTTGGCTTGACCGATTCTGCTGGCTATTTCTGATGTGCATCTGACGTCTTGTGAGATGATCGTTCCTAGGTATTTAAACTTATCAACCTGTCTCAAGGCTGTGTCGTTTACCGTTATTTTGCATGAGGGGATTTATGTTTTTTACTGATTACCATGACTTCATCTTCTCGCTATTTAGCTCCAACCCTTTATTTTTACTTTCCATTTCTATTATTTTCACAGGGTTTTGTAGGTCCCTTTCATTTTCTGCAATTAGCACGGTATCATCTGCGTCTCGAATGTTGTTTATCATTTTTCCTCCAACCAGCCAGCCAGCATTAAGTCAGTAAGGGGATGACATTGTGACCTTGTTACAGGCCTAGCGTGTTCAGATGTATGGAATGTCGTTTCTACAGGACGGCTTTTTCAGTCAGGTTATCAGCTGGGGGGTGAAAAATACCATAGTTGGCCTTTCTGATCCAAGTTGACACGGAGGTCAAGGAGAGACTGCTTGTGTTTTGTCTACAGGTCACAACGCCTGATTATTGTTGGAGTTTTCCCCCCTGGTAGCTCTCTACATTGGTTTTCCGTGCTCTCTCTGATAAAGAGTTTCGTAGTGAACCTTGCCTATGACTTTAAGATTGTTGTTGTTGTTGTTGTTTTTAATAATACATAGGTTTTGATCTCTCTCTCTCTCTCTCTCTCTCTCTCTCTCTCTCTCTCTCTCTCTCTCTCTCTCTCTCCCTCTCTCTCTTTTTTTTTATATTTTTTTTTAGAAATCTACGTTAGACTTTTCGTGATCTCTATGTTCTAAGTGCTTTCTAGATAACGTTTTAGCGCGTGTATGTGAGAGAGTGTGTGAGTGTTAGCCGTCACTGTACATCATATTCAGTCATCTCTGTACATTTTTTTTTTTTTAGTTTTCTCTGTACATGTTGTCTTAAATCTCCACATGATTTGTTAGTGGTCTCTGTATAAATATCATGGCGATCTCTGTATGAATTTTTGTACATTTTTAGTGTTCTCAATATACATGTTTTTAGTTATCTCTGTGTATTTTTAGTGTGATATATGTATTGTTTTTCTTAGTGATCGCTGTTCAACCTAAAATCATATTAGGGATCTCGGTACAATATAATTAGTATCTCTGTATATTTTCAGGAGCTCTGTATAATTTTTCAACGGTGATCTTTGCATACTTTTTTTTCTAGTGATCTCTCTCTCTCTCTCTCTCTCTCTCTCTCTCTCTCTCTCTCTCTCTCTCTCTCTCTCTCTCTCTCTCTGTCTTGTCTCCTTTGATGTCTGTCTGCTTGACCATCTGTCTAACTTTCTGATTGTTTGTCTGTCCGCCTCTCACTGATTAGTCTATATTTCGCAGTTTGCTCAAGAAAGATCTATGGCATTCGGACATGTCCGTATGCGCTCTATCCAATCTACCACTAATTATCTGTCAGTCAGAGTCCTTAAGCCTGCACACAACCTCGGGCACTGGACAAGGTCTTGGAATGGGAGAGAGGTGGGGTGGGGGGTGGGTGGGAGGGGAGAAAAGGACCCATTAGCCACTAATCTGACACCAGCAGAATGATCGGAGCATTAAGATGGACAGCGAACA
>CM060305.1:88275989-88278489 GCA_030674185.1 Monoplex corrugatus
CGGCGCCATCTTTTCCCCTTGTAGTCGTACCGTTCTTTTACCTATTATAGCTGGTACGGTTCTTTTACCTAGATTATAGCTGTTTGTTCTACAGAAATTTTGCCAGGGGCAACTCTTTTGTTGCTGTAAGATCTTTACCACGCGCAAAGTGCAGGCAGCATGTGGTACTTGGTTTATCGTCTCATTCTGAAAGCTGGCGCCTTGCTCACCACTCAGGGTAGAGTGAAGGGAGAAGGAGAATCCCTGTCTACCAGGGAACCGATCCCCGGTGTTCTCCAATCTCTGGCCCGTGTTTTAACCCTTTTGACTCCCACATCCTGCCCACCAGCATCCTGCATTGTCAACATGCTAGCAAAGCAACAACAACAAAATTAACCCTGTGATTCCCTAATCCTTTCCATCAGCTTCCTGAAGGAAACTAGTTGATGGGTGAGGGAGTCAAAGGATTAATTTTTTTTGCAGTTGTGGATAGAGTGCGGGAGTCAAAGAGTTAATTACTAAGCCACTCAGTCCAATAATGAACGTGACGTCATGTTCGTTATCAAATGACGTCATGTCTGTTGTGAAATATGACCTCATGTCAGCGAAGTTAACGTGACGTTACAAAGGTGGTTACTACGAACACTTCAGAAACTTCATAAAAAAAAAAAAAAGTAAATGAACATAACGAAACAAACAAACAAACAAAAACTACTACATAAGCAAGTGAAGCTTTGGTTTCTAAGTGAAGCAGAGAGTGGAAGGGGAGGGGTGTGTAGGATAGGTAGATGGAGGGGGACTGTGTCTGTGTCAGCATCAAGGTTTCTACACCTAAAATGGTTATTCATAACTTCATTCACATGCAGATTATCAGAACAGAACATATAGGACTGGACATTAAAAAAAAAAACAATTAAAAAAAAAACAACAAACAACACTAACAAACAGACAAACAAACATCGACAATATCTTATTAGTTAAACTTTTTCGTGAAAGGATGTACACCTGGTCATGTTGATACCGATGCCAGAGAATACACACACATCACACGTTGCCATGACTACCTACTAATACAGTCACAGTGAAGATTGGTCCACTATTGGCATGGACAGAATCAAATACTGGTCAGCGGTTTTAATATTCCGACAGACACACAGACAGACACACAAAAAACACTATGTTGGTGAATTTGGTTCCTCAAGATCAATAGGCATGTTTCTGTCATGATCGACATATGTTTATGTTGTGATCAACTTATGTTTCTGTTGTGATCAACACACGTCTGACTGTCTGCCGTATATGGCCCTGACTGCACATCCTGAGAGGAACATTGTCTGGAATGTGAGTACCATTGTTGTCATGGAAAGCCATGGAGATGGAGAAAATGAACACATAACAACACACATCAGAGTTCTCCACCAAGGACACAGGTCCTACCATCACGTACTCCCCGTACCTCTGTCCATTGTTCTCAGAGCAAAATTAGTACGTATATCATTCCATGAGAGGGATGTTCACACACGAGACACCCACTCTCACGGTCGTTGGACGAAACCAGTGTTAGCTTCTAAAGTCCTATCACTCCCTCACCCTGTCCACCAGCTTTCTACATGTTTCATTTTGTTAGTTTTCTCTTAAGACAGCGTCTTCGAGCTCAGAATGAATTCTTTGTGCACTAGCACCACACATGCCATGTGATGGGGGAAAAACATTTCACGGTGTAAGCCATAAACTTGTCGTGGCAAACCCACAGACTGGCCAGTCTTGAGTTCCTGCAGAACTGTTCGGAGTTTGGGTCTGTTCCACAGGGATTCATCGCACTCCATATGCTCTCCATCTATATATGTACCTGCAGTTAACTGGTGGAAATCTTCAGTCTGCTCCAAACTCTACATGCTGCCAAGGTCTTGAAATGGGGAAAGGACTGGGACCTATGAAACGTAAACACCACATACTGACTGGGGCATTCGTGAGGACATTGAACAAGCCACTGTTTTGTTGCCGGGTGGAGACTAAACTGGAGACTTGAGATCTGAAATGAAGCTGGTGGATAGGGTGAGGGACAAGAAGGGCTGACAACTCCTAACACTACAACTACACACACGTGGGCCGCACGACACGGGAAACATGTCAGGCAGACACACAGATTAAACAGTCAAGCAGTGCAGATGTTGCTGGAGTTCGGATCCAATGACGGTGGGATCAGCTGTGACTGCACACACAAGCTGGTAGCACTACACCTCCTGATCTTCATTCTTTCTCCCTCACCTCCATTCCGAAAAGCCAGTGGATGGGATGATGGAAGGAAAGAATGAGTTAATCCATTGACCTGAATTTCAACAGGACAGCGCCTCAATCTCAGCGGTGGGTCTACAGGGAGTCGCTTCACAAAAAAAAAGACCATATAGTGATGGGAGTAGGGGCGGATGGAAGGACTGACTGGTCGTCTGAAGCACATGGAGCAGTTCAGGACACCGTTCCTTCATTTCACCAGCAGAACAACTACAGAACACTACAGGAG
>CM060305.1:88285989-88295989 GCA_030674185.1 Monoplex corrugatus
GGGTAGCCGATGTAGGGGGAAAGGAGTGGAAGGGTTACAGGGGGAGGTAGACTATTTAGAAGAGAGTGTTAAGAGTGGAGGGTTCTAAATCCTACAAGACACTCTGATAGACCCAGTCACCCCACTTACATCAACACGGACAATTCACATCACTGGGATCAATACATATGGACTCCCTGACTGCCCCCACATCAATAACATACAGACAAAAGATGGCAAACCTAATAATTGGCGGGTGTTGGTAGTCATGGGGGTAAGGCGTCCCATTTCCAGTCGGAAGATCTGGCGTTCGATTCTGCCTGTGTACCTCCCGCCTGGTGGGTAAATGAAGGGACTTTTCCCATCTCCCAGGTTGTCATGTGTGAATACGTGATAGTGTCAAAACTCTTTTCGGGTGTATACGGACTCGGAATATCAAATACACACGTTAAAGATTCTGTAAGGAAGTCAGTGTTGAGAGTTTTCTGGAGACAGAAAACCATCCGGTATGCAGGTCCCCGAAAACGGAGTATGGTTATCCTAATAAACAAACAAAGACACAAACGCTTCACAGTATATTCAATGGCATGTAGGCCTATATTCAAAGGAACTGCTGTTCACGAACTTTGATTTTAAAAAAATGCCATGTCTACTTACATGATTTAAACATATTGCGCTTTTGTCTGTGGAAATAATGTCCCTAACAGTGCATCGTCGCGTTCACAACTTTTGAAACAGTTTCATTATTATGGCATTTCCACGTTAGGAATAAATCCCGTATGTATCAACACCACAGATGACATGTGATGACCAAAGAGCCAACATGATCATGGCGTAAGCCATACGTGTGAATATAAACCCCATGTGTTGCCAAGGTACGGGACACTCATTATAAATATTGTAGATTTTTATTGTGTAGCGCTCCCCCCCCCACCACCCACCCCCCCCCAAAAAAAAATCTTTTCGACTCACTCTTCATTAGACGCGATCAGACTTTTTAGTGGAACACATAGAACTCTCGCTGTGGGAATCAGCTGACCACACTCCACAGTTGTTTACAGTCTGTGTCTTTGATGGGTGTCTATGCTGGGTGTTCTCTCGGTTCACAGACATGACTTGCAGGGTTTTGAACACAAACTCTTTAAATCCGTGGTCTTGTCCTTCCTGGTCCTTACGGCCAAGGCTTCACGCTGTCTGCCATATCTCCAAATCAGTTTGAAAGAAAAGCATTGTGTGTTAGATGTTCGTTTCTTGTGAAGCAAAAAAAGAAATTAATAAAAAAAAGTTTTCGTTGGAGTTTGCCGAGTGTTCAACACAGCTTCACCAAACCCATATGTGCTCCACCAAAAATCTGCTGGTAATTATCTGGTAGACTCCTTTGCGGGTGTGTAAAATCCACAGCGTCGTATGGTTTCCAACAGTCAGCCAGGTTACAGAAAGACAAGGTCTGTCTAACGGTCCTCCCGTCTACCCTGTCATTGGTATCTACCCCTTCTGTGGCAAGTATTGGTCTCTGATCAGCTGGCCAACCGGCCCATTATATTAGTGCACATGCACACACGCGCCCGCATACATACACACACACATTCGCACGCATACACACATACACATACACAACACGCGCGCGCAACACACACACATGCACACGCGCGCGCGCACACACACACACACACACACACACAAAACATGCAGGCACAGGCACTCACGCACAATTGCAATAAAGAAGACAGCATCGTCTTGGTTGTTGAATTATTCGGCATGTTTCTAACACCCTGCCTTCCCTACTTCATTGATTTCAACAGTGAGACACAGAGAGAGAGAGAGAGGGGTAGACTCTGTGTGTGTGTGTGTGTGTGTGTGTGTGTGTGGTTTTGTGTGTGTGTGTGTGTGTGTGGTGTGTGGTGTGAGTGTGTGTGTGTGTGTTCTGTGTGCTGTGTGTGTGTGTGGTGTGTGTTGTCTGTGTGTGTCTTGTGTGTGGTGTGTGCGTGGTGTGTGTGTGTGTGTGTGTCTCGTCTCTGCGTGCGTCTCGTGTGTGTGTGTCTCTGTGTGTGGTGTGTGTGGTGTGTGTGTGTGTGCTGTGTGTGTGTGTTGTGAGTGTGTGTGTGTGTATGTGGTGTTGTGTGTGAATGTGTGTGTGTGTGGGTTGATATGCGTGTGTGTGTGTATGTGTATGTGTGTGTGTATGTGTGTGTGCTGCATGTGTGTGTCTGTGTAGTTTGTCTGTGTGTGTGTGTGTGTGTGTGTCGTGTATGTTTGTCTCTCTGTCCTGCCTTGTGTGTGTGTGTGTGTGTGTGTGTGTGTGTGAGTGTTGTGTGGGTGATGTGTGTGTGTGTGTGGTGTCTGTGCGTGTGGCCGCGCGGTGTGCATGAAAAGACAGTGCCAGTGGTGGTGCCAGTGAGAGGATGGCCAGCAGACTCCATAAATCATGAGCCTTTACAGAAAAGTGGTTAATGAGGGTCCTTGCTTTTTTCTCCTCTCTTCTACAGCTACGTAACCTGCAGTTTTGGATACGGATGGCATAAAGATAGGTGACGACGAGGTAGCCTACCCGACCCATGGCGAGAGTGTCCAGGCAGAATCGACCATTTAAAATTTCGTGAGTTAGTCGTTTAGTGTTTGGACTTGGTTCACAGGGATTCTCCACACTCGTACCATTCCATATGCGTTCTATCCAAATCTGCCAGCAATCATCTGGCAAGACTTACCGAGCTCGCGCAAAACCATACGCTCTGGCAAAGTCTTGAAATAGGAAAATGGAGAGAGACCTATGAAACACTAAGCTGACACCACCAGAATGATGGACACGTTAAGATGGGCAGCAAGCAGGCCAGGGTTGTTTTTTTTATGTTGCGAGGTCAGGTGGTTAGCGCAACCGGCTACTAACCGGGAGATTGAGGGTTCAAAGCTCTATCACTCAAAGACAAAAGCAAAAACCAACAAATAAACAAGCCAAGAAACCAAACTGATGGTACTGTTTGACCCCCTGTGGCTCCTATCTACCATAGTTGAGCGTGCTATAGGTTCGTTGGCAAAACTGACACTGCACAGTCAAGTAAGTCTCCTTTACTTTGCCGATACTTCATGGAGGATCTTACTCACATCTCTTCACTAACACTGCACGTATCTGCTTCTCTCGAGCTTAGTTGACGTTAGGATATGTTGTGCATAACCCCGTTACGCAATCGTAATCCAAAAAAGAAACTCCCTAGCATTAATAATATCACAGTCATCATCATCATCATCATCATCATCCATCCATCATCATCATCACCATCAATATAACAATAACAATAACGCCACCACCACCACAACTACTACTACTACCACCACCTCTACTATTACTAAAACTACTACTACTGCTACCACTACTACTACTACTCTGCTGCTGCTGCTGCTACTACTACTACTAGTATTTCTACTACTACTACCTCTACTACCACTACTACTACTACTACTACTGCTACTACCACTACTACTGCTGCTGCTGCTGCTGCTACTACTACTACTGCTACTACTACTACTGCTACTACTACTACTACTATTACTTCTACCATTTCTGTCCTTTTTGGCTGTATGTAGCACATTCTCTGCACACTATTAAGGATTCACAGTCATCCTTCCAGACCAGTTTTGAAGGTTCACAAATATAATCATGTCAGAGATGTTCCCTTCTCCAGTCTACACATCGACTGAACTTGACTAAAGATGCACGTGAAGCATAATCAATCATCTGTCTGACTTGGCTGCAAGCTGGTGGACAGGGCCAGGGACTGAATGTGTTTAACAGTATCCCACAAAAAAATGTCACCAACCCTTGTTTACTTTGGCCATGACCATCATGATCACCACTGTCAACAACGGGAGTTTGAAGTTTGTTCATAAAGCATTCACTGCACTCAAACAATTCCCTATCTACATATACCAGCAATTATCAGGTAGATTCCTTAAAACTGCGCAAAATCCTGTGCGGAGGCAAAATCTTGAGAAGGGGAGGAAAGAAAGAACAAGATTTTAAAAACTTTAAGCTGACACCACCACAATGGTGGAAACCTCAAGATGGGCAGCGAACACCCCACCATGTCTGTTTTATTATTATTTTTAGATGCTGCAACCTAAGATTGAATGCAAGACATATACAAACTGTGTTGAATGCAAGACATCTACAACCTGCGATTGAATGCAAGACATCTGTAACCTGCGATTGAATGCAAGACATCTACAACCTGTGATTGAATGCAAGACATATACAACCTGCGACTGAATGCAAGACATCTACAACCTGGATTGAATGCAAGACATCTACAACTGCGTTGAATGCAAGACATCTACAACCTGCGACTGAATGCAAGACATCTACAACCTGCGATTGAATGCAAGACATCTACAACCTGCGATTGAATGCAAGACATCTACAACCTGTGATTGAATGCAAGACATCTACAACCTGCGACTGAATGCAAGACATCTACAACCTGCGATTGAATGCAAGACATCTACAACCTGTGATTGAATGCAAGACATCTACAACCTGTGATTGAATGCAAGACATCTACAACCTGCGACTGAATGCAAGACATCTGTAACCTGCGATTGAATGCAAGACATCTAGAACCTGCGACTGAATGCAAGACATCTGTAACCTGCGATTGAATGCAAGACATCTAGAACCTGCGACTGAATGCAAGACATCTGTAACCTGCGATTGAATGCAAGACATCTAGAACCTGCGATTGAATGCAAGACATCTACAACCTGCGACTGAATGCAAGACATCTGTAACCTGCGATTGAATGCAAGACATCTAGAACCTGCGACTGAATGCAAGACATCTGTAACCTGCGATTGAATGCAAGACATCTACAACCTGCGATTGAATGCAAGACATCTACAACCTGCGATTGAATGCAAGACATCTACAACCTCAGACTGAATGCAAGACATCACTCCCGACTTCACTCTCATCAACTGAACCAGCCAAGTGGCAAAGTCCCCACACCAACAGCAGCCCAAGTTCCCGTCCATCGCCTTCACTACCGTTATGGTCAGCACTGCAGAAGCAGGTGGCGGTAGTCAAGCCAGTGGTACAATGGAATGGAATGGTCCCCAGTCCTGAGACAGGAAGGGAGACAAGCGAGCAGAAATCCCTCCACTCCACTCACACGGAAACACCGGCAAAAAGCAATCAGTCGGCAAACCGCTCGCGCGTGCAGACTATCGATGATCTGACAGACAAACAGACTGACAGACCGACAACCAGGCAGGCAGACAAGCAGACAGACAGACAGACAAACAGGCAGGCAGACAGACAGACGGGCAGACAGACAGACAGAGAAGCAGGCAGGCAGACAGACAAAGAGCCAGTCAGCCAGCCAGACAAGCAGGCAGGCAGACAGACAGACAAACAGACAGATAGACAAACAGACAGACAGACAGAAAGACAGAGTGAGTGAGTGACTAACCAGGACACTACTGATGCCAACCATGGGGAAGATGGGGAGAGAGAGGGATTGTTCCCGGTTGGGTGGTTCCCCACAAGGAACTGTCTTAACCTGAAATATTGACTTGCTCATCGTGCGTTAGAACAGTCTCGTTTGTGGCTGATGGGGCGGTGAGCAACAGTGAGCATCAAGATGAATTGTCTAGCTGCACATATCTGACAGTCTGGAATTATCTGCATTATCTGCTCCACAACACTATACACTCTGTGGCAAACAGCTTGAAGTGTTCTGCAGAATCTGCGCCACAACTACAGTTTGTAGCAGACAGCTTGAAGTGTTCTGAATTATCTGCGCCACAACAACTACAGTTTGTAGCAGAAAGTTTGAAGTGTTCTGCATTATTTGCGCCACAACAACTACAGTTTGTAGCAGACAGCTTGAAGTGTTCTGCAGTATCTGCGCCACAACAGCTACAGTTTGTAGCAGACAGCTTGAAGCGTACTGCATTATCTGCGCCACAACAACTACAGTTTGTAGCAGACAGCTTGAACTGTTCTGAATTATCTGTGCCACAACAACTACAGTTTGTAGCAGACAGTTATCTGTGCCACAACAACTACAGTTTGTAGCAGACAGTTAGTTATCTGTGCCACAACAACTACAGTTTGTAGCAGACAGTTAGTTATCTGTGCCACAACAACTACAGTTTGTAGCAGACAGTTATCTGTGCCACAACAACCACAGTTTGTAGCAGACAGTTAGTTATCTGTGCCACAACAACTACAGTTTGTAGCAGACAGTTATCTGTGCCAGAACAATCACAGTTTGTAGCAAACAATTATCTGTGCCACAACAACTACAGTTTGTAGCAGACAGTTATCTGTGCCACAATAACTACAGTTTGTAGCAGACAATTATCTGTGCCACAACAACTACAGTTTGTAGCAGACAGTTAGTTATCTGCGCCACAACAACTACAGTTTGTAGCAGACAGTTATCTGTGCCACAACAACTACAGTTTGTAGCAGACAGTTAGTTATCTGTGCCACAACAACTACAGTTTGTAGCAGTTAGTTATCTGCGCCACAACAACCACAGTTTGTAGCAGACAGTTAGTTATCTGTGCCACAACAACTACAGTTTGTAGCAGACAGTTAGTTATCTGTGCCACAACAACCACAGTTTGTAGCAGACAGTTAGTTATCTGTGCCACAACAACCACAGTTTGTAGCAGACAGTTATCTGTGCCACAACAACTACAGTTTGTAGCAGACAGTTAGTTATCTGTGCCACAACAACCACAGTTTGTAGCAGACAGTTAGTTATCTGCGCCACAACAACCACAGTTTGTAGCAGACAGTTAGTTATCTGTGCCACAACAACCACAGTTTGTAGCAGACAGTTAGTTATCTGTGCCACAACAACCACAGTTTGTAGCAGACAGTTAGTTATCTGTGCCACAACAACCACAGTTTGTAGCAGACAGTTAGTTATCTGCGCCACAACTACAGTTTGTAGCAGACAGTTATCTGCGCCACAACAACTACAGTTTGTAGCAAACAGTTAGTTATCTGCACCACAACAACCACAGTTTGTAGCAGACAGTTAGTTATCTGTGCCACAACAACTACAAGACGAATGTTCTGAGCTTGCAATTCTGTGCCTTGTGGCTGCGTCTATGTTGGCTGAATGGGTAGCGCAAACTGTGTTGGATTTGAGAAATTCTACATGGGAGATAACTCCGAGACTCTCAAGAGTTATGTTGCTTAGTTGATATTTAAAATTCTGCCTGCTTCCCTCTTATTTCTTTACGTGTCACAACAACTGCAGTTTGTAGCAATCTCATCACGTGTCTGTACACTACTTCCATATCTGACTTGGTTCCAGAAGGATTCATCGCACCCCCTACCTTTTCATTCCATTCCCCTCATCCACCCCCCATCCCCAGTATGCGTGAGCTTTGTTTGTTTGTTTGTTTGCTTGTTGTTTGTTGTTGTTTGTTGTTTTGTCATTGTGAGTGAATGTTTAGGTGAATGATGATACTGTGCGCTGTAATCTGTTATGTATCAAGGTTTAGTCCCTTATAAACATTATTACTATCGTCTTTCTTCTATTCCTTCTTCTTCTTCCTCTTCCTCTGTTTATGATGATGATGATGACGATGATGATGATGACGACGATGACGACGACGACGACGATGACGACGACGACGATGATGATGATGATGATGACCACGACGACGACGACTATGATGATGATCATGATGATGATGACGATGATGACGATGACTCATACAATTCCATGTGCGCTCTACTATAATCTCCAGTGATGATCTGGCAGACTCCTTAAGCCTTCGCAAAGTCCTGTTCAATGGCAAGGTCATGATATGGAACAGAGGAATGACATCTATAAAAACACTAATCTAGCTGACATCACCAGAATGATCGCAGCATTAAAGTGGGAGGTAAATAGGCCATGGGGCAGTTAAAGTCACTGTTCTAGTGTGTCATTGTCTTTACTGGTGGAAAGCAATGATCAATCAACCAACAAATGTCAATCAAGCGATGTCAATCAATCAATCAATCAATCATCTAACCAACGTCAAGCAAGCAAGCAAGCAATCAATCGAATCAATCAATCAACCAACCAATGTCAATCAACAGATGTTGATCACTCAATCAATCAACCAACCAATGTCAATCAACAGATGTTGATCACTCAATCAATCAATCAACCAATGTCAATCAATCGATCAATCAATCAATCAATCAACCAAACCTGCCACCATTCCGCCATTTCATCCTGTTCCCCCTTCCCCACCATCAAGTGTTGCGCTCTCGCTCTCTCTCTCTCTCACACACACACACACACACACACACAACCACACACACACACACACACACAGACACACACACACACACACACACACACACACACACACACACGGTAGGTGATAGAGACGGACAGAATTGCAGGGTAGAAACGCGTGGAGTGTACACATGACATCTAATGGCAGCGCCCCCTGCACAGAGCTGTCATTAGCTCCCTTACACCCCTCATTACATGCCCCTGCTCCCCACCCGCTCCCCCACCAAAACTGCTCCCCAGGACAAAAAATTAATAGTCTGCCCTGGCCTGATCTCTTACTAAAACTCCCCAACCCACCCCACCCCCCTCACCACCGCTCCACTGCAGCTAGTTGCCGGCCCAACTTCAACCCTTATGTTGTGCAAACACGCACGCATGCGATCGTTGTACATGAGCCTGCACAAGAACGCAGCGCGTGTACGCACGCATGCACAAGCACACAGCCATGCATATACACGAGCGTTAATTTATACGCCACACACACACATCGCGCTCACTCATACGCCGCCTCTCCCACATATGTTTATTCACGCGTATGCTCTCAGCCACCCTCACACACATACACACACACACACACACACACATATATATATATATATATATATATATATATATATATATATATATATATATATATTAGTATACATACATACACAGACAGACAGAGACAGACAGAAAAAAAGAAAGGGGAAGAAAGGGGGAAGAGAGACAGACAAACAGACAGACAGAGACAGAGTGAGAGTGAGAGAGAGAGAAACATACAGACAGACAGATAGACAGACAGAGAGAGACAGACAGACAGACAGAGACAGACAGACAGACAGACACAGAGAAATAACAGCATGCACGCTTGCGGAAAAGTGTTTTGTATTCACACACACACACACACACACACACACACACACACACACACACACACACACACAACACAACACAACACAACACACACACACACATACACACACACATACACACACACACACACACACACACACACACACACTCTCACACACAAACACAAGACACACACACACACACACACACACTGGACAGAGCAGCAGGGAAGTTTCAATCTTTTTCTCCTAATTTTTGTATCTGGTGTTTTGGGGGGATTTTTGTTAGTGATCTTCCGCTTGACAAAGATCAGTCGGCCGAAAATTTGCGCTTGTCTTGTCTTGTTGTATTGAATACGCGTTCTTGTTCTTTTTTCGTGTTTTTTCTGGTTCTTATTATCTTTTATCCGTATTTTCATTTCTGCACGAATCCATTTACATACACACGCGAAGCCATTTCGCAAAAACAGTCATCATTCCCATACATCCAACAGTAATGATGATGATGATGATGATGATGATGATGATGATGATGATGATGATGATGATGATAAGAAGAAGAAGGTAGTGGTATTGATAATATTAATAGTCTTTCGTGGTCAAATCATACGAAGAAGCAATGCAGAACGTCTTCAAACCAAACCATTTTAACTGACCAAAGGCATATGTAGAAACTAGGACCAAACATCCATGGACATATTCGACTTTCCACTTCAATTCGTCCGGAAAATCGAACTGAACGTCTAGTCCTTCGGAAGAGGACGAAAAACGATAGTAAAACCCGTGTGCCTTCTGGCTGTGCACGCTAAAGATCCTACAGCAGTTGAAAATCATGAAGAGCAAGGCATTGCCCGGCTGCCTTGGTTAAAACATTAGAGAGAT
>CM060305.1:88310989-88320989 GCA_030674185.1 Monoplex corrugatus
GAAATGAAAATTAAGAAAACACATCAATGCATTTGCGTACATCATCTAAGGAGATGCCCCAGGTGTTGACCATTCCGTCCAATTTATCACACAGGGATTTAAAAGAATTACTAAAATACATATTTAAACATAACTAAGGACTATAAAACCTAAAAGCAGGCCGAAATTTCTTAAAATTGCTTCCGCGTATCTCATTTCCCTAGAGTCAAAAACAAAAAATGCACTGAATACATGTACCCAATTATCAATCTGAACAGGAAGTATGTAAAACTTTATCGAACACATACAGGTGAATGGACCAGCAAGGCAGAACATGATAGGAAGAAATGATAGAAAGCAAAGAAACAAGGCAGAAACAAAGAGAGTGACAGAAAAAAGGGGAAATATCCAGCACAGAATTTCCAGAGATGGGGATACTGAAAGATCCCCGGCATCCCCATGGGGAGAACTGCTGTCAGCTTAGCGTTTTTAAGTCCCCTTCGTCTCCACCCCACCCAAACACCATCAACCCCACCCACCACCCCCCATCCCTAGATCCTGCTAGCGTATGAGGTCCATATATATATATCAACACATAAAAGTTGCCTTTGACGACCAGTGTTTCAAAACTCTTCTTTCTGACGTTTGAACATTACGTCAGCATAAAGCAGAAAATCTAGCGTAAGTGTTTTGGGGGGAAAAAATTACCCTCCTCTCTCTCTCTCTCTCTCTCTCTCTCTCTCTCTCTCTCTCTCTCTCTCTCTCTCTCTGTCGCACAGAAAAGAGAGGGAGAATTTACTGTATGATCTAATACAACGCCAACCATACAGAAATCTTAGAGACAGACAGTGCTGTGAAGAACAATAACATCTTTGAGACAGTGATGTGAAGAACAATAACATCTTCGAGACAGACAGTGATTGTAAAGAACAATATAAACATCATCTTTGAGACAGACAGTGATGTAAGAACAATAACATCTTTGAGACAGACAGTGTTGTAAAGAACATAAATTTTAAAAAGTTTCGTCCCCTGCAACATAAACGCTGACATGTTCATTGCCCATCTTAATGTTCAAGTCAATGTGGTGGTGTCACTGTGTCATTTCACCATCTCTGTAGCACACAGGGTTATATGAAGGCTGAAAGTGTGTACGAACTATGGTATGGATACAAAGTCATACGTAAACAGCCCCGACATACAATTACAAGTATGAAACAGTGATGAATGTTTTGTTGTCCATTTAGTAGATTGACAAGTAGATATGTTGTGCTATGAACTTACATAAAAAACAATGTTTGCTGTTACTAAATAATATGTAATATCATTTGTGCCTTGTAACAGGAGGAAAAAAATAAAGAGAGCAAACACTCGATGGAGATATGATGAGAGCGGGAATCTAGCTATACTAACCAGAAACTGAATGAATGACTAATCCCGGGAAAGTTCACTGGATGAATGATTGTGAGATAGTCTTGAATGATGCACCTACAGATTCCTGGAACAAACCATGAAACAAGGAACAAGAGAGGAGAACCCAAGAAAAAGGCAACAAACAACTGATGCCAGAGCTACGCTATCCACACAAAACCAAATATGACAGTCACCAAAGCAAACTCTTAAAGCAGTCTACCAGAGAAGAGGGACGACCAGGACCAAGGCGAAGACACCATCACGAACATCAAACCACCAAAGGAGCCCACCGAAGAAGAGGAAAGATCAAGGAACAAAGAGAAGACACCATCATAAACAGTCGTTTCATAACGAGGAAGAGAGAGAGAGAGAAGAGAGAGAGAGAGGGAGAGAAGAGGAGAGAGAGAGAGAGAGAGAGAGAATGCATGCACTACCTCTGTCCATCTAATTACATCATCTTTGAATTATATAAAAGATAAATAGCAAGATTCCCTGTACTCTCCCACAAAGTTTTGAGGGAAACAACTCTGATCTCCACAAAAAAGGCTGAAAGTGTGTGTCAGATGATTACCACAATACCAGAAGACCTGAGTGGACAGTACAGTTATGGAAATATTGGATTGTGAGGAATCCCTCTTACACCAAGTCCACAGTCCAAACTGAGGACTACACACAGACATTCCACACCCTGTGCTCCTACACCACACAGGAATGTATACATGCACATGTCTGGTGACAGGAATCCCTAAACGGACAGACATGGGCTTAGGGAGGTGGGGTGGAGATTTTACGCTCATACACACACACACACACACACACACACACACACACACACACACACACACACACACACACACACACCAACACACACACACACACATACACACACATACAGATAGCATATACATATACACATGTATGTATTATGTATGTTCATTCGTTCTTTGATTTAACGTCTTTTCACTATAAGTGATATTAGACGGGGGAGGGGGATGGATGGATGTATGGATGATGATGTATGGATGTATGTATGTATGTATGTATGTATATATGTATGTGTGTATGTGTGTTTTTGTATGTATGTTTTTGTATGTATGTTTGTATGTATGTTTGTATGTGTATGTATGTATGTATGTGTGTGTGTATATGTATGTGTGTATGTGTGTGTGTGCATGTATGTATATATCTGTGCGTGTTGTTGTAGGGATATGTAATCTATGGATGTGATACATATATAAAGAGGAGGGACAGAGATGGGGAGAGAAGTGTGTGTGTGTGTGTGTGTGTGTGTGTGTGTGTGTGTGTGTGTGTGTGTGTGTGTGTGTGTGTGTGTGTGTGTGTGTGTGTGAGACAGACAGACACACAGATAGATAGACAACAGAGGTTGAATATATGTGTGGGTGTTGTGACTAGGAGTATGTATTGTGTGTGGGTGTTGTAATCGGGGTATGTGTTGTGGGCTTGGCTCTTCACTTGACAGTTACTGCTCAAAATCTTTCTTTTTTTTCACCTTTTTTTTTTTTTATTCATTTTTAACAATGAATAGACATCAACAAACAATGTAGTAACAAAACAAAACAAACAAACAAAAACTTCAATCCATACACATAAGAGGAACGTTTTTGACATCTGACAACATAAACATACAGAAGACAAAAACAAAAACAAAACAAAAAACAAAACACCGTATTTCATACATGGGAAATTTCAAAGTGAACATCAAGATTTCAAACATGCCATAAAGATGAATTCGTTCTCTATTAAGAAAACTGGTTTATATTATTCCATTGAGCATTAATTTAAAAGCCGGACACATGAAAGTCGTCCACTCTGGCATTACACTGTTCAATTCTGAATCTTATTTAATAGTCTTTGAAAAATACGATATTCGAAATACATTTGTCAATCTTACCAGTTCTTTTTTTCCCCTTTTTTTCCCTCTCCCCCTTGCCCTCTTGTTTGGTTGTTTGTTTGTTTGTTTGTCCTTTTTCTTTTTTTTTTCTTTTTTTTTAATGTACAGAATGATATTTTTCACATTGGAAGTTCAAAAATGAAAACCGAGATCCTACGCATGTCAACATTTCCCCCACGAATGTTACTGCTCAAAATCTGATGTCTTGAGTTCAATCCTAGCCAGCAGCATAAGATCTGTCCTTTGCTGCCCACCTTAATTAAGGCTGCAATTATTCTGATGATGCCATTATTCATAGCCCCCCCCCCACCCTGCCTCCCTCCATCCCCTCTCTCTCTCTCTCGCTCTCTCTCTCTCTCTCTCTGTCTCTCTGTCTCTCTGCTCTCTCTGTTTTCTCTCTCTCTGTCTCTCTCTCTGTCTCTCTCTCTTCTCTCTCTCTCTCTCTCTCTCTCTCTCTACATTTGAAGACTTTGGCAGTTGGCAGTGGAAAAAGGTTTAGCGCAGTCTTATAGAGTCGGCTGGAATATTTGAGTGGAGCGGATATGGACTTGTTGAAGTGAGAAGAATCTGTCCTGAACAAATTCCGAATTGTTCCATGTGGTCTGGTGGCCGGGTATGTGGGTGGTGTTGTGACAATAGATTAGTAGAAGTAACCTGACACCGCGTCTACCTCTCTGCTTTCTTCCACACCACCTGCCTGACCACCCCTCCGTGAACACCACCCCTCCATGAACAAGGGGATTTGTCCTCCACACACCATATCACAGATATGGATAGGGAGACCGGTAACTAGCTCTGTCACACCATAGTCATGGATAGGAGACAGGTAACAGGCTCTGTCACACCATAGACATGGATAGGGAGACAGGTAACCAGCTCTGTCACACCATAGTCATGGATAGGGAGACAGGTAACAGGCTCTGTCACACCACTGACATGGATAGGGAGACAGGTAACTAGCTCTGTCACACCATAGTCATGGATAGGGAGACAGGTAACAGGCTCTGTCACATCACAGACATGGATAGGGAGACAGGTAACCAGCTCTGTCACACCATAGACATGGATAGGGAGACAGGTAACAGCTCTGTCACACCATAGACATGGATAGGGAGACAGGTAACTAGCTCTGTCACACCACAGACATGGATAGGGAGACAGGTAGCTAACTCTGTCACACCATAGACATGGATAGGGAGACAGGTAACTAGCTCTGAAACACCATAGACATGGATAGGGAGACAGGTAACTAACTCTGTCACACCACAGACATGGATAGGGAGACAGGTAGCTAACTCTGTCACACCATAGACATGGATAGGGAGACAGGTAACTAGCTCTGTCACACCGCAGACATGGATAGGGAAACAGGTAATTAGCTCTGTCACACCACACACATGGATAGGGAGACAGGTAACTAGCTCTGTCACACCATAGTCATGAATAGGGAAACAGGTAACTAGCTCTGTTACACCATAGTCATGGATAAGGAGACAGTCTACTAGCTCTGTCACACCACAGACATGGATAGGGAGACAGGTAGATAGCTTTGTCAAATCATAGACATGGATAAGGAGACAGTCTACTAGCTCTGTCACACCACAGACATGGATAGGGAGACAAGTAGCTAGCTCTGTCACACCACAGACATGGATAGGGAGACAGGTAACAGGCTCTGTCACACCACAGACATGGATAGGGAGACAGGTAACTAGCTCTATCACACCATAGACATGGATAAGGAGACAGTCTACAAGCTCTGTCACACCACAGACATGGATAGGGAGACAGGTAACTAGCTCTGTCACACCACAGAAATGGATAGGGAGACAGATAACTAGCTCTGTCACACTGTACACATGGATAGGGAGACAGGTAACTAGCTCTGTCACACCATAGACATGGATATGGAGACAAGTAGCTAACTCTGTCACACCACAGACATGGATAGGGAGACAGGTAACTAGCTCTGTCACACCACAGAAATGGATAGGGAGACAGATAACTAGCTCTGTCACACCACAGACATGGATAGGGAGACAGGTAACTAACTCTGTCACACCACAGACATGGATAGGGAGACAGGTAACTAGCTCTGTCACACCATAGACATGGATAGGGAGACAGGTAGCCAGCTCTGTCACACTGCACACATGGATAGGGAGACAGTAACTAGCTCTGTCACACCACAGACATGGATAATGAGACAGTCTACTAGCTCTGTCACACCACACACATGGATAGGGAGACAGGTAACTAGCTCTGTCACACCATAGACATGGATAGGGAGACAGGTAACTAGCTCTGTCACACCACAGACATGGATAGGGAGACAGGTAACTAGCTGTGTCACACCACAGACATGGATAGGGAGACAGGTAACTAGCTCTGTCACACCATAGACATGGATAGGGAGACAGGTAACTAGCTCTGTCACACCATAGACATAGATAGGGAGGCAGGTAACTAGCTCTGTCACACCATAGACATGGATAGGGAGACAGGTAACTAGCTCTGTCACACCATAGACATGGATAGGGAGACAGGTAACTAGCTCTGTCACACCACAGACATGGATAGGGAGACAGGTAACTAGCTGTGTCACACCACAGACATGGATAGGGAGACAGATAACTAGCTCTGTCACACCATAGACGTGGACAGGGAAACAGGTAACTAGCTCTGTCAAACCATAGACATGGACAGCCTTGTGACGGATGTCTCAAACACTAAGCTATCGAATACCTGTTGTACATGGAGACATTTTACACCTACATTGGGACTTTTTTTTTTTACATAACCAACATCAGTGGCCTAAATATTCAAGAAATTGTCCACAAAGGTCAAGACAGAGCGGCCTGGAGGGAGGTGGTGGTGTCAAAGATTGCAGCGGCCAACACTGAACCCGATGACGCCGCCAGGTGAGACAGGTCAAAGGACATTTTACACCGAAGGTAAAACAAAATATGATTGCTGGATCTTGAGGGTAAAAACAAAATATTCCAAAATACCTTGTTTGTAAAGGATCCTCTGGAGTATAAAACACACGTTTCGAGCCCAGGCCCTCTGTCAAATCAAAGGGCCTGGGCTTGAAACGTGTGTTTTATACTCCAAAGGATCCTTTACAAACAAGGTATTTTTTAATATTTTGACATTTTACACCTAATGAGGTTACGTACTGTTCCTCCTGGACCAGATCTAGCTGGAATATTTTTCAAATGTTTCTGACATCGCCTTTGTCTTTCCATTACATGCGTATCTCGAAACTTTAAGGCATGAATCTGACAAAACAGGAATCACTGTTCAGGCCACCACAGGTAATAACATAATAGAATAGGTGGCTGCTATACCAATCTATGTGACTATATATGTCTGTGTAGCCAACTAAGTCCAGCAGGACAAGCCACCCCCCAGCCGGCCAAGACAGGCCGACAGACAGTGTGTGCCGGGGCCCCTGTGTGATCAGACTATCAGGGGCGTGTTGTTGTTGTAGGTCGGGTGGTCACCATTTCTCTCCTCAATGGACGTTGGCCTTCGTGGATTATACAGGTCTTTGTCCCATGTACCTGCCCTCCCCACCCCACCCCACCCCCTGCCCCCCACCTCACTCCCTATCCCTCCTGCAATCCACCTGACGGCTTGTGGCCTATCTGTAGGTTATGCATTCCGTTCACCCTGACCTCCGACCTTCGTTCTCTGAGTGGGACAGGTGAACTTCACGATCATCCGACTTTTCCTAAAGCTGTCTGTTATGTTCAAACCTCTGTGTTGTTCATCCGACTTTTCTTAAAGAGCACACACACACACACACACACACACACACACACACACACACACACACACACTCCTCTCTCCCCACTCTCTCTCCCTGCTCTCTCTATACATGTATGTATCACATCCACATATTGCATACCCCTACAACAACACGCACAGATACATACATAAGCCTCTTGTGTATGCTTCTCCATGTGTTGTTCATCGACTTTTTCTATCAAATCTCTGTTTATGTTAAAAAATTGTGGACAAATCAAAATTTTCTTAATTATTCTTTATCTTAAAATCTCTGTGTATGGTTGAAAAAATTTCAGGTACAATATTAATAATCATCAACTTACTACTCCATTAATCTGGTAGTCAATAGTCAGTACAATACGCAGTAGTATCATAGTAGTATCATCACTTCTACTCCCATTCTTGTATCAATAGTAGTATCATCACTTCTACTCCCTTTCTTGTTATCAATAGTAGTATCATCACTTCTACTACCCATTCTTGTATCAATAGTAGTATCATCACTTCTACTCCCTTTCTTGTTATCAATAGTAGTATCATCACTTCTACTCCCATTCTTGTATCAATATTAGTATCATCACTTCTACTACCATTCTTGTATCAATTGAGCTATTCACCAAACTCATTTGGACTGAGACTGCACATCACAAGCAATCTGACTTTCTAGTGGAGCACGAGAACTCCAGGTGTTACACCAACTGACCACATCCCACTATGTCACTATGTTGTTACGCAGTCTGCGTTTTTGCCGGTGTGCATGCTGGTTGTTTTCATGTGTCCATAAGCAACCAGGTTGACAAATTTAAATACCTGGGAACGATCATTTCACCAGACGGTAGATGCACATCAGAAATAGCCAGCAGAATCGGCCAAGCCAAAACAGCATTCCAGAAGATGAAAAGCATTCTTACCGACAAATGCCTATCAATTAACATCAGGAAGAGAGTCCTTGAATGTTATATAGAACCGAAATGTTGTACGGGTTGTGAGGCGTGGACAGTCAACAAGCAAAGCCAGAACAAAATTGAGGCAGCCGAGATGTGGTTTCTAGGAAGAATGTGAGAGTTCCATGGACAGCAAAGAAAACAAACGAGATAGTCTTGATGGATGCAGACACAAAGATCATTCATAAGGAAGATTATGGAAAAGACAGGCAACATTTATAGGCCATTTAATGAGGAAAGGGGAATTGGAGAACCTGGTCACAAGGGAAAGCTGGAGGGAAAGAGAGCACCAGGTAGACCCAGGGAAAAGATACTAGACGGACTTGCAGAGTGGCTGAAGACAAGGAGGGTGGAAGAGATGCTTGAGGCAACAAGAGATAGAGACAAATGGAAAACCATGATCGCCAACGCCATTCGGCAGGGCACCTGATGATGATGATGATGATGATGATGATGATGATGGTGATGATGATGATGAATAAATAAAACAAAAGCATACCGCTAATAAATAAATGAAATAAATATTCAAACAAACAAGTAAATATATAAAAAGGAAGAGAGGAAATTACAGGAAGCATTAAAAAAAAACATGGGGGGGTTGCGAGGGGGGGGGGGGCTGACGATAGAAGTGGTTGTGAATAACTAAAAGGCTGCCTGTATAAATATCTGACACAAACTTCTGTATACCAAGCGAGAAACAAAATGGATAATTGAGTTGTTGTACGTGTGTATGAAACTACAAATTGTGAAAACGATTATTTATGGGTAGGAGTGGTTATACGATACACAGACAGACAGATAGACAGACAGACAGTCAGGCAGACACGCGCGCACACACACACACACACACACACAATCTCTCTCTCTCTCTCTCTTCTCTCTTCTCTCTCTCTCTCTCTTAATGAAAAGGGATGGGGTGGGGGTGGGGGGGTAAGAGGATAAACGAAGAGGAGAACGTACGGACAATAAGTGCATGAATACACGAATAAATAAATAAATAAATGAACGAACAAACGAACGAATGAATGAATGTGTGAATGAGTGAATGAATAAATGAATGAATGGAATGAATGAATGAATGAATGTAATGAATGAATAAATGAATGAACAAACAAATGAATGAATGAATGAATGAATGAATGAATGAATGATGAATGATAGATGATGAGTGAGTGAGTGAGTGTGGGGAGTGAGTGAGTGAGTGAGTGATGAATGAATGAATGAATGAATGCACGAACGAACTAACGAACGAACGAACGAAACGAACGAACGAACGAACGAAAAAACGAACGAACGAACGAACGAACGAACGAACGAACGAACGAAACGAATGAATGAATGAATGAATGAGTCAGTCAATCAATCAATCAGTCGATGGTTTTTCGTTTTCAGCGGTAAGCACATGATCTATCACAATATAATAAGTACCCTTGCTAAAATCCTAAACACAAACTGTTTAAAACGAAAGTCAAACAAGCAGTAACAGTGAGATATAAATTGATACTTATGGTAATAATAAAAACGACGACGACAACAACAACAATAATAATAATAATTATTAATAATAATAATAATGATAATAATGATAATAATAATAATAAATTAATGATGATAATAACAATAATAATAAGAATTTGAAAATAAATAATAATGATAATAATGAATAATAATAATAATAATAATAATAATAATATGAACAGTCAATACGATGACAAGCTACAGTCCTTGTTCTAAACAAAGGGGGTATTTACATATATATTTTAAAAACACTAAATATACACAAGCTTGCGCATAATTCCCTACTAACCGCAAACATTTCAGGCAAGAAGAAGAAGAAGAAGACGAAGAACAAGAACAAGAAGAAGAACAACAACAACAACAATAACAACAACAGCAATAATAACAACAACAACAACAATAGCAACAACAACAACAACAACAAAAACATGGAGATAAGAGA
>CM060305.1:88328489-88330989 GCA_030674185.1 Monoplex corrugatus
GTATGTAAGCCTCAGATTCATCAAGAAACTGTAAGTAAGCTTCATAAAAGACTTTGTAAGCTTTAAGTAAGTGCAAGTAGGTTTGACGTAAAGCCGGTGGACGAACACCCAGGTCAAGAGCGAGTGAGTAAGCTTCAAGATAACATTTTTCAGCTTCAAGTATGAGTCGGTAAGCTTTGAGTAGAGACATTGTCAGCAACTTCAAACACACAACTTGTAAGTAAGCTTTCAGTAAGACCAAGAAATCAGCTTCCAAACAGACGTGTAAGCTTGAAGTAGGACCTTGTCAGTAAGCTCATGAAAGACCTTGTAAGCTTCGGGTACGATCCTGTAAGATTCAAGTCAATCTTGTAAGCTTCAAGTAAGACCTTGTGAGGCTCATGTAAGATCTTGTGAGGCTTAAGTAAGATCTTGTGAGGCTCAAGTAAGACCTTGTGAAGCTCAGGTAAAAACCTTGTAAGGCTCAAGTAAGACCATTAAGCTTCAAGTCAGATCTTGTAAGTTTCAAGTAAGACTTTGTGAGACTCAAGAAAGACCTCGTGAGGTTCAAGTAAGATCGTGTGAGCTCAAGTCAGATCCTGTGAGCTTCGAGTAAGACTTTGTGAGACTCAAGTAAGACCATGTAAGCTTCAAGTCAGATCTTGTAGGCTTCAAGTAAGACTGTGAGACTCAAGTAAAACCATTTAAGCTTCAAGTCAGATCTTGTCAGCTTCAAGCACGATCATGTGAGCCTAAGAATAAGACCTTGTAAGCTTCAAGCCTCTTTGTTGAGTAGTGACTTGAGTAATGTCGTAGAGACCCGTGTCAATGAGCGGTTCTAGTGAGTACAGCAGTATCTATTACAGTGAGTACAGCAATGTCCTGTTACAATGAGTAGTATCCTGTATAATTCTGATACATATACAGGATCTGGGCGTCCACTAACGTTGGTCAGTGCAAACAGTCACAAACCAGCGTCCACCCTGACACAGTCACAGCCACAGTATCACTCCCACTGACCAACTGGCTGACCACCTGGCTGACCACCTCACCTCAGCTAACCAAACCCCCGTCTCCTCTCCCTCTCTCCTCAAAGTTTGTGACAGAAGTGTTGAGACAGACGTGGTGGTGTCAGAGAGAACGACTAACGAAATCCTGAGTGGACTTTCTTTGTCACACACAACTGTCAGTTGTGTGTGTGAGAGGCTGTGTCAGACAGCAGAGGAAACAAATCCAGAAGGTAATTGTTTCCAACAGCACACCTCACTGTGACACAGATCGAAACCTTCCCTGGGCCTTCAAGCGTGAAACAGTCGATCGTTATCCCGTGAAGACGGCTCTAACAATGTCGGCCCGCTAATTGTTCATCTAGAAGACGGAAACTTCTTCACAAACATCTGCAAGTCTCACGCTTGTGGCGTTAAGAAAACTTTGATAACTGGACTTGTTACTTTTTATCACTTTGTAGGCCTAAACTTATAGGCCTAGGCCCTAAGGGTCCGTTATTTTTGGTATCACTTGGTAAACTTGTAGGCGAACTCACCAATACAGGCCTTAGGAAAAAGCAGAATCCTAGGATGATAAAATAACGTGATCACAGTCCCACATGGAGCGTAAGTCATCGATTCACACACAACAGTCTTCATCAAGTTTTCATCCTGTGACTTGGAACTGACCACAAACTGACGAAAACGTTCCAGCTCCAGGCCGTAAGAAAGCGCACAAAGTGAAGATGTACTTCAGTGATGTTTGTATTTACCTGTGAATGAGTGGCGACAACACTTCTTGATCAACATCTGCTGTCCTTTGTTGGAATTTTAAAAAGTGGTCATCACATGACAGTTTTCGTTGGAGCGTCATGGAAGTTGTGCTAGTTGCTCACCTTGACCACTAACGAAACATCACAAGCCTCAGGAAGAGAGCACAGAGGAAGTTAGCCAGCCAATGGTGTTGGTGGCCACGCAGAGAGTAACTGTGTGAAGTCGGCAGGCCAGCCCAGTCAAGATGTGTGTGTGTGTGTGTGTCTGTGTGTGAGGAGAACAGCGACACAGTGTATGTGGGGGCTGCGAGAGAAGAGGCCGACACAGCGGGAGGAGTGGTTCACACACCGAGACAGTTGAAAGCTTGAACGCTTGGTTGGCCAGGTTTCTCTGTGTATGTGTGTGTGGGGGGGGGGGAGGTTTGTGATTGGGGGAGGGGGTGATAGTTTGTAAGAAAGTGTGTGTGTGTGTGTTTGTTTGTTTGTGTGTGTAAGTGTGTGTGTGTATGTGTGTGTGTTTGTGTGTAAGTGTGTGTGTGAGTATGTGTGTGTGTTTGTGTGTGTGTGTGTGTGTGTGTGTGTGTGTGTGTGTGTGTGTGTGTGAGTGTGTGTGTTTTGGGGGGTTAGCAGTGGGGGGGGGGGGTCTCAAAGATAAGACTGGTCATATAGACGGTAACTTCAGCGAACACCTTGGACCAGTGCATAACACTGGCCAAGTCCTGAAATGGAAAGATATTTACTGTTATTTTTGTTCAAAGCCCA
>CM060305.1:88335989-88348489 GCA_030674185.1 Monoplex corrugatus
GAACACAATGTGAATGTTATCGACGGATAATTATGATCAACTCTGATGGTGAACATTACTGACGGATAATTATGATGGTGAATATTATTGATGAATAATTATGATGGTGAATATTATTGACGGATAATTATGACCAACTGTGATGGTGAATGTTATTGACGGATCATTATGATGGTACTGGTGAATATTATTGATGGATAATTATGATGGTGAATATTAGTGACGGATAATTATGACCAACTGTGCTGGTGAATGTTATTGATGGATAAGTATGATGGTGAATATCATGATGAATCTATGATGGTGACTATTATTGAAGGATAATTATGACCTAACGTGATGGTGAATATGATTGATGGATAATTATAACCAAACTCTTCCATGTATCCACATACAAGATAATTATGACGATGAAATTACTGAGGGATAATTATGATGGTGACCATTATTGATAGATAATTATGACGGTGAATATTATCGATGGATAATTATGACCAACTGCGATGGTGAATATTATTGATGGATAATTATGGCCAACCGAACTGTTCCAGGTATCACTCAGCGCCGGGTGTAAATGGTTAGCGTACAGACTACCGACTGGAAGGTTGTGGGTGCGAATCCCTTCGAGTCCTTTAAAAAATCTGTGTGGGATTTTTCGGCCACAACCGGCTTCTACCCAGAGTTGAGCGTGCTATGGGCTCATTGGGAAGCTGGGACCACACACAATCGAGTCTCATTCACTTCACGGATGCGTCATTGAGGGTGTTGCTCAAATCTTCTGACCAGTATTGCGGGTGTGTCTGTATCTCTCGGGCCTGGTTGACGCCAGGATATATTATGATAAGCTTACATTACAACCCTGTCACGCAGTCTCAGTCCTAGATGAAACTCCATAACATCATGACTATCGTCATCATCATCACCATCATCATCATCGTCGTCGTCGTCGTCGTCGTCGTCGTCGTCATCATCATCATCATCATCATCATCATCATCATCATCATCATCGCATTATAAAAACTGTGTCAGCTTCTGTGGCCATTAAGATGGCGTAGAAAGTGGGACAAAAACAACAACAACAAAAACAAAACAAAAATGGTCAGCACTAAGGTAATATCCTTATGTGCGATTATCAACAACAACAACAACAACAAAAACAAAACAAAATGTCACACTAAGGTAATATCCTTATGTGCGATTATCACACAACAACACAACAACAAACCAACAACAACACAACAATAAATAAATAAACAAATGAATGAAATAATGAATAAATACATGAATAAAGAAGAAAAATAGTAGAAAGAAACAACAACAACATAACAGCAACAACAACAATAACAAGACATACTGTATTTCAAGTAGGGATTTCCCCTTTTACGTGCCCACCCTCTTGTCCCACTCTCTTTCTGTCCTTATCCGACCTACCTATAAACCTACCTATCTACCTACCCCTACCTACCTACCTACCTAGTACCTACCTACCTACCTACCTACCTCCTGTCCTTATCATACCTACCTACCTACCTACCTACCTATCTGCCTACCTACCTACCTAACCTATCTATCTACATACCTACCTACCTCCTGTCCTTATCCTACCTACCTACCTACCTATCTACCTACCTACCTACCTACCTACCTACCTCCTGTCCTTATCCTACCTACCTACCTCCTGTCCTTATCCTACATACCTACCTACCTATCTCCTGTCCTTATCTTACCTACCTACCTCCTGTCCTTATCTACCTACCTACCTATCTACCTCCTGTCCTTATCTACCTACCTACCTATCCTACCTCCTGTCCTTATCTTACCTACCTACCTACCTCCTGTCCTAACCTACCTACCTACCTACCTACCTACCTCCTGTCCTTATCTTACCTACCTACCTCCTGTCCTTATCCTACATACCTACCTACCTACCTCCTGTCCTAACCCTACCTACCTACCTACCTCCTGTCCTTATCCTACCTACCTACCTACCTACCTACCTCCTGTCCTTATCCTACCTACCTACCTACCTACCTACCTCCTGTCCTTATCTTACCTACCTACCTCCTGTCCTTATCCTACCTACCTACCTACCTACCTCCTGTCCTTATCCTACCTACCTACCTACCTACCTACCTCCTGTCCTTATCCTACCTACCTACCTACCTACCTACCTCCTGTCCTTATCCTACCTACCTACCTACCTACCTCCTGTCCTTATCCTACCTACCTACCTACCTACCTCCTGTCCTTATCCTACCTATCTACCTATCTACCTACCTATCTACCTACCTACCTATCTACCTACCTATCTACCTATCTACCTACCTACTTACCAACCTACCTACCTACCTAACTATCTACCTATCTACCAACCTATCTACCTACCTACCTACCTAACTATCTTCCTATCTACCTACCTATCTACTACCTACCTATCTCCTGTCCTTAACCTACCTATCTACCTCTCTACCTACTCATCTACCTACCTACCTACCTACCTACCTATCTACTTCTCTACCTACCTATCTACCTACCTACCTATCTGCCTGCCTACCTACCTACCTCCTGTCCTTATCCTACCTACCTATCTACCTACCTATCTATCTACCTATCTATCTACCTACCTACCTACCTATCTGCCTACCTACCTACCTACCTCCTGTCCTTATTCTACCTACCTACCTATCTACCTATCTTACTACCTACCTACCTCTCTACCAACCTACCTACCTACCTACATATACACATACATACATACATACATACATACATGCATACATACATACACACATACATACATACATACATTCATACATACATACATACACACATACATACATACATACATACACACATACATACATACATACACACATACATACACACATACATACATACATACATACATACATACACACACATACATGCATACATACATGCATTTGCATACATACACACATACATACATACATACATACATACATACATACATAACACACACACACATACATACATACATACATGCATACATACATGTACATACATACATACGTACATACATACATACATACATACATACATACATACATACATACATACATACATACATACATACATACATACATACATACATACATACATACATACATACATATTTGAAGAGATAGTTAACATAAAGTCCTTCGTTCTTCTCCATCCCATGACATCAACGTCTTCAGATCATACTCGATTTACAATCTAGCCCGAGCACAGAGCTACTTATCTACAGACACTGACACTAACACCTCTTCCTGCTGACGGTACAGGTGGTTAGCTGGCTGATGGTCCTGTCTCTTACCATCATCAGCTAGTCAACAGTTAGTTGGCCAGTGGTCAGTGGTCATCAGGACTTCTGACCACTCAACATCCACCTGTTTCCCGTTTCGCTCCATTGGGGACCAGGTGTGGTTGACTGTCTGCTGTCCACTCCTACCTGTCTGTGATATCGTAGATATGGATATGGAGATAGGCGTTAACTGTGCCACACTGTGATATGATCATTGACATAGATAGAGAGACAGGCAACTACTTCTGTCACACTCTGTGATATCCTAGATATGGATAGGGAGACAGGCGATTCGCTTTATCACACTGTGATGTGATCATAGATGTGGATAGGAAGACAGGCAACTAGCTCTGTAACACTCTTCGATATGATCATAGACATAGATAGGGAAACAGACAACTAACTCTGTCACACTCTTTGATATGATCATAGACATGGATAAGGAAACAGGCAATTGGCTCTGTCTCTTTGTGATATAATCATAGACATGGGTAGGGAGACAGGCAATTAGCTCCGTCACACTTTGATATGATCATAGACATGGATAGGGAGACAGGTGACTAATTCTGTCACACTTTATGATATGATCATAGACATGGATAGGGGAACAGGCAACAGGTTCTGTCACTTTGTGATATGGTCATAGACATGGATACGGAGACAGGCAACTGGATCTGTCACACTCAGTCAACTGATAGTTTCGCTATGCTTACGGAGCACCAGCACACAGAGCTAAACGCTGTTATCATTCTATCTGCTTTAACGCACTGTTGTGCTACGTTTCTTTTATTCGAATAAGCCAACAACAAAAACAGTCAACACACACAGTATCCTGAACGAAGGAAACAAAGAAACAAACAAAAACCAAAAGAACTTGAGATATGGATCCCATCCTGTTCACCAAACTATCGCGATATATACAACATGGCACTTTTAGCAAGTAACTGTATGTGATTTATCAGTATTGTATCCAGGTACAAAGACGTCAATCTAAAAAACAAACAAACAAACAAACAAAAAACCACCAACAACAATAAAGCAGGAATCTACGCTGAGCCAGTCATAGCCGGGTATTCACTGAGTTGCCAATCTATGCCATTATAAGTATCTACGTCCTGACTGATAGAGGTAATGGTCAGCCCCGTGTGTGTGACGTGATGACATGGGTCCGGTTGTAAACACGTCAATAAGGACAGGTTTCCTCCCAGCCGCCAGGCGTGGACGTTAAAGATGAGGACTGAGGGTCATTAGTGTAACAGACTCCCGGACATTAGCGATAGGGATTGGGGATAGCACGGACAGGGATTTACAGCTGCTGTCACTTGTCAGGGGCTCCTTGACCAGGCTTGTGAATGGAATGGACACAATGACTCAGGATCAGAATAAACAGCAGGATGGTCATTGCCAGCAGCAAACGGCTGTAGAGTGGAGTGGACATCGTGATCAGAATAATCCTTCAAGATGACCATTATCCCTCCTGCCCCCCTCCCCCCCAGTTATCAGGTGGCCATCAACAGTCTGCAGCAATGCCATGTGCAAGTTGCCCTTCATGTATACTTTTTTTTTTTTTTTAATATATTCTAAGTCACATTGCATTTAATCGTCACCATCACGTAACTTGACGCGTGACGTTGGAGATCATGGCGGTCTTGTCGCTGCAAGTATATCGTCTGTCCTTTCTGTCCGCAACCACTCTGAGCAATGTATTTACGCTACGGAATTCCATTTGCTCTCCGTGGGGAGAATGCGGCGCCGCACTGCATGCGACGGCGAGGTTTTGTTTGTTTCTTTTTCTTTTCTTTCTTCTTTCTTTTCTTTTTTCTTTCTTTTTTTTTTTCTTTCTTTCTTTCTTTCTTTTCTTTCTTTTTTTTTCTTTCTTTGAACCAGAAAAACACGAAAATAGAATCAGAACGCTCATTCAATACAACCAGACAAGACAGGCGCAAATCCTCGGCCAACTGACCTTTGTCAAGCGTGAATGTAAGATCACAAACAAACTCACACCAAATACAAAAACCTTCCCTGCTGTTTCGTCCAGTGAGAGAAGAGGACTAAAATGTACTATCGTTTACTAATGAAAGTGGGGTTTTATTACAGAACTTTTCGCCAGGACAATGTCTTCCCCGTGGGATCTTTAATCTACGCTGTGTGCTGTACCTCACATCATAGTTTGTTCTCTTCTACGAAAGATTAGCGCCCAGGCCACTACTGAAGATCTAGGGGAGGAGAACAAAAATGTGAGATTCGAACTCGAGTTAATGCTTCTAGGGACCGGAAACACTTGACAACATTCTGTGTTTAGTCCTTCCTGGTGTGAGGACTGGGGGTGCAGACGTAGACATTCTGTATTGCTCCCTGAGCCCTGGGGTTCAATCCTGGGTAGAGAACCTTAGTGCGTGTGACGGTGAAGGTCAACTGGTTGTCTGTGGAAACATCACTTTGATCACAGTTGTGAAGGTAAACAACGAGGGAGAGGAAAGGGGCCCGCTCTCACACAGCTGACCCCTAAGTAGTGAGGTCTAACCACCTCACTCCCCAACCACCCCCCCCCCCCCAAGTTTATGGTCAGACACAACCTTGACCCCCTAGTCTCTTGTATCGTGGATCTGATCTATTCATCTAGCACTGGTGTAATGTCAGGTTTTTCTATCTCTCTGCTAGATTTTCAATGGTGGTCTGGGTGCTAGTCTTCCGGATGAAAATGAAGGTCCGTTGGCAGCACACACTTAGCACCACATTACAGTATGAAACAATCTTCAATCTTTACTTCTGAATTAGTTGCCATTCTGATGGCACTGAAATATATAGTAGATCTACCCATACCTTTGTTTAGTATTTTATTATGTGCAGATTCGTAAATCTGCATTACAATCCCTAAAAAAGTTGCGAATGTAAAGTAAATAGTACGTTAATATTTGAATAAACTTTCTAATTCATTGTTTAATAACAAATAATACACAAGTTACTTTTTGTTGGATCCCATCACACTGTGGTATCGTACATAATGATCGGGTCGACACAAAAGCTAAAAGTGCAGCATTGAATAGGGCTGGCAGTACTGAACTTGATTTACCACTCTATGAAAATGAAATGAATGCTAAATTAGAAAGCAAAGTAAAAGCTCAACGTGACATTCGCCCGTTCATCGTAAAATACCAGAGTTTTACAAGACTAGAGATAACTTTAGCTTACAGATTATCTCTCGCCTCACTTCGAACTAAATTCAGTACAACCGTCAAATGTATCTGTAATGATTATATAACAGTTAAACACCTTTTGTGTTGTCAGCAAAAGCGACCTTATTTCCCTGCATCATTTACAAATTTAAAAGAAAAACATACCGATTTCACTTTGTATTTGCACATTGATAGGCATTTACTGCACAGTCCCATAGTCCCGTTTTCTTTGATTCAGCCTGATTGTTTTATACCGGTAAGCCCCACCAACTCCTTTCCCCCCATCTAAAAGCACTTGATGTGAATAGACGTTAAAAGAAATAACGAACAAAGTCGTCCTTGGTATCACTAACAGCCTGTAGAAAGGTGCACTCTCACAGGTTGTTTGTAGTTTGTTCAGGAGGGCTTCATCGCACTCGGACAATTCCATATGCACTCCACCCAGATCTGCCAGCAATTATCTGGAAGACCCCTGAAGCTGCGCAAAATCATATGCGCTGGCAGTATCTTGAAATGGGGAAGGGGGGGGAAGGAGAAGCGACATTTTAAATAGTAAGCTGACACCACCAGAATGATGAAAAAACATTAAGATCTGATCAGTTTTGAATGCTGTGGGCTGGGACCAAACTGTAAATATCAGATATTGAGTCTATAACTCTTATCAAATAGCCCGTCTCCACTCTCACGCGTAAACGGAAATGCACCTATACATGTAGGCCCTACTTTGAAAAATGGGGGTCTTTCGGTAAAGAGAAAATCTGCATTTCGTGTGGAAAAAAATCCCATGAGGATCGCCCCAATAAATAAACATACAAACTTTTATTGCAGCAAGCTGTGTTAGGCTTTATCCCTCTTTGTGGCCCCACTGGTGCGGGGCGAGTGGAGGCCTGCTGTATGGACAACAGTGTGTTTTTCATATCACCATCACTCTGTCCAGCGGCCCGGTAGCTCAATTGTCAGAGCTCCATGGTCATAACGCAGGGATCATTATCATCAGATGCCTTGCCGCATGGCGTTATATACGTTAGCGATCATGGACTTCCAGGGATATGTTATTATTATCCCTATAGCTAGTTCTTCCTCTGATGGAGCCAAGGACTCAAGGTCTGATATCTCGAGTTCAATCCCAACCCGCAACATTAAAAGTTGGCCTGTTCGCTGTCCATCCCAATGTTTCTTTCATTCTGATGGTGTTAGTGTTTCTTACGTCCTTCTCTCCATCACCTTTTTAAGATCTTGCTAACGTATATGATTTTCGCAGGCTCAGGGAGTATGCCAGATAATGGCTGGCAGATTTGGTTGGAGCGAGTATGGACTTATCCCATTGTAAAAAAAGTTCCTTTTCAACAAGTCCACGGTGCAAGCAGTAGTCTTGTGTGCTGAAGATATCAACCCAAGTGGAACACCTCGCTAGTTGTGAGGAACTGAAGGAAACACATCAGTCACTCCTAGTTACTGTTACCTGGGTCCATCTGACAGACCCTGAACAACACCCTATCCATACACAATGTTTGAATAGTATCATCATCGTCATCGTCGTCGTCATCATCATCATCATCATCGTCGTCGTCGTCGTCATCATCGTCTTCGTCGTCGTCATCTTCTTCATCATCATCATCGTCGTCGTTGTCGTCGTCATCAATATCATCATCGTCGTCGTCATCATCGTCATCATCATTATCATCGTCGTCGTCATCATCATCATCATCATCATCCATAATCAATAGTTGTCATAGTGGAAATAGCAATAGTACTGGGTTAATACATGTAGTAATAGTAGTAGTATGATAAGATTATGATTATTATTATCATTATTCTTCCTCTTAAGAACCAGAAGAAGAAAAAAACACAAACGAAATTAGAATCAGAACGCGTATTTGATACAACCAGATAGACTGGTTGTATTAAATACGCGTTTCTGATTCTATAGACTGGTTGTATTAATTACGCGTTCTGATTCTATTTTCGTGTTTTTTTTTCTGGTTTCTGTTTGCTTGTACATGGGCGGTCGCACTTGTTTTGGATTTCTTCCTCTTAGTATTAATTTTCTTATCACTATGATTGCTCTTATTATCGCAGAAGTAATTGAAGACATAGTAGTATAGTAGTGGTTGCATCATTATCACTATCATTACCATTATCATTATCATCATAAGCCGTTCTCGCATACTTCTATTTTCCACACTCATTTGGACTCACAGCACATTACGCATAAGGAGTGGAACACAGAGAACACAAGCTGTTAGGTGAGCTGACCACACTCCACTGTGTTGTTGTACAGTCTGTATCTTTGGTGGACGTGTATGTCGGGTGTTATCAGCTTTCCATAAGCCAGACACTGATATGACTCACAGGATCTTTAACGTGCATATCTAATATTCCCTGGATTAAAGGTTGGAGGAAGAATGATAAACAACATTTGATACGCAGATAACACCGTGCTAATTGCAGAAAATGAAAGGGACCTACAAAACCTTGTGAATATACTAGAAATAGAAAGCAAAGGAAAGGAAGGGGTTGGAACTAAACAGCAGGTGATCAGTAAAAAACATGAAATCCCCTCATGCAAAATAACAGCAAACGGCACAACCTTGAGACATGTTGATAAGTTTAAATACCTGGGAACGATCATTTCACCAGACGGCAGATGCACATCAGAAATAGCCAGCAGAATCGGCCTAGCCAAAACAGCATTAAAGAAGATGAAAAGCATTCTTACCAACAAATGCCTATCAATTAACATCAGGAAGAGAGTTCTTGAATGTTATATAGAACCAATACTGCTATACGGTTGTGAGGCGCGGACAGTCAACAAGCAAAGCCAGACAAGATCGAGGCAGCCGAGATGTGATTTCTAAGAAGAATGTTGAGAGTTCCATGGACAGCAAAGAAAACAAATGAGACAGTCTTGGTGGAGGCAGACACAAGTAGATCACTCATAAGGAAGATTAGGAAAAGACGGGCAACATTTATAGGCCATTTTATGAGGAAAGGGGAATTGGAGCACCTGGTCACAATGGGAAAGCTGGGGGAAAGAGAGCACCAGGCAGACCCAGGGAGAAGATATTGGACGGACTTGCAGAGTGGCTGAAGACAAAGAGGGTGGAAGAGATGCTTGAGACAACAAGAGATAGAGACAGATGGAAGTCCATGATCGCCAACGCCATGTGGTAAGGTACCTGATGATGATGATGATAAGCCAGCCACTGCTATGACTCACAGGATCTTTAACGTGCATATCTAATATTCGGCATACATAATCACACAAAAGAGGGTTTAGACTCTGGCAGGTGTGTCATCATCATCAAGTGCCTTGCCGCATGGCGTTGGCGATTAAGGACCTCCATCTGTCTCTATCTCTTGTTGCCTCAAGCATCTCTTCCACCCCCCCTGTCTTCAGCCACTCTGCAAGTCCGTCTAGTATCTTCTCCCTGGGTTTACCCGGTGCTGTCCTTCCCTTCAGCTTTCCCGTTGTGACCAGGTGCTCCAATTCCCCTTTCCTGATTCAGCATGTGTACACACCTGCCTTATGGATGAAGAAAGGCAGGTGTGTACACATGCTGAATCAGGAGATTGGGAACAAAACTTCACCCTATACAACCGGGCGGAGGTATCTAAGCGGATCGAACTCAGGACCTTCCGATAGGAAGTCTGACGTGTACCCACTTAACTACCGCCAATATCATGTTATTTGTATTTATGTCTCTGTTGTCACAGTGGATTTACCGTGTGAATGTCCTGTTGGTATGCACGAACAGAGCGTGTGGCTGTGGTATATATAGCACTACACTGTTCTTTGATGTGCAAATACTTCTCTGTTTAAGTAATAATGGAACTTTTCCTTTTGAACAATTTGCCGAGGGCGGCTCTTTTGTTGCCATGGGATATTTAACCTGCGTTAAGTGCGTGCTGTACACGGGACCTCCTTTTATTTGTTCACCCGAAAGACTAGTACCTCGACAACCACTTAAGGTCTAGTGAAGACTGTGATGAGGGAGGTGGAGAACACATTCGTCAGGTGGAGTGGAAACCATGTTCGTGGCATCTTGAAAATGTGCTGTTACTGTTACTGTTACTGTTACTGTTAATGTTACTGTTACTTCACTGTTATTGTTGTTTAAAGCCCAGCCAACTGCGTATGGTCATATCAGGGCTATAACCGTTTCAAAACATACACAATACTTCAACAAGAAAAAGAAGAAAAGAAAATTAAGCGCACATATCAACACATTCGCGCACATAATCTAAGGAGATGCCCCTGGTGTTAATCACTCCGTCCAATTTAAAAAAGAAAACATACCTGAATACGAACTGAAACATAAGTAAGAACACTACAACATAGATCTATATAAAAATGGGTCTAAATTATCTAAAATTGCTTCCGCATATCTCATTTCCCTAGAGCCAAAAATGCACTTGATACTTGTGCCTATTTATCAATCCTAAGAGTATGTAAGACTTTATCGAACACATACAGGTGAATGGACCAGCAAGGCAGAAAATGATAGGAAGAAATGACAAAAAGCAAAGGACGAAGAAAGAAACAAAGAGAGTGACAGAAAACAGGAAATGTTTAGCACAGACTTTTCCAGATGTGCTTGCGGCAGCAAGGGACAGATACATATGGAAGGCCATGATCGCCAACTCCAAGCGGCGGGGCACTTGATGATGATGATGATGATACTTTCCAGTTCAGTTCAGTTCTGTAGATTTTAAAGTCCTACCACTCTCTGAGTATACGAGGACTAGCACAAAAAATGCTTTAAGAAACCTTTAAAAATTTTAGTAGCATTGTGAGATACCGATGCTTTTTTCAGTTCTCTGCCGATCTGGATCAGATCGATTTGATGGATAAATGGATGGATGAGACTTTCCTGAAGGTGGGGGAATACTATTTATACTGAAAGAGCCCCTGGCATCCACACGGGGGTGTAATTAACCACTTGTGAATGGGTGGGGGTGAGGGGTCTTTCCTCTAAGAGCGTTGATTGTCCACTTCTCCCCAGTGTCTGGCTACCAACCTCTAGGACACCCCCATCCCCAACCATCCCCCACCCTCCACCCCCCCCCCAGCCCAAATACAGGGCCGTACTGTGTCAACACTACTAGGTTTGTTTGTTGGCTAACACCTCCTTCAAGACATACGCTGGGGACATGGCAGGCCGCTGGAGAGCTAATTATCACAATGATGTCATTCAGATCACTGGTGATAACCTCCCTTGTTGTGCAGGCAACGTGTCAAACACAGTCAACATTTACCGGCGCGGACTTCCGGTCCTTCTATTTAGAGAACCGAATAAAGCATCGGTTTCTCACAATGCTTTAAAATTATTGAAGGCTTCCTCAAAAAAAATTGTCGCTAGTCCTCGTATACTCTAAGAGTGGTAGGATTTTAAAACTCACTCAACTAACTAACAGTCTTTCTGGGTTCGATCGGCCAAGACACGTCCACCTGGTGGGTAAATGGTGGAGATTTCTCTGATCTACCAGATCAACATGTTTGTAAACCTGCCATGCCATAAATGTCTTCATGGTTATAACTCATGCATGACATCAAATATGCACGTTAATTAAAGATCCTACAAGTCATGTCTGATCTAACTTATAGAAACTTGAAGACAACCAGCATGCTCGCCCACCAAAGATGATGTATGCAGACTGTGCAGCAACATACCGCCTGCACAGTGCGGGTGAAACAATGTACGTGCACGTATACCAGACAAATTAGCTTAAAAACAAGGAAACAAACAAAATCAACAAAAACAAACACACAAACACCTTCCCATGCTCAGATTGTAGAAATAAACAAAATCAACAAAACTAAACACAACAATACTTCCCCATGTTCAGAAACTAGAAACAAACAAAATCAACAAAAACAAACATGCACAAATCTCTGTATGTTTTGCCATTTTGCGTATCAGGCGTCAGAAGCAAAGGTATAGAAATAATATAAATAATATAATTGCCTTTTCCCAGCAGTGTTTGCTTTAGTAATA
>CM060305.1:88353489-88355989 GCA_030674185.1 Monoplex corrugatus
CACACAGCAGGGGGACAAGATGGGTGTCATATAGTTGGACATCACATACATCAGGGGGGACAAGATGGGTGTCATATAGTGTGGACTTCACATACATCAGGGGGGACAAGATGGGTGTCATATAGTGTGGACATCACATACATCAGGGGGGACAAGATGGGTGTCATATAGTGTGGACACAGGACAGGTTATCACATACAGCAGGGACAAGATGGGTGTCATACCGTGAACATCAGGACATGTTATCACACACAGCAGGGGGACAAGATGGGTGTCATATAGTTGGACATCACATACATCAGGGGGGACAAGATGGGTGTCATATAGTGTGGACATCAGGACAGGTTATCACATACAGCAGGGGACAAGATGGGTGTCATACCGTGAGCATCAGGACATGTTATCACACACAGCAGGGGGACAAGATGGGTGTCATATTGCGTGGACACCAGAAAAGGTTTTCACACCTGTCGCATACAACAGGAGGACAAGATGGGTGTCATATGGTATAAACACCAAGACAGGTATTTACACCTGGCAAACAGAGCAGAAGGACAAGATGGGTGTCATGTTGTGTGGACACCAGGACAGGTTTTTACACATGTCAGACAGAACAGGACACCATGGATGCCATATTGTGTGGACACCAGGACAGGTTTTACACCTGTCAGACAGAACAAGACACCATGGGTGTCATATTGTGTGGACACCAGGACAGGTTTTTACGCCTGTCAGACAGAACAGGACACTATGGGTGTAATACTGTGTGGACACCAGGACAGGTTTTCACACCTGTCAGACAGAACAGGACACCATGGGTGCTATATTGTGTGGACACCAGGACAGGTTTTCACACCTGTCAGACAGAACAGGACACACCATGGGTGTCATATTGCATTAGCCATAATGATGGAACGCCTCCAGCAACAGGATCTGCCAATGCCTTCAAATCCATTTCACTCCCGCACACATTAGCAACACATTTTCTACCCGGCGATTCTTGACAAAAATAAACTCAAGGTTGTCGTGACATTTTCCACAGAGAGCAGTGTGATGATGTAGAATTGTCTGATGTTTTAGACCCTAATCTTGTTTACACACACCGGCAACATCAAGCCTGTCTTCCTTCCATTTTATCCCTTAATGCATAGATTATGAGGATCTCTGCTTCCCACCTCCTTTCGTCTGTTTCTTTTTGTCTGCCTGTCTGTCTGTCTTTCTATCTGTCTGTCTGTCTGTCTGTCTGTCTCTGTCTGTGTCTCTGTCTCTCTGTCTCTCTGTCTCTCTGTCTCTCTGTCTCTCTGTTTCTCTGTCTCTCTGTCTCTGTCTCTCTGTCTCTCTGTCTCTCTGTCTCTGTCTCTGTCTCTGTCTCTGTCTCTCTCTTCTCATTCCCCTCGCTCTCTGTATGGGAATCTGAGAGTGAGATATATAGACAGTAACACAGGTACAAACAATGGATAAAGAAAGAAAGAGAGAATGACAAATAGACGGAGAACAAGAACAAAATTTTTTTTTTCGAAGGCAGCTGTATAAGCACATTAATGCTTTCTTTAGTTTTTTTCTTTTTTCGTTCAACTCTCGCCCTTGAAGGGGCTACACTAACAGAAATGTGTGTGTGTGTGTGTGTGTGTGTGTGTGTGTGTGTGTGTGTGTGTGTGTGTGTGTGTGTTAGTGTGTATGTGTGTATGTATGTGTGTGTATGTGTGTGTATGTGTGTATGTGTATGTGTGTGTATGTGTGTATGTGTGTGTATGTGTGTGTGTATGTGTGTGTGTGTGTATGTGTATGTGTATGTGTGTATATGTGCATGTGTGTGTGTGTGTGTGTGTGTGTGTGTGTGTGTGTGTGTGAGACAGAGACAATTAGACAGACAGACAGACAGACAGACTGACAGAGAAAGCGATACTAACAGAGAGACAGAGGGACAGAGATACCGAGACATGGAGAAGGACAAACCAACCGATAAACAAGAGACAGATAGAGAGACAGACAGACGGACAGACAGACAGACGGACGGACAGACAGGAGAACTTGAATGATGGAGGTCCATAATCTGTGCACTAAGGGATAAAATGGAGGGAATACAGGTTTGATGTTGTCGGTGTGCGTACACAAGATTAGGGCCTAAAAACATTACACAATTCTACATCATCACACTGCTCTCTTCCTTTCAGGAAAACGTCACAGCCCAACCCAGAGCTTAAGGTTTCATATTTTTCATTATGAATTTCTAGAGGGAGAAAATGCACTGGTAATGCGTGAGCGAGTACAATCGATATGGAGACATTAACAGACCACGGTGTTTTTTGATGCCACGTGTCGCACATCATCTCAGTGTCACTACTCCCACAACGCTCATTTCAACTCTCTCCCTCACATCCCCCAGTAGCCACTAGAACTGAGGCCACCATGATAGCAGGGCATGAAAGACAGTGTTTCACAGTGCTAAAAGATGGTAGATTCTATTCCCAAGAATGGACATTGTAGTGATGATACTGTG
>CM060305.1:88360989-88368489 GCA_030674185.1 Monoplex corrugatus
CTCTCTTTCTGGCTCCCTCCCTCTCTCTCTCTCTCTCTCTCTCTCTTTTCTGGCTCCCTCCCTCTGTATCTCTCTCTCTCTCTCTGTCTGGCTCTCTCTCTCTCTCTCTCTCTCTCTCTCTCTCTCTCTCTCTCTCTCTCTCTCGTTTTTTTCCAGGGTGGAATTTAGGTTGCAAGGAAGAAAGAAAACGGGTTGGAAACAAATTTTCCCTAGTGTTACTATTTTTTTATATTTATAAGATAAGAGAGAATGAAACAGAAAGGTGTTGGTGGAGGGGCACAGAAAAAAAGGCGTTAGTGATTACAACCATGTGGACCAGGCAGGCAGATAAAGAGACCTAACTACCAACCCAACTCGTTCACCGACACACAGACAGAGAAAGCTGACCACTGTATCACTATCGTTGTCGGGAAGGGCAGGGGGGGGGGAGGGGAGGGGAGGGGGACGGGGAGTGCCGATCATTTGTTGTCAACAGGCCTGTGTGGTCATTTGGTCCACTGATAGGACTGGACAGGACTACTGGACAGAGCGTGTGGTAACGCTTTATCGACACAGTTCGCTGTAACGGATCGCTTTATGGTCGGCACATTTGTCTGTAACGACATAGAGGCAGATAATTTCCAACCCACACATACCAAATAATACTTAACAGAAATGATATAAACCCACATATACCACATAACACTTAACTGTAACGATATAAACCCACACATACCACATAACACTCAACAGTAACGATATAAACCCACACGTACCACATAACACTTAACTGTAACGATATAAGGGCAGATTGTTTCCAGCCCACACATCCCGAACAACAGCTCGTCCTCAGCAGCACTTAGCACAGGCAAACCAGAGACGTCTGTGGTAGAATCCAGGCATTCCTGGAGCCACATGTGTGAAGTTGGACAAGAAGGAAGAAGAGCGCGATCCAGCTGTTATCTCAGCAGTGGCACCCCTGGTCAGCCAACGCGCATAGCTATGCCAAAATGAGTCCATTCCACTTGGCAGCTTGATATTGTAAGTACATTCCTACTGGTTTAGAAACATGGCAACGCTGTCCATGTAGAATGAAATAAGAAAGATATTTCTAGTCCATGTTACACTGAAATAGAAACAGAAATGAGGAAATGGCTGTAAACAGGCTGATGGAGGTGAAGACAAATATTTCACCGTCCTGTGTAAAAGCAGACGGAAACCTACAGACAGTGGAGATAGGAGGCCGGATTTTACTGGGAATTTTTTTCCAGAAGTGCATTTATAACTCAATCGTGACGTTTTACTCTTCATTGTGAAAATATCTATAATGTTTCGAAGATAATTATGTTGAAACGTTGTTCATTAGATTTCGTAAACATATTTGTGTATGCTGTTTTCAATATGCCGATACAGCTAAGTAAAGGCCTCAACCCTTTGACAACCGCACCCTGTCCACCAGCATCCTGCATTTTCAACCTTGCAAGCAACGCAAAAACTTAACTCTTTATAGGGTGAGGGAGTCAAAGAGTTAAGTTTTTGTAGTTGGTGGATAGGCTGCGGGAGTCAAAGGGTTAAAAGAGTAACTAGACATTGCAGCGTTCGGTGATCAAAACTGTCTGAATGGTGTCTCCCCCCATCTCCTGTCCCTGTCATAGATGTATGGCCTACTGTTGCTACTTCAGGCTATTAATTGTTGTCATTCCTGATGAAGGGTGTGCTGCATTAGTTTGTGTGTCTGAATGTTTATATTGCGTTCATATATCGACCAGTATCCTCACTCCCTTCTCTCTGTCTCTGTCTCTGTCTGTCTGTCTGTCTGTCTCTCTTTTTCTGTCTCTGTCTCTGTCTCTGTCTGTCTGTCTGTCTCTGTCTCTGTCTCTCTCTGTGTCTGTCTCTCTCTGTCTCTGTCTCTCTCTGTCTCTGTCTCTGTCTGTCTGTCTGTCTGTCTGTCTGTCTCTCTCTCTCTCTCTCTCTCTCTCTCTCTCTCTCTCTATCTATCTATCTCTCCCTCCGTCGCTCTCCGTGTCTGTCTCTCCCTCTCTCTCTCTTTGTCTCCCTCTCTTTCACTCTCTTTCACTCTCTCTCTCTGTCTGTATGTCTGTCTCTCCCTCCCTCTCTGTCTGTCTCTCCCTCCCTCTCTGTCTGTCTGTCTGTCTCTCTCTCTCTCTCTCGCACACACACACACACACACACACACACACTCACTACCTACATACATAAACTGTAGATGTTAAGACAGCACCGTGACATGTCAAAAGTATGATCATTGAATAGTCACGAATGCTCAGGTTTGGAACACATAGCGCCAAGGTCAAGGTTACACGAACCACAAAGTGGTTAAAATCAGCCATATTTGAGGAAATTGTGTGAAAAAAACCGTCTATCAAAAACTGTTAAATGTATTCAATGTGTTTGTATTATTGTGGCAGCCTACCATTGTTCTCGCTTTCCGAGGAAATTTATTTTGTATGTTGTTTCAAGGTTACAATGACCTTCAGAAGTACGAAATCTGGACTTCCTGTAATCGTGTTCGTATGAAATGGAAATTTGTTACACTGGCTTGATGACTGCTACCGCTGTGGCGTGCACGACAACCAAAAGCTGGTCTGTGTGAGGGGCTGCCCGGAGCTGGTCGACCTCCGTGTCTCCCTGTCCGCTTATCACTTGATTAGTGTAGTTACTGATAGAATGGCTGCCCTGGTCCACGTGGGGTTTGGCCGTGGTGTTGGGGGGGGGGGGGGTTGGCTGTGGTGTGGGGGGTTGGCCGTGGTGTTGGGGGTTGGCCGTGGTGTGGGGGGTTGGCTGTGGTGTGGGGGGTTGGCCGTGGTGTGGTGTGGGGGGTTGGTCGTGGTGTTGGGGGTTGGCTGTGGTGTGGGGTTTGGCCATGGTGTGGGGGTTTGACCGTGGTGTTAGGGGTTGGCCGTGGTGTTAGGGGTTGGCCGTGGTGTGGGGGGTTGGCCATGGTGTGGGGGTTTGGCCGTGGTGATGGGGGGGGTTGGCCGTGGTGTGGGGGGTTGGCTGTGGTGTTAGGGGTTGGCCGTAGTGTTAGGGGGTTGGCTGTGGTGTTGGGGGTTGGCTGTTGTGTGGGGTTTGGCGTGGTGTGGGGGGTTGGCTGTGGTGGGGGGTTGGCTGTTGTGTGGGGGGTTGACAGTGGTGTTGGGGGTTGGCTGTGGTGTGGGGTTTGGCCGTGGTATTGGGGGTTGGCTGTGGTGTGGGGTTTGGCCGTGGTGTGGGGGGTTGGCTGTGGTGGGGGACTGGCTGTGGTGTGGGGGTTTGGCTGTGGTGTGGGGTTTGACCGTGGTGTGGGGGGTTGGCTGTGGTGTGGGAGGGTTGGCTGTGGTGTGGGAGGGTTGGCCGTGAGTTGGCCGTGGTGTGGGGAGGTTGGCCGTGGTGTGGGGGGTTGGCCGTGGTGATGGGGGGGGGGCTGGCCGTGGTCTGGGGGGTTGGCTGTGGTGTGGGGGGTTGGGTGTGGTGTGGGGGGCTGGCCGTGGTGTGGGTGGTTGACAGTGGTGTTGGGGGATGGCTGTGGTGTGGGGTTTGGCCGTGGTGTGGGGGGTTGGCTGTGGTGTGGGAGAGTTGGCCGTGAGTTGGCCGTGGCGTGGGGAGGTTGGCCGTGGTGTGGGGGGTTGGCCGTGGTGATGGGGGATTGGCCGTGGTGTGGGGGGTTGGCTGTGGTGGGGGGGTTGGCCGTGGTGTGGGAGGTTGGACGTGGTGTGGTGGGTTTGGCCGTGGTGGGGGGGTTGACGGTGGTGGGGGGTTGGCTGTGGTGGGGGGTTGGCCGTGGTGTGGGGGGTTGGTCGTGGTGTGGGGGGTTTGGCCGTGGTGGGGGGGTTGGCCGTGGTGGGGGGGGGTTGGCTGTGGTGTGGGGGGTTGGCCGTGATGGTGGGGGGTTGGGTGTGGTGTGGGGGGTTGGGTGTGGTGTGGGGGGTTGGGTGTGGTATGAGGGGTTGGCCGTGGTGTGGGAGGGTTGGCCGTGAGTTGACCGTGGTGTGGGGAGGTTGGCCATGGTGTGGGGGATTTGGCCGTGGTGTGAGGTGTTGGCCGTGGTGTGGGGGGGTGGCAGTGGTGTGCGGGGTTGACCGTGGTGTGGGGGGTAGGCTGTGGTGTGGGGGGGTTGGCTGTGGTGTGGGGGGTTGACTATGGTGTGGGGGGTTGACTGTGGTGGGGGGTTGGCCGTGGTGTGGGGGGTAGGCTGTGGTGTGGGGGGTAGGCTGTGGTGTGGGGGGGTTGGCTGTGGTGGGGGGTTGGCTATGGTGTGGGGGGGTTGGCTGTAGTGTGGGGGGTTGGCTGTGGTGTGGGGGGTTGGCTGTGGTGTGGGGGGGGTTGGCTGTGGTGTGGGGGGTTTGGCCGTGGTGTTGGGGGTTGGTTGTGGTTGGGGGTTGGCTGTGGTGTTGGGGGTTGGCTGTGGTGTGGAGGGTTGGCCGTGGTGTGGGGGGTTGGCTGTGGTGTGGGAGGTTGGCCGTGGTGTGGGGGGTTGCCCGTGGTGTGGGGGGTTGGCTGTGGTGTGGGGGGTTGGCCGTGGTGTGGGTGGTTGGCCGTGTTGTGGGGGGTTGGCCGTGGTGTGGGGGGTTGGCTGTGTGGGGGGTTGGCCGTGGTGTGGGGGGATTTGGCTGTGGTGTGGGGTGTTGGCCGTGGTATTAGGTGTTGGCCGTGGTGTGGGGGGTTGGCCGTGTTGTGGGGGGTTGGCTGTGATGTGGGGGTTGACTCTGGTGGGGGGTTGGCCGTGGTGTGGGGGGTTGGCCGTGGTATTAGGGGTTGGCCGTGGTGTTGGGAGGTTGGCTGTGGTGTGGGGGGTTGGCCGTGGTGTGGGGGGTTGGCCCTGATGCGGGGTTGGGGATGGACACTGTCCGATCTGGAAATCACAAACACATGACACTGTGTGGAGATCGAGTACTATCTAGCCAACAAAACAAATCAGGCTCCGTTTTTTTGTGTGTGTTTTGTTTTGTTTGTTTGTTTGTTTTGGGTGTTGTTGTTGTTGTTGTTGTTGTTGTTTGTTGTTGTTTTTTCCACCAACTGGCCTTTGTCAAGGGTACACAAGAGACAATAAAGGGACCAATGCACAGCATTTACAACAACAACAACATCACAGCTGACCTTCCTGCTGTTTCAGTACTTCTTTTCTCCAGTTGAGTGTAATGTTGGAAAAGTTAATTACATTCTGTGCTAAATCCAAAACAAGTGTGACTGCCCGCGTTCAAGCAAACAGGAACCAGAAAAAAAAAGCACGAAAGAAGAATAAGAACGCGTATTTAATACAACAAAAGACAGGCACAAATTTTCGGCCAACTGGCCTTTGTCAAGCGTAATATCACAAACAAACAAACAAACACCAGATACAAAAATTAGGAGAAAAAGACTGAAACTTCCCTGCTGTTCGGTCCAATTGTTGTATTAAATACGCGTTCTTATTCTTCTTTTGTGGGGTTTTTTTCTGGTTCCTACATTCTGTGCTTGCTGTTTTGTCCTAGATCATGTGAATTTATTGTTTTGTTGTCTTCTATATATTTGACAAAGGCCACATGGCTAAAAATTGCTCCTGTCTTGCTTCCTTTGTGCTCGTTGTGTGACTAGGTCCTAGGGTTTGTCATCTTCCTCACTATACCATTCGGTTCGATAACAAGATAAGTAATGACTGGGTCTGAATGGATCACGCAGCGTATGGACAGCTCCCCCTCCTCCCTCTTCAGCTTGGTGAAATGGCTGCCGTGTAGTGTGGGGAGCTAGGAGGTAATCGCCTGGACATTGGTCAGACACTGTTGCTGAGTTCAGTTCTGTCCAGCACCCTTGGGTGTTTCCTGTTAACTTAATCAAATGCGCGTTCTTTTTCTGATGTCATGTGCTGCTGACCTCTCTGTCTCTGTCTCTGTCTCTGCCTTTGTCTCTGTCTCTGTCTCTGTCTGTTTGTCTGTCTGTCTCTCTCTCTCTCTCTCTCTCTCCTCTCTCTCTCTCTCTCTCTACTCTCTCTCTCTCTCCCTGTCTGTCTGTCTCTCTCTCTCTCTCTCTCTCCTCTCTCTCTCTCTCTACTCTCTCTCTGTCTGTCTGTCTGTCTGTCTCTCCTCTCTCTCTCTCCTCTCTCTCTCTCTACTCTCTGTCTGTCTGTCTCTCTCTCTCTCCTCTCTCTCTCTACTCTGTCTGTCTGTCTGTCTCTCTCTCCTCTCTCTCTCTCTCTCTACTCTCTCTGTCTGTCTGTCTGTCTGTCTCTCGTTCGCTCTCCTCTCTCTCTCTCTCTCTCTCTCTCTCTCTCTCTCTTTCTCACACACACACATACTCACTCTCACACTCTCTCTCTCTGTCTCTCTCTTTCTCTGTCTGTCTGTCTGTGTCTCTCTCTCTCTCTCTCTCTCTCTCTCTCCCTCTGTGTGTGTGTGTGTGTGGTGTGTGTGTGTGTGTGTGTGTGTGTGTGTGTGTGTGTGTTGTTAAAGACGGTGTCTGGGTTATGGCCATGACCAGACCAGAGTCAGTGAGGAGAGCAGTGGAGAAACCCCATGGTATCAACAGGCCGTTGTCTGCCTGCTATCGCTGTTGTCCACTGATTGATAACAAGTTTGGTAAGGACTTCCAGCCAGACGATTAACTTTCACTAAACGATTGAAAGAACTAAAAACACAGCCGCCGTAATTCTCGATCTATGGCTTTGTCTTTGTATTTCTTTGTGTCTGTGGTTTCTACGATCTGATTGTCTTTTTCTGTCTTTGTTTCTATCTATGTCTGTCTGTCTGTGTGTTTCTGTGTCTCTTTCTGTCTCTGTCTCTGTCTCTATGTCTCTGTGTCTGCCTCTATCCAAGTCTGTGTTTGTCTGTCTCTCTCTCTCCTCTCTCTCTCTCTCTCTCTCGCTCTCTCTCTCTCTCTCTCTCTCTCGCTCTCTCTCTCTCTTTCTTATTTTCTGTCTGTCTGTCTGTCTGCCTGTCTCTCTGTCTGTCTGTCTGTCTCTCTCTCTCTTTTTCTCTGTGTCTCTCTGCCTGTCTTTGCGTCTGTGTGTGTGTGTCTGTCTGTCTGCCTCTCTCTGTCTGTCTCTGTCTCTGCCTGTCTGTCCGCCTGTCTGTCTGTCGTCTATCTATCTATCTATTTATCTATCTATACGTCTGTCTCTCTGTCCATCTATCTGTCTTTATATATCTATCTGTCTGTCTGTCGTCTATCTTTCTATTTATTTATCTATATGTCTGTCTGTCCATCTATCTGTCTATATTTATCTATCTACCTGTCTGTCTGCCTATCTATCTATCTATCTATCTATCTATCTATCTACCGTCTGTCTGTCTATCTATCTATCTGTCTATCTATCTATCTATATATCTATCTATCTATCTGGTATACTCTTTTGATGACGTTATGCGTGTACCAATATCTACCTTATGGAAGTGGATTTTATTTACATAGTTTTGCCAGGGTCATCTCCTTTGATGAAATAGGATAGATCTATTTCAGGTTTGCTCAGTGCATTTTCGCACAGAGAACTTCCGTTCATTGTTCTCATTCGAAAGACTAGCACTCAGACCACCACGTGAGATCAGGTGG
>CM060305.1:88385989-88403489 GCA_030674185.1 Monoplex corrugatus
ACACACACACACACACACACACACACACACACACACACACACACAACACCACAACCACACACACACACACACACACCAACACCACAACAACACACACACACACACACACACACACACACTTTAAAAAAGACAACTCCACAGAGAACGCGAAATTACATCAGGAAGTTGTATCAAATTGATCTTGATAATCTTGGAAACTATATGTTAGAAAATGGGTTGTCGTTGTCAGCAGAAAAAAACTAACATGATGCTGTTTGATCCTGGTGGTAACTCAAATAACTTGCCTACTTTCAAATTGCTTGGTGAAGTGTTAAATTACAAACAGGTCGTAAAATTCCTGGGAGTTTACATCACGTCCAAATTAAGCTGGAATGTCCATTTTGATTATATTTTAACAAAAGCGCGAAAAACCTTAAATTTTCTAAAGATAATAAGCAAATTACCCCGGGGAATGGATACAAATGTACTGATACATCTGTCAACAGCGCTGGTCAGGTCTAAATTATCCTACGCGCAAGAAGTTTTCTTCAATGCACCCAAATATTTACTAAAAAAGATTCAGAGCTTGGACTGCAAAAGTCTTAAAATTGCACCAGGTGTACCAACTCATGCTTCTACTCTGGAAACGTACAAAGTTGCTGGAATTCTACCTTTAAACAACCATAGCTACAGCAAAGTTTGCAATTAGAACTACTTCACAAGCGGATAATTTTGTGAGCAAAGAAATTAAGATCAGGTCTGATACTGACTTTCCAAAACGAGCAAAAAACATTTCATCACAAATTACAGCCGCAACTTACATATCTGGCCTGATCAAACAGTCCAACATAACAATGGATGAAATAGCCGAGAAACCAAGATAACGCTTATCCCTACATGGGAAATGCTAAAGCCCACATTTGATCTCGATTATGCAAAAGTTAAAAAAGATGATAATGTCAACATTACGCTATCCACAGCTTGTGAACACATCGATGAAAAGTACCGTACCCACCTCCACATTTTTACCGATGGGTCAGTCTTAGCAAATCAGAGCGCTGGAGCAGCCTTTTATGTTCCAAAATTTAACATTAAAAATTCTTTTTTCATTGGGGCAAATGTATCTATATATACAGCAGAATTGGTCGCTGTTGTTCAAGCGTTGCATTATTTAATAAGCCTTCGGCCTTTGTCATTCAAAGTAGTTCTCTTTGTTGATTCAAAATCTGTATTATATGCCTTACAATCTTTTGATACAGACACAAGACCTGACTTAATTATTGAGGCAAATCATCTAATACATTGTTTAAAGATAAATGGCTCGGAAATCAATTTATGCTGGGTGCCTTCTCATGTTTGTCTTCATGGCAACAACGTAGTTGACAGAGCAGCTAAATCCGGTGCCCTCCATTCTCAAAATTCCATAGAATTACATGTTAACACCTCGGTAAAAGAAGCTTACAACTCGCTAGAATTAGCATCATGGATTCGATTTCATGAACATTTAAATGAAAAATTTGTGTCTCAAAAAAGAATCAAACTTTCAGTTCAAAATATCTGTAAAAACTTGCAGTATTCCTCGTTATATCATTTGAGATTAATTGTTACAACATATTTTCGCATTCAACTGAACGCTTTGAAAACAAAATATTGTAACGTTTTATGTATTTGCGGCGAACAATTCACATTGTATCACTGTTTGTTTTACTGCAGAAAGCTTCGTTCCTTTTTACCAAAGACGTTTACACAAGGAAACTATCTTGAAACGCATTTTAAAGAAGTAGTATCGGATCAAGTTTTGTTAGTTAAAATTTCAGAATCATTGGTTCACAGTCCTGTTAATGCGTTACTTTAAGATTATTATTATAATTATGATTATTTTTGTTTTGTTTTGTTTTTATGACGATTTTTCTTTTACATTATTGATGTTAGCGTTGTTCTAGTTTCATTTATCTGTTCATCCATATCCTTTTTCTTAAGACCTTGCCGCTTCCTTTTAATTTTTTTACGTCCCTTACTCTGTTCCCCTCTCTCCTCCACCCCCCCCCCCCTTTATTTCATCCCCCATGCCATTTTTCCCCGTCTAATATCACTTATAGTGAAAAGACGTTAAATCAAGCAACGAACGAACACACAAACACACCAACACACACACATCCAATCCAAACACACACATCCAGCACACACGCACACACACACAACACACACACACACACACACACACACACACACACACACACACACACACACACACACACACACACTCACACAAACACATTAACACACACACACACATCCAATCCAAACACACACATCCAACACACACACACACACACACACACACACACACACACACACACACACACACACACACACACACACACACAAGCCGCGATAGTACAGAACATAGAGCAGCCACACAATCAATCTACAGGCCTGAAGTCTATATACCAGTAACAGTATTCAGAAGACAGACTTGAAATCTGACCGTTTAACCGTGAAAGTTACTGATATCTTAGCGTTGGCGTAGTTGACATAGTGCTGTCAGTGAGGTATGAAGTATGTGTTGTACAGACCAGACCATAGCTGACATAGTGATGTCAGTGAGTTATATGATATATATGCTGTGTAGACCAGACCATAATTGTCATAGTGATGTCAGTGAGGTATGATGTATGTGCTGTGTAGACCAGACCATAGTTGACATAGTGATGTCAGTGAGGTATGATGTATGTGTTGTGTAGACCAGACCATAGTTGTCATAGTGATGTCAGTGAGGTATGATGTATGTGTTGTGCAGACCAGACCATAGTTGTCATAGTGATGTCAGTGAGGTATGATGAATGTGTTGTGTAGACCAGACCATAGTTGTCATAGTGATGTCAGTGAGGTATGATGTATGTGCTGTGTAGACCAGACCATAGTTGTCATAGTGATGTCAGTGAGGTATGATGAATGTGTTGTGTAGACCAGACCATAGTTGTCATAGTGATGTCAGTGAGGTATGATGTATGTGCTGTGTAGACCAGACCATAGTTGACATAGTGATGTCAGTGAAGTATGATGTATGTGTTGTGTAGACCAGACCATAGTTGTCATAGTGATGTCAGTGAGGTATGATGTATGTGTTGTGCAGACCAGACCATAGTTGTCATAGTAATGTCAGTGAGGTATGATGTATGTGCTGTGTAGACCAGACCATAGTTGTCATAGTGATGTCAGTGAGGTATGATGAATGTGTTGTGTAGACCAGACCATAGTTGTCATAGTGATGTCAGTGAGGTATGATGTATGTGCTGTGTAGACCAGACCATAGTTGACATAGTGATGTCAGTGAGGTATGATGTATGTGTTGTGTAGACCAGACCATAGTTGTCATAGTGATGTCAGTGAGGTATGATGTATGTGTTGTGCAGACCAGACCATAGTTGTCATAGTAATGTCAGTGAGGTATGATGTATGTGCTGTGCAGAACAGACCATAATTGTCATAGTGATGTCAGTGAGGTATGATGTGTGTACTGTGCAGACCAGACCATAGTTATAGTGATGTCAGTGAGGTATGATGTATGTGTTCTACAGACCAGACCATAGTTGTCATAGTGATGTCAGTGAGGTATGATGTATGTGCTCTGTAGACCAGACCATAGTTGTCATAGTGATGTCAGTGAGGTATGATGTATGTGTTCTACAGACCAGACCATAGTTGTCATAGTGATGTCAGTGAGGTATGATGTATGTGCTCTGTAGACCAGACCATAGTTGTCATAGTGATGTCAGTGAGGTATGATGTATGTGTTGTGCAGACCAGACCATAGTTATAGTGATGTCAGTGAGGTATGATGTATGTGTTCTACAGACCAGACCATAGTTGTCATAGTGATGTCAGTGAGGTATGATGTATGTGCTCTGTAGACCAGACCATAGTTGTCATAGTGATGTCAGTGAGGTATGATGTATGTGCTGTGTAGACCAGACCATAGTTGTCATAGTGATGTCAGTGAGGTATGATGTATGTGCTGTACAGAACAGACCATAGCTGACATAGTGATGTCAGTGAGGTATGATGTATGTGCTGTGTAGACCAGACCATAGCAACATTGTGATGTCAGTGAGGTATGATGTATGCTGTGCAGAACAGACCATAGCAGACATTGTGATGTCAGTGAGGTATGATGTATGTGTTGTGTAGACTAGACCATAGTTGACATAGTGATATCAGTGAGGTATGATGTATGTGCTGTGTAGACCAGACCATAGTTGACATAGTGATGTCAGTGAGGTATGATGTATGTGTTGTGTAGACCAGACCATAGTTGACATAGTGATGTCAGTGAGGTATGATGTATGTGTTGTGTAGACCAGACCATAGTTGTCATAGTGATGTCAGTGAGGTATGATCATAGTGATATCAGTGAAGTATGATGTATGTGTTGTGCAGACCAGACCATAGTTGACATAGTGATGTCAGTGAAGTATGATGTATGTGTTGTGTAGACCAGACACTAGTTGTCATAGTGATGTCAGTGAGGTATGATGTATGTGTTGTGCAGACCAGACCATAGTTGACATAGTGATGTCAGTGAAGTATGATGTATGTGTTGTGTAGACCAGACCATAGTTGTCATAGTGATGTCAGTGAGGTATGATGTATGTGTTGTGCAGACCAGACCATAGTTGACATAGTGATGTCAGTGAAGTATGATGTATGTGTTGTGTAGACCAGACACTAGTTGTCATAGTGATGTCAGTGAAGTATGATGTATGTGTTGTGTAGACCAGACCATAGTTGTCATAGTGATGTCAGTGAAGTATGATGTATGTGTTGTGTAGACCAGACCATAGTTGACATAGTGATGTCAGTGAGGTATGATGTATGTGTTGTGCAGACCAGACCATAGTTGACATAGTGATGTCAGTGAGGTATGATGTATGTGTTGTACAAACCAGACCATAGTTGACATAGTGATGTCAGTGAGGTATGATGTATGTGTTGTGCAGACCAGACACTCTTTGGGCTAAGATGGTCGTAGAACGGGTTACAGGTCTACATTCATCATCATCATCAGGTGCCTTGCCACAAGGCGTTGGCGATCATGGACTTCCATCTGTCTCTATCTCTTGTTGCCTCAAGCATCTCTTCCATCTTCTTTGTCCCCAGCCACTCTGCAAGTCCGTCCCCCATCCTCTCCCTGGGCCTACCCGGTGCTCTCTTTCCCTCCAGCTTTCCCGTTGTGACCAGGTGCTCCAATTCCCTTTCCTCGTAAAATGGCCCACAAATGTTTGATATCTTTTCCTAATCTTTCTTATGAATGATCTTCTTGTGTCTGCCTCCATCAAGACTGTCTCGTTTGTTTTCTTTGCTGTCCATGGAACTCTCAACATATTTCCCAGAAACCGTACCTCGGCTGCCTCAATATTGCTCTGGCTTTGCTTGTTGACTGTCCACACCTCACAACTGTGCAACAGTATTGGTTCTATATAACATTCAAGAACTCTCTTCCCGATGTCAACAGGTCAACATTGCTCATTGCAAACTGTTGTACATTACACTCCTTCTTGTTGACTGTCTGCTGGTCTGTTTTTCTCTGTTTTTCTTTCTCTTTCTTTTTGTCTCTGTCTCTGTTTGTCTGTCTTTCTCTGGCTCTCTGTGTCACTGTCTCTGTCTTTGTCTGTCTGTCTTTCTCTGTCCCTCTCTCTCTCTTTCTCTCTCTCCCTCTTTCTCTCTCCCTATTACCCTGTTATACGTACATGAGTGAAGATATTATTTTTATCGGTTTTTCATAAAATTGATTATATATTATTAAATCAATATTTTCATATCATTAAGCTTTACATTAGCCTTGGTCTGTTATTCATGTGCAAAGAATAATGCTGAAATTTAAGACAGGTGTACCAACGTTGAAAGAGAGAGAGGGGGGAGGGAGAGAGAGGGAGAGGGACAGACAGACTGACTGACTGACAGAGGCAGAGACAGAGGCAGAGACAGACAGAGACAGAGAGAGAGAGAGAGAGAGAGAGAGAGAGAGAGAGAGAGAATCAGTAATTTTGAAAGTTTTTCACTTGAAGTACAAGTAATAAGAGAGACTCTTGCTTAGTATGCCTGTCATGCATGTATGGAAGGCCTAAGTATTGTCCTCTGCTGTTCAGTGTTTGATGATCTTCGACCAAAGTTTACCCTACACAAACATTACAGAAGTCCAAACATGTTTAAAAGTGTTTTATCATCGACCTTATTTATTCGTTAAGAATGAGGATTTGTCCATGCTTAAGGAATCATGTAGAATGAGGGAAACTGGGACGTGGCAATAAGTGTGTTTAATTTTGTTGTCGGCTGTTAACCTTGTTCTCTATCGTAACTGACTGTCTTTTTTTGTAACGCATTTTAAGCAACCCTACAGTAGGGATTTTTGGCCTTTCAGAAGAACACATTTTGTCTGAAGTTAAACTGTCTTTGTCTCGGTCTCTGTCTGTCTCTATCTCTGTTTGTTTGTCTGTCTGTTTGTCTCTTTGTCTCTGCCTCTGTCTGTTGTCTCGGTCTCTGTCTGTCTTTATCTCTGTTTGTTTGTCTGTCTGTTTGTCTCTTTGTCTCTGCCTCTGTCTGTTGTCTCGGTCTCTGTCTGTCTCTATCTCTGTTTGTTTGTCTGTCTGTTTGTCTCTTTGTCTCTGCCTCTGTCTGTTGTCTCGGTCTCTGTCTGTCTCTATCTCTGTTTGTTTCTCTGTCTCTGTCTCCCTGTCTCTGCCTCTGTCTGTCTGTCTTCTGTCTCTGTCTCTCTCTCTCTCTCTATTTCTCTGTCTGTCTGTGTGTCTCTGTCTGTCTCTCTGTCTCTGTCTCTCTCTCTCTCTTTCTCTCTCTCTCTCTCTCTCTCTCTCTCTCTCTCTCTCTCTCTCTCTCTCTAACGCCGACCTGTAATCTTACAGTTAAATTCACAACAAAGGTCTGCATACCTGTCTCAGCAGGTCTCCCACTGCTTCTGCCAAGTTATGCCCCCTATGCCAAAGTTGTGTCCCTTATCACAAAACGGCCTTTAGACCCTCAAGATCATTTATCTCCCTTTGCCCCGTGAGGGTCGCCCCAAGACAGGAGCAATTCGATATTCCGTTTTGTTCCCCTTTTGTTCGTTTGTCGTCTGCTTCGAGTGCCGGTGTGTTGGGAGTAACGTCCCTTCCAATCACGCTATAAGGTCACGTTACCAGTGGATATAGTGTTCGTGTGAGGTTTGGCCTGTGAAGAAACTCATGTGGCTATAATAATAACAATAATAAAACATGACAGTAATTATGATAACAACAACAACATCTACCACCACCACCACCACCACCACCACTACTACTACTACTACTACTACCACCACCACCACTACTACTAATACTAATACTACCACTACTACTACCACCACCACTACTACTGCTTCTGCTGCTTCTGCTGCTGCTGCTGCTGCTACTCCTCCTTCTGATAAATATATAGTGATATTCTCTAAACTGATTTGGATTCACTGTACATCTTCTCGTGGGTACCAAGTACTACTAATCAAGATGTCTTTTATAAACTAAAAACTAAGGAAGAATAAAACGCACACACAAGAAGAGAGAGAGAAAGAGAGACAGACAGACAGACAGAGAGACAGAGAAACAGACAGAGAGAGAGAGAGTATAGATGTAGACTGAGATAAGCAGTAAAGCTATCTCAGATGATAGTGATAAACAGATAATGTCAGCGTCCTGGCTGTGTGTGGCGAACAGGAAGTTGTCAGTGCAGAGATAACCTTTGACCCGTGCTGCTCTTGTCTGTCTGTCTGTCTGTCTGTCTGTCTGTCACTGTCAAAGCCTGTGGAGGTCACCGGTGTACCCTGGTAAGGTTGAAGGTCAATGACTGCCTTGTGTGACCCTACCTACAGCTGTGGTAACAATGTGTTCTTGGTTGTCTGTGACAACAGACTATCTTCTTGACCATGCATATTGAGAGAGTGTGTGTGTGTGTGTGTGTGTGTGTGCGTGCGTGTGTGTGTGTTTGTGTGCGTGTGTGTGTGTGCGTGTGTGTGTGCGTGTGTGCATGTGTGTGTGTTTGTGTGTGTGTGTTTGTGTTTGTGTGTGTGTGTACGTGTGTGTGTGTGGTATGTATGTGTGTGTATGTGTGTGTATGTGTGTGTATGTGTGTGTATGTATGTATGTGTGTATGTGTGTGTTTGTGTGTGTGTATGTGTGTGTGTGTATGTGTGTATATGTGTGTATGTATGTGTGTATGTGTGTGTGTATGTGTGTTTGTGTGTGTGTGTGTGTGTGTGTGTATGTGTGTGTGGTGTGTGTGTTGTGTCGTTAACGAGAACCACCGTCACTAAGGGAAAAACGTTTAACTACGCAAATCTGACATCAGATTAAATTGATTAGCAATTATTTCAGAGGTTAGTGGCACGTCTTTTTCTACAGCAAAATTGATGTCAACACGAAAAAAACATGTAAGAATACATTAAAAGTTTATGAAGTAAAAGTTCAGTCGACGCTTCCAATGTAAAATGAGCATTCCGTAGGTTTATTGGGAGACATGATCACTGCATTCTTGGGCACTGCGAGGCAATAAGCTCCGCCCCTCTAGGGAACCTGGCAACGATGGGAAAATGGACACTGCTGACTCTCAACGATCACTGGAACTCGTTACAGATCTTTTGCTTACATGTTTTGGTGAATGAACACCAACTATGTGCCAGAAAGGCAAGGATACGGTTTCTGTCCATCGACAAGAGAGATTTTAGGTGTTGGTGATGATCTTAACAAGAAACATCACCAGGGTGCGGATGGAACCCGGAGCACCAATGCCTCGCCACTCTCGGGACACTCACTTCCCAAGCTCCGACACGACGCCAATCGACAGTCATTTCCTCAAGCGAAAGGGGGCTGTCCATGCGTTGCATGACCCATTCGGACCTACTTATCAGCTGCCTTGTTTACAAGCCGAATATCAAGGTGGGGGAGATGACAAACCCCGGGACATAGCCTACATAACACGCACCAACCAGGTCCAGTCCAGCCTCTGGACCAAGAGAGAACGGAAGACCCCTCTCTCGCCCCACTCTGGTCTTCGTCTCTCTTTGGGCAGCCCGCCCTGCGCCTGCCACAACCAGATCTATAATCTGAATGCTTTGCGCTGTAGCAGACAAACATACCAGCTGGCTTCACACCGTGGGGATCACACGTTATTTCTGTACGCGCGTTTTAGTTTGGTGCCTGTTTGTGATAGGAACCTGTTAACGACACACGCACGTACATCAATACTGAACACAAGTTACGTAGAGCAGAGTAAGGACCACACAATCATCCAACTCATGAAACACAAGTTACTGTGAGAGCAGGGAGTGAAGGACCACACAATCATCCAAACTCACTGAAACACAAGTTACTGTGAGAGCAGGGAGTGAAGGACCACACAATCATCCAAACTCACTGAAACACAAGTTACTGTGAGAGCAGGGAGTGAAGGACCACACAATCATCCAAACCCACTGAAACACAAGTTACTGTGAGAGCAGGGAGTGAAGGACCACACAATCATCCAAACCCACTGAAACACAAGTTACTGTGAGAGCAGGGAGTGAAGGACCACACAATCATCCAAACCCACTGAAACACAAGTTACTGTGAGAGCAGGGAGTGAAGGACCACACAATCATCCAAACCCACTGAAACACAAGTTACTGTGAGAGCAGGGAGTGAAGGACCACACAATCATCCAAACTCACTGAAACACAAGTTACTGTGAGAGCAGGGAGTGAAGGACACACACAATCATCCAAACTCACTGAAACACAAGTTACTGTGAGAGCAGGGAGTGAAGGACCACACAATCTGGAACATATTTTCACAATGGTTTGTTATGATGAGATAAACGATGATAGTGATGGTGCTACGGATTTCCAATTTCGGATTAACGGGGAAATACTCAACGAAATGCATGATTATACAAAAGTATAAATAGCAAGATTCCCTGTACTCTCCCACAAAGCTTTGTGGGAAACAACTCTGATCTCCACAAAAAAGCAACAACAACAACAACAAAAAACAAAACAAAAAACAAAATGGAAGCTCAGCAGCTGAACAAACCATTGTGTGCCGTGTCAACAGGCGGTGTCATGTTTGCCTAACTTCCCCCTCTGTTTCTGACCCAGCGTGAAGGGGCGGAGTCCTCTTTGTGTGGTTCCCCCGTCTGTTTTGGCCTTTCTGTTTGTGGCGGTATGCAGTCAAAGACAAGGGGTGTGTTTGGTTAGGCCATGCTGGCCACGCTTGTTGCTGTAATATCACACCGTGTGTGTGTGTGTTACGTGTGTGTGTGTGTGTGTGTGTGTGTGTGTAGTGTGTGTTGTGTGTGTGTGTGTGTGTGGTGTGTGGTGAGAGATAGAGAGAGTGTGTGTGTGTACGTGTATGTGTGTGTGTGTGTGTGTGTGTGTGTGTGTGGTGTGTGTGTGTGTATGTGTGTGTGTGTAGTGCGTGTGTGTGTAGGTGTGTGTGTGTGAGTGTGTGTGAGTGTGTGTGTGTGTGTGTGTGTTGTGTGTGTGTGTGAGTGTGAGTAGTGTGTGTGTGTGTAGTAGTGTGTTGTGTGTGTGTGTTGTGTGTGTGTGTGTGTGTGTGAGTGTGTGTGTGTGTGTGTGTGTGTGTGTGTGTGTGTGTGTGTGTGTGTGTGTTGTGTGTGTGTGTGTTTGTCCAAATGAGACAACAACAACAAAAATAGTAAAAAGAAAAAAGAAGTAGAAAAAGAAGGAGGAGAAGAAGAAAAAGAAGAAATGAAGAAGAAGAACAACAAGAACAAGAAGAGAAGAAGAGAAAAAAGAAGAAAAGAAGAAATGAGAGAAGAACAACAAGAAAGAAGGAGAAGGAGAGAAGAAGAAGAAGTCTTGATGATGAAGAAGAGGAGGAGGAAGAGGAGCAGGAGGAGCAGAGAGAGAAGGAAAAAGAAAAAGAAGAAGAAGAAGGAGAAGGAGAGGAAGAAGAAGAAGAAGTCTTGATGATGAAGAAGAGGATGTCGATGAAGGAGGAGGAGGAAGAGGAGCAGGAGGAGCAGGAGGAGGAGGACGAGGAAGAGGATTACGATGATGATGATATATCATTTTTGAAAAGTGCTATTCCCCACACTCATTTGAAGCCCTGCACATTACACACATTCAGAAAACACAGAGCACATATAGAGCACTGATATATCACACATATACACACACATCACAACACACACAGTAACACATACACAAAATGAATACATATTACACTATCTGACCATAACATTAAATAGTTGATTAATCCAAAAGAATGAATTGGTTAATCCAGGTGAATTAACTGATCAATTACTGAATAACTACTGTTACTTTCTTAGCAGTGTACTACTGTCAGTCCTGTAGAAAGTAGTCTGTATGACATCGAGTGATGGGGTCCTGTGGACGTGAGTCATCGGTGATCAGTTGGCCCTCAGGACTCACTGCTGACACCACATTTACCGCCCCTTTTTATGCCCTCATGAATATTCATGTCACACATTGTCATTAGACTGGTGAGAAACTAGACGTGGTTAGTGTCATATGCATAGACCTCAATCACAATGATGATTCTTGTTTTATGTTGTGTTGTTGTCTGTTCTATAAGAAAGGGATGTAGCTGTTAATGATTCCTGCTGCTGCTGCTGCTTCTGCTGTTGTTGTTGTTGTTGTTGTTGTTGTTGCTGTTGTTGTTGTTGTTGTTGTTGTTGTTGTTGTTGTTGTTGTTGTTATTATTGTCGTCGTCGTCGTCAATATCGTCGGTTTTCATTATCTGTCATGCTCTAAGGAAATATTATAATGGTGGTAATGATAGTGGTGGTGATGATGATGATGATGATGACGACGACGACGACGACGATGACGACGATGATGATGATGATGATGATGATGATGACGACGACGACGACGACGACGATGATGACGACGATGATGATGATGATGATTTTACTGATAATGATAATGATAATCGTCGTCGTCGTCGTCGTCGTCATCATCATCATCATCACCACCACCACCACCACCATCATAACCATCATCATCATCGTCATCATCATCACCATTACACCACCACCACCACCACCACCACCATCATCATCATCATCATCATTATTATCATCATCATCATCATCATCATTTGTACAGACCCTCTGTCACACAAGAGTTCAAAGTGCTTTACAAAAAGCAGGAGAGACAAAGGCGGACGCACGTAAACCAAGTACATATTAGCCCTACCATTATGATAAAAAAACAGATGAACTGTGATAACACGACGGTAAGGAAGCAAATATAAATGAATTAGTATTGAATATCCACTGGAAATATCAAAAACAAAACGAAGCAAAAACGAAACAAAAGTCACTTATCTAAATATGTATATATTCACATGGACTACTACACAAACAGACGCTCATGCGTACACACACACACGAATATACACTTCAAACACACACACACACACACACACACACACACACACACACACACACACACACACACAACACACACACACACAACACAACACATACACACACACACACATACACACATACACGAATATACACATCACACACACATACACACACACACACACACACACACACACACACACACACACACACACACACACACACACACACACGCCACACTATCTCACTTACATAAACACAGATTTAAAACCTTTACACGCTCCAGTCGTGTATCCTTTTGAAGAAAATGGAATTAATTTACTGTTACCAATGACCAAGCCATGTAGCCTACTGCATCTCCACCTTGCAGTGACATTAGACACTTTCCCCTGCGGTCATGGCACTGAGGATTATAGTTGTGACTCCGTGCGTAAATGGCCAGATGAATAACTACAAAGTTAAAGACGATGAATGCTTGCAAACGATAAAAATGAACACGTAAAATTAAAATAAGCTTAAGTACAAACTAGGATTTATAGCATTGTTCGTCGAGTCAAAAAGGCATAAACTGGAAAAAAGAACAGAAAAAAAAAAAATTCGTTGGTGATATACTGAAAAATATGAAATCTGCTGTGTGGCGAGTCATAAAAGCCTGAACTCGTGGAGACAGTGATAATGAAATTCAAATGTGAAAATCACAAACGTAAAATGAACTGGACATACAAAACGTCAGTGTGGTGAAGCTCTTAAATTTGTGGGGGAAAAAATGAAGTAAAATGAAAAGTAAAACTTCCAAAACATAAACTGATCCACAGACCAGAAATAACAAAATACACCGTATAGAGAAGCACAAAACAAACAAAACAGAAAACATAAATTTGTGGAGCGGGTGAACAATGAAAAAGAAGAATCATAAATCGTGAATTGAAATAAAAACAATGATGACACAGTGAGATGTGTTACCGTGTGACATGGGACAGAGAAATAAAACAGAACAAACAGTTAAAACCGTGGAGTGAGATTGTGGAAGTTTGTATTGGTAACAGTCAAAACGTGTATGTGTATGGAATGACTCGTTATTCATTTAGAATTCCAGAGACACCACTTGCTGGTTGATTTGATATCTGCTAAACTGACTTATTTCGTCATCCAGTTCTATTTTGGCGTCTAGATTAACCTGACATTTACGTGATAGTGATGATACCAGAGACACCATTTGCTGGTTGCTTTCATATCTAAAGAATTTAATTTTTCGTTCATCCAATTTTTTTTCATTAATACGTTTATTGAGTTTATTGGCGTTTATATAAAACAAGCATACTGGGGTCAGAGCAAGATTGAGGCAGCCGAGATATGGTTTCTAAGAGGAATGTTTAGAGTTCCATGGACAGCAAAGAAAACAAACGAGACAGTCTTGATGGAGGCAAACACAAGAAGATCATTCATAAGGAAGATTAGGAAAAGACAGGCAACATTTGTGGGTCATTTTACGAGAAAAAGGAATTGGAGCACCTGGTCACAACGGGAAAGCTGGAGGGAAAGAGAGCACCAGGTAGACCCAGGGAGAAGATACTAGACCGACTTTCAGAGTGGCTGGGGACAAAGAGGGTGGAAGAGATGCTTGAGGCAACAAGAGATAGAGACAGATGGAAGTCCATGATCGCCAACGCCATACGGCAAGGCACCTGATGATGATGTTGATAATGTATGTAATTTATGGACATCAAAACCCAGTTGTCGTGTTAGCTCGTCTTCTCGGGAGTCGACATGGTGTGTTGTGTTGTCTGTGTGGTAGCTGGGTAGCGGTACATCTTGGGAGGTTTTTCTTCTGATGTTCAAAAGTTAGCATGATTTGACAGAGTGAAAGGGTTAACGCTCGAAGCTGTGGGAACTGGTGGATAGGATGAGGATGTGAAAGGGTTAAGAAGCCGGAGGATAGGGAGGGAATGAAAGGTTAAGGAAGCTGATAGATAGGATGAGGGAGTGAAAGGGTAAGAAAGCTGATGGATAGGGTGAGGGAGTCAAAGGTTAAGGAAGCCCGGGGGACAAGAGTGAGTGAAAGGGTTAAGAAAGCTGATGGACAGGGTAAGGGAGTCAAAGGGTTAAGGAAGCTGCTGGATAGGATGAGGGAGTGAAAGGGTTAAGGAAGCAGGTGGACAGGGTAAGGGAGTGAAAGGTTAAGGAAGCTGGTGGACAGGTAAGGGGGTGAAAAGTTAAGGAAGCTGGTGGACAGGGTAAGGGAGTGAAAGGGTTAAGGAAGCAGGTGGACAGGGTAAGGAGTGAAAAGGTTAAGGAAGCAGGTGGACAGGGTAAGGGAGTGAAAAGGTTAAGGAAGCAGGTGGACAGGGTAAGGGAGTGAAATGATTAAGGAAGCTGGTGGACAGGGTGAGGGAGTGAAATGGTTAAGGAAGCTGGTGGACAGGGTAAGGGAGTGAAAAGGTTAAGGAAGCTGGTGGACAGGGTAAGGGAGTGAAAAGGTTAAGGAAGCTGGTGGACAGGGTAAGGGAGTGAAAAGGTTAAGGAAGCTGGTGGACAGGGTAAGGAAGTGAAATGGTTAAGGAAGCTGGTGGACAGGTTAAGGGAGTGAAAGGTTAAGGAAGCTGGTGGACAGGTAAGGGAGTGAAAGGTTAAGGAAGCTGGTGGACAGGGTGAGGGAGTGAAAAGGTTAAGGAAGCTGGTGGATAGGGTGAGGGAGTGAAAAGGTTAAGGAAGCTGGTGGACAGGGTGAGGGAGTGAAAAGGTTAAGGAAGCTGGTGGACAGGGTAAGGGAGTGAAAAGGTTAAGGAAGCTAGTGGATAGGGTGAGGGAGTGAAAAGGTTAAGGAAGCTGGTGGATAGGGTAAGGGAGTGAAAAGGTTAAGGAAGCTGGTGGATAGGGGAGGAGTGAAAGGTTAAGGAAGCTGGTGGATAGGGTGAGGGAGTGAAAGGTTAAGGAAGCTGGTGGACAGGGTAAGGGGTGAAAAGGTTAAGGAAGCTGGTGGATAGGGTGAGGGAGTGAAAAGGTTAAGGAAGCTGGTGGACAGGGTAAGGGAGTGAAAGGTTAAGGAAGCTGGTGGACAAGGTAAGGGAGTGAAAGGTTAAGGAAACTGGTGGACAGGGTAAGGGAGTGAAAGGTTAAGGAAGCTGGTGGACAGGGTAAGGGAGTGAAAAGGTTAAGGAAACTGGTGGACAGGGTAAGGGAGTGAAAGGTTAAGGAAGCTGGTGGACAGGGTAAGGAGTGAAAGGTTAAGGAAGCTGGTGGACAGGGTAAGGGAGTGAAAGGATAAGGAAGCTGGTGGACAGGGTAGGGAGTGAAAGGTTAAGGAAGCTGGTGGACAGGGTAAGGGAGTGAAAGGATAAGGAAGCTGGTGGACAGGGTAAGGGAGTGAAAGGTTAAGGAAGCTGGTGGACAGGGTAAGAGAGTGAAAGGTTAAGGAAACTGGTGGACAGGGTAAGGGAGTGAAAGGATAAGGAAGCTGGAGGATAGAGTGAGGGAGTGAAGGGGTTCAGAAATCTAGTGGGGAGGGTGAGGAAGTGAAAGGGTTAATATTATGATTGGTTTGACACTTGCCACTGTGAGCCATGATGTGTCCATAAAGTGTAATCAGGTACTATCTATAACATCATTCTGTGGCCAGTGTGTGATGTGAATTATAATTCATAGACAGCTACGATGAGGGAAAGGGAGGGAGTGGAGGGTGTATGTATGTATGTGTGTGTGTGTGTGTGTGTTTGTTTGTGTGTGTGTGTGTGTCTGTGTGTGTGTGAGTGTGTGCGTGTGTGTGTCTGTGTGTGTGTCTGTGTGTCTGTGAGTGTGTGCGTGTGTGGTGTGTGAGTGTGTGTGCGTGTCTGTGTGTCTGTGTGTCTGTGATGTGTGTGCGTGTGTGTGGTGTGTGTGTGTGCGTATGTATGTGTGTATGTTCGTATGTGTCGTAAGGAGGAAGAGAGAGAGAGCGAGAGACAGACACAGACAGACAAACAGAGACAGAGACAGACACAGACAGAGACAGAGACAGACAGATAGACAGACGGACAGAGACAGACGGAGACAGACAGACACACAGATAGAGAGGGAGACAGAGTCATAGGGAGAAAAAAGATGTATTATTTGAAAATTTATACACATAGACATGAATACATTTTCCCCATTTAAATCAAAAGGAATTATTTCATCATGCATTCAGTGATCTAAAAAAAAAAAACCCAATCAATCAGTTAAACAAGCAAGAAAGCAAGCAAACAATGGCAGGCAACTTTTCTCCAAGGCACATAAATGAATAAATAATACTGTCAACTAAAAAGAACACAATGCAGCAGAGAACAATGTTTGTATTCATTGACCTAGCACAGTGTTCAGGTTCATTGACAGAAGCTTGTCATCGTCACACAAGCATGCCCCCAGCTGCTTAGTTCAGCCTGACACAACGTATTCACTGCTATTTGCCTAGTTTCAGCCTGACACAAACTGTATTCACTGGCTGATTTGCCTTAGTTTTCAGCCTGGCACAAACTGTATTCACTGGCTGATTTGCCTTAGTTTTCAACCTGGCACAAACTGTATTCACTAGCTGATTTGCCTTAGTTTTCAGCCTGGCACAAACTGTATTCACTGGCTGATTTGCCTTATTTCACCTGCACAACTATTCACTGCTATTGCCTAGTTCAGCTGGCACAAACTGTATTCACTGGTGATTTGCCTTAAACTTCACTAGGACGGTTTTTAACGATCAGGAGAAAATTCTCCGATCTTGTCTTGTCTGGGTAAGCCTATATATAATCATCATCATCATCGTCGTCATCATCATCATGTGCCCAGCCGCATGGCGTTGGCGATCATGGACTTTGATACAAATGTATCCCTTGTGGCTGCAAGTACATCTCCCACCCTTTCTGTCCTCAGCCACTCTACAAGTCTTCCAATATTTTCTTCCTGGGTCTACATGGTGTTCTCTTTCTCTCCAGCTTTCCTGTCGTGACCAGGTGCTCTGATTTCTTTTTCCTAATAAAAATGTCCTACAAATGTTGCTTGTCTTTTCCTAATCTTCTTTGTTAATGACATTATTGTGTCTGCCTCCTTCAAGAATGCCTCGTTTGTTTTCTTTGCTGTCCACGGAACTGTTAAC
>CM060305.1:88408489-88448489 GCA_030674185.1 Monoplex corrugatus
TAGTGCCACTGATGTTGATGGTAAGGTTGCCAGGAGCTCAGTGCCACTGATGTTGATGGTAAGGTTACCAGGAGCTTAGTGCCACTGATGTGGATGGTAAAGTTGCCAGGAGCTTAGTGCCACTAATGTGGATGGTAAAGTTGCCAGGAGCTTAGTACCACTGATATTGATGGTAAGGTTGCCAGGAGCTTAGTACCACTGATATTGATGGTAAAGTTGCCAGGAGCTTAGTACCACTGATATTGATGGTAAGGTTCCAGGCCTTCTGCTGATCTTCATCGTTTTTGGGTTCGTTGATCCTGATTTGTATGTTGTACTTTTCACAAGTGGTGATCAGGTTAGTTGTGTGTTCCTCTTGTCTCTCTTCTTCCTGTGCTAGACTTTGATCGCCTACACACAGCATAGTTCAAAGGATTGTGAGTCTGTATTTCCCTGTCTGACTCCAAGTGTGACATCAAATCAGCCAGTGAGTTCTGAAAAATAAAAACAGAAAAAAAATATACCAAGTTTATAACATTGCAGACGCCACAAAGCGCCTGCCTTGTCCTGTCACCCTCATTATGTTGCATCTTCACCCTCACATTATAACGTTGTTTTATTCCAACCCCTCCTCTCCCCACACATAATTATTATCAGCACAATACGTGTGTGCCTTATTTTTTTACCTTTAATCTTGCCGGCAGTCTGGGCCAAACACAGTCATATCATGCGTCTTTGATGTCTGCTAGGAGACATGAGGGACATACTTATTCCTGCCCCTTCTTCACCCCCTCCCCACCGTCTTTTCCATCCACTGGATTCCCCATCCTAATCTACACACATGCACCCTAGCACACACCCACATGTACTCCCCTCATCCCCCCCCCCCCCCGCCCAACACAACACAACGTACTAAACCCACTTGCGGTACACACAAATACATATACGCACACATAGACACACAGATACAGACACAGGACCCGTCTAATACCACTTATAGTGAAAAGACGTTAAATCAAAGAACGAACGAACAGACACAGGAATAAAATCAGGCGCGCCAACACACACACACACACACACACACACACACACACACACACACACACACACACACACACACACACACACATACATAGACGTGCGTGCCCAAGCGCATCCATACTCATACGCGCGCGCGCGTGAGCACATACACACAACGCGCGCGTACACAATACCTTCCTCTACATACACAAACACACGCAAAAGGAGAGAAAAAGAGAGAAGAGAGAGACAGAGATAAAGACAGATACAGAGACAGAGACAGAGACAGAGACAGACAGACAGACAGATGGACGGACGGACAGTCAGTCAGACAGACAGATAGACAGAGAAGAGAGAGATAGAGAGAGAGAGTCGGAGAGAGAGAGAGAGAATCACAGAGAGAGAGAGAGATCCACACACACACGCATCAACACCCACACACAATCACACACACACACACACACACACACACACGCATACCCATTCCCCCCCCCCCCCACCACCACCACCACCCTGTTCTAGCCTCTAGCCATTCCCTTGACAGTTTTACCGCCAGCCAAATTAGTCTGTCGTTTGTCTCTGTGACCTTTGTGCAGACAGTGTGAGAAAGACGTGGGACAGATGGAGAACCAGAATAACATCGTCATGTGAACGACACATCCCCACCACACACAGGATCCCACATCACGCTGGGCATCTTGTCAAAAACTTTTCTCACAACTTCACATTGCACATTGTGTTATCAAAACCTTTTCTGACAACTTCATACAGCACTCTGTTTGTCTTATCAATTTTTTTTCTGACAACTTTACACAGCACTTTGTCTTATCAACAAGTGTTGTGACAACTTTACACAGTACTCTGTTTTATCAACAAGTGTTGTGACAACTTTACACAGCACTTTGTCTTATCAACAACTGTTGTGACAACTTTACACAGTACTCTGTCTTATCAACAAGTGTTGTGACAACTTTACATAGCACTCTGTCTTATCAACAAGTGTTGTGACAACTTTACACAGTACTCTGTCTTATCAACAAGTGTTGTGACAACTTTACACAGTACTCTGTCTTATCAACAACTGTTGTGACAACTTTACACAGTACTCTGTCTTATCAACAACTGTTGTGACAACTTTACACAGTACTCTGTCTTATCAACAACTGTTGTGACAACTTTACACAGCACTTTGTCTTATCAACAAGTGTTGTGACAACTTTACACAGTACTCTGTCTTATCAACAAGTGTTGTGACAACTTTACACAGTACTCTGTCTTATCAACAAGTGTTGTGACAACTTTACACAGCACTCTGTCTTATCAACAAGTGTTGTGACAACTTTACACAGTACTCTGTCTTATCAACAACTGTTGTGACAACTTTACACAGTACTCTGTCTTATCAACAACTGTTGTGACAACTTTACACAGTACTCTGTCTTATCAACAACTGTTGTGACAACTTTACACAGTACTCTGTCTTATCAACAACTGTTGTGACAACTTTACATAGCACTCTGTCTTATCAACAACTGTTGTGACAACTTTACACAGTACTCTGTCTTATCAACAACTGTTGTGACAACTTTACATAGCACTCTGTCTTATCAACAACTGTTGTGACAACTTTACACAGTACTCTGTCTTATCAACAAGTGTTGTGACAACTTTACACAGTACTCTGTCTTATCAACAAGTGTTGTGACAACTTTACATAGCACTCTGTCTTATCAACAAGTGTTGTGACAACTTTACACAGTACTCTGTCTTATCAACAACTGTTGTGACAACTTTACACAGTACTCTGTCTTATCAACAACTGTTGTGACAACTTTACATAGCACTCTGTCTTATCAACAACTGTTGTGACAACTTTACACAGTACTCTGTCTTATCAACAACTGTTGTGACAACTTTACATAGCACTCTGTCTTATCAACAACTGTTGTGACAACTTTACACAGTACTCTGTCTTATCAACAACTGTTGTGACAACTTTACATAGCACTCTGTCTTATCAACAACTGTTGTGACAACTTTACACAGTACTCTGTCTTATCAACAACTGTTGTGACAACTTTACACAGTACTCTGTCTTATCAACAAGTGTTGTGACAACTTTACACAGTACTCTGTCTTATCAACAAGTGTTGTGACAACTTTAAACAGTACTCTGTCTTATCAACAAGTGTTGTGACAACTTTACACAGTACTCTGTCTTATCAACAACTGTTGTGACAACTTTACACAGTACTCTGTCTTATCAACAACTGTTGTGACAACTTTACACAGTACTCTGTCTTATCAACAACTGTTGTGACAACTTTACACAGTACTCTGTCTTATCAACAAGTGTTGTGACAACTTTACACAGTACTCTGTCTTATCAACAAGTGTTGTGACAACTTTACATAGCACTCTGTCTTATCAACAAGTGTTGTGATAACTTTACATAGCACTCTGTCTTATCAACAAGTGTTGTGACAACTTTACACAACACACTGTTTGTCTTATCAAAAACTGTTGTGACAACTTCACAAGTACAGTAGGAAACGATGAACATATTTTCGAAGTGAAGGCAGGAGTAAGACAAGGGTGTGTAATATCAGCGCTGCTCTTCAACATGGCATAGACTGGGTGATGACACAAACCATAGACTGGATGATGAGAAGGACGACTGAGGAGGCATCAGACAGAAGCTCTCCATTATTACAATGATTATCTTGACATTGCAGACATCTGGAACTGGTATCTCGATTTATCAACACATGCAGGAAAAAAACATCTCTTCTTAACATCTTTACACAACAAATCAGCCAGTAGAAACCAGAAGTGACGACTGTAAAAATCCCAAATACCCTCACCAACCACGTAAATGGAACAACCTACCTACCCACAACTGAAGAATTCACCTATCTTGGCACCACTGCCAGACAGCGGAGGAGGAGACAGTGATATCAACAACTGTTTCAACAAAGCCAGAAACATCTTAAGTACAGCACCAACACCAAGTTGACACTATACCAGAGCTGTGTCCTTTCCACCCACGACTCAGAATGCTGGAGAATGACAGAGAGTGACCTTACCAAGCTGTCAGCTTTCCACACAAACAACATCTGATGGATCGTGTGAATCGTCTGGCCCAACGCCATCTTCAAACAACAACTATTTGTCTAATGCGATCCAGAGAGAGTGAGAACTATCCTCACCATTCAGACGATGGGAATGGATTTGGCCCATCACCCCAGAGGGCAAGATAAAATCACTGCTCTTCACTGGACATCAGAAGGAAAACGTAAAAGAGGAAGACCCACAAACAACTGGCAACGACCAATAGCAGACCTTAAGGCCCTGAAACACAATCAGCGGTTTCACACAGAGGCCAGCCCAAAACACAGAAGTGAAAATCCTTCGTTGCTGTCCTATAGCCCGTTGGCACAATACAAGTTAGGTAGTCATACTGGTCCTTTATCGTCTGATGTAGATCTTCATGTAGGATACAAGACCGAATCTGGAGGCGCAGTTCTTCCACAGGAACTGCTTGGGAAGCGGTCCTGTTGGTTCTGCTCACGCTGTTCCCTTTTCTGTTGAATAGAAGTTGTACTCCGCTGTTGACATGTGATTGTTCCCTGCCGGCACTACAGTCGTCCCAGGTGATGGTGCTGAGGCCACAACTGATGATGTTGGCCTTCGCAGTATCTTAGTTTCGCTTTAGTAATTGTTTGTTTGTTTGTTTGTTTATTTGGGGTTGTTTTTTGTTGTTGTTGTTGTTTTTGTTTGTTTGTTTGTTTGTTTGTTTTTTGTGTGTGTTTGGTTTTTGGTGGTTTTTGTTTTGTTTTTGTTTTTTTGTTTTTTTTTTGTCACTGTGTCCGTGCTACAGCTATTTTGTCATTGCAGGACATGCTTGAAGAACTGAAACTGTGGGTAGGGCGATATAAATCAAAGCGTTGGTGATAGATTCAAAAGGTTTAGATTAATGGGCTTCACGATTTGAAGTGAAGGAAGTGGGAGGAGTGTAGTGGTGAAGGTACAGATGTTGAAAAAGTCACAGGGTCCAAGCCTGTCACTGACGATAAACGGGCAGGGCAAAACAGCAGGGAATGATTTATGGAGTGATAATCACCCTGTATACACACAGATTATCGCAATGCTAGTTTAAACCTTACAATAACACCTGGCTGTTGGTTTAACCTGTCACCATCACCTGCCTGGGACAGCTGAAAAGAACATGACCTAAGCCAGTCAATACCTTCACCTAGCGAGTATAAACCTGTGTGACATAGATATAGATAGTGACATAGATATAGAACATGACTTTAGTCAATACCTTCACCTAGCGAGTATAAACCTGTGTGACATAGATATAGATAGTGATATAGATATAGAACATGACTTTAGTCAATACCTTCACCAAGCAGGTATAAACCTGTGTGACATAGATATAGATAGTGATATAGATATAGAACATGACTTTAGTCAATACCTTCACCTAGCGAGTATAAACCTGTGTGACATAGATATAGATAGTGACATAGATATAGAACATGACTTTAGTCAATACCTTCACCAAGCAGGTATAAACCTGTGAGACATAGATATAGATAGTGACATAGATATAGAACATGACTTTAGTCAATACCTTCACCAAGCAGGTATAAACCTGTGAGACATAGATATAGATAGTGATATAGATATAGAACATGACTTTAGTCAATACCTTCACCTAGCGAGTATAAACCTGTGTGACATAGATATAGATAGTGACATAGATATAGAACATGACTTTAGTCAATACCTTCACCTAGCGGGTATAAACCTGTGTGACATAGATATAGATAGTGATATAGATATAGAACATGACTTTAGTCAATACCTTCACCAAGCAGGTATAAACCTGTGTGACATAGATATAGATAGTGATATAGATATAGAACATGACTTTAGTCAATACCTTCACCAAGCAGGTATAAACCTGTGTGACATAGATATAGATTGTGATATAGATATAGAACATGACTTTAGTCAATACCTTCACCAAGCAGGTATAAACCTGTGTGACATAGATATAGATAGTGATATAGATATAGAACATGACTTTAGTCAATACCTTCACCAAGCAGGTATAAACCTGTGTGACATAGATATAGATAGTGATATAGATATAGAACATGACTTTAGTCAATACCTTCACCTAGCGAGTATAAACCTGTGTGACATAGATATAGATAGTGATATAGATATAGAACATGACTTTAGTCAATACCTTCACCAAGCAGGTATAAACCTGTGAGACATAGATATAGATAGTGACATAGATATAGAACATGACTTTAGTCAATACCTTCACCAAGCAGGTATAAACCTGTGAGACATAGATATAGATAGTGACATAGATATAGAACATGACTTTAGTCAATACCTTCACCAAGCAGGTATAAACCTGTGTGACATAGATATAGATAGTGACATAGATATAGAACATGACTTTAGTCAATACCTTCACCAAGCAGGTATAAACCTGTGAGACATAGATATAGATAGTGACATAGATATAGAACATGACTTTAGTCAATACCTTCACCAAGCAGGTATAAACCTGTGTGACATAGATATAGATAGTGACATAGATATAGAACATGACTTTAGTCAATACCTTCACCAAGCAGGTATAAACCTGTGAGACATAGATATAAACAGTCACATAAATATAGATAGTGCCATAGATATAAAACATGACCCTAGCCAGTCAATACCTTCACCTAGCAGCTATAAACCCGTGTGACATAAATATAGATAGTGCCATAGATATAGAACATGACATTAGCTAGTCAATACCTTCACCTAGCAGCTATAAACACTTGTGACATAGATATAGATAGTGCCATAGATATAGAACATGACATTAGCTAGTCAATACCTTCACCTAGCAGCTATAAACACTTATGACATAGATATAGATAGTGCCATAGATATAGAACACGACATTAGTCAGTCAATACCTTCACCTAGCAGCTATAAACACATGTGACATAGATATAGATAGTGCCATAGATATAGAACATGACTTTAGTCAGTCAATACCTTCACCTAGCAGCTATAAACACATGTGACATAGATATAGATAGTGTCATAGATATAGAACACGACATTAGCCAGTCAATACCTTCACCTAGCAGCTATAAACACTTGTGACATAGATATAGATAGTCACGTAAATTAAAAAAAACCCACCTTACCTGTCACCGCGGTGTAGTGATTAACGCAACAGACTACCGACTGGATGGTTGTGGGTTCGAATCCCCATCAGTCCCTTCAAAAATCATTGTGGGATTTTTCGGCTCTAACCTGCTCCTACCCAGAGTTGGGCGTGCTATGGGTTCATTGGGAAGACTGGGACCACACAGTCGAGTCTCATCCACCTCGCGGAAGCATCGTTCAGGGTGTTGCTCAAATTTTCTGACCAGCACCGCAGGTGTCTGTAACTCTCGGGCCTGGTTGACGCCAGCATATGTTATGATAGTAAGCGGAGAGTACAGCCCTGTCACGTAGTCTCAATCTTTGATGGAACTCTATAGCACCATGATTATCATCCTCATCGACATCATCATCATCATCGCATTGTAAAAAAAAATGCCCCAGCTTCTGTGGCCATTAAGGTGGCGTAGAAAATGGGGCGAAAAAAAGGTGAGCACAAAGGTAGCCTCCCTGAGTGCGATGATCCTAAAAAAAATTGTAAAAATATATACATATGTATATATAACATATATATATATATATATATATATATATATATATATATATATTATATATATATATATATACGACCTTAGCCAGTCAATACCATCATCCAGCATTATAACAGTCTGTGACATAGATATATCAGGTAAGGTATTACAGTCTACACTGCACATAACTAGTTGCCTGTCTCCCTATCTATGTCTATGATAAGGGGACAGAGAAATGTAAAGACAGGTGTGTTGGGCTGTGCAGGCGATAGATCAGGTAAGGTATTACAGTCCACACTGCACATAGCTTGTTACCTGTCTCCCTATCTATGTCTATGATTAGGGTATGAAGACAGGTGTGTTGATCAGTGCAGGTGATTGATGAGGTAAGGTATCACAGTCCACACTGCACAGAGATAGTTACCTGTCTCCCTATCTATGTCTATGATAAGAGGACAGAGATATGTGAAAACATGTGTGTTTAGCAGTGCAGGCGATTGATGAAGTAAGGTATCACATTCCACACTGCACCTAGTTTGTTACCTGTCTTCCTATCCATGTCTATGATAAGGGGACAGAGATATGTGAAAACAGGTGTGTTGTGCAATGCAGGTGATTGATGAGGTAAGGTATTACAGCCCACACTGCACAGAGCTAGTTGCCTGTCTCCCTATCTATGTCTATGATAAGGGTTGAAGACAGGTGTGTTGATCAATGCAGGTGATTGATGAGGTGAGGTATTACAGTCCACACTGCACCTTGTCAGGTTGTCCTCAGACAGGGTTATAACAACATGGACAGCAAGTCAAGGAACACCGTGGTAAGGTGTTCTGAAGTCTACCTTTACCTGTGATTGATTACCTAACACACAGATACGGAAACACACACACACACACACACACCACACACACACACACACACACACACACACACACACACACACACACACACACACACACACACACACACACACACATAAAGTGAGAGAGACAGGCAAAACAGACAGAGACAGAGAGAGAAAGAAAGAAAGAGAGAGAGAGAGCTAGAGACAGACAGAGACAGGAGACAGACACAGACACAGAGAGACAGAGAGACAGAGAGAGACAATGAGAGACAAAGAGAGAGAGAGAGGAGAATGACAGAGAAACAGAGAGACAGAGAGACAGAGAGTGAGACAAGAGAGAGAGAGAGAACAGGAGAGAGAGAATTGAACGAATAAATCTTATTCAGAAAAGGTAAAGCCTCCGAAACAAGTTATATGCACTTGGCAAAAGTGCAACGATTTCATATGTCTAATTTCCAATATAATCTCTAATGCCAGTCTTAGGAACAGAATCAGACATGGATATTTTTTACAAGGATGGTCACACCACACTGACAATATCCCCTTCCATTAAAACCAGACAATCCAAACACAAATATCATTATGTAGAACAAAGCCAGTCATGCAATGTATAACACACTAAAAACACCCCCTTTCATTAAAACCAGACCAACATAAACAAGGGACATAACAAGAAAGCACTTACTCTACTTGTGACCATACATATGTTGTGAAATAATTATCAAAACAATTCGTATGACTGAAATTCAAAACAATTTCCTGATGATGATGATGGTGATGTAATAATAGTAGTTGTAGTAGTAGTAGTAGTGGTAGTAATAGTTGTAAAAGTAGTAGTACAGTAGTAATAGTAATGGTAGTAGTAGTTGTAGTAGAAGTGGTAGTAACGGCATAATAATAACGATAAGAATAAGAACAATGAATTGATAAGAGTAAATGGAAGAATTTAAAGATTTCTTCTTGTTTTTTGTTCTTGTTCTTGTTCTTGTTCTTGTGATGATGATGATGATTATTGTTATATATTATTATTACTACTACTACTGGGAGTAAAATTGGTAGTAATAGTAGTAGAAGAACTGCTTACTACTACTACTACTTCTACTACTACTACTACTGTTGGTACTACTAGTAGTAATAGTAGAACTACTTGTAATTAACACTATACTGACTTCTATTGCTCTATGCTACTACTACTACTACTGCTGCTGCTGCTGCTGCTATTACTACTACTACTGGTAGTAGTAGTGGTAGTAGTAGAAGTAAAAGTATTCACTACTACTACGACTACTACTACTATTTCTACCACCAGCACCAGCACCACTATTACCGTTTCTAATGGTTCTGTTTAGCACTATTTTTGAAACCCATTTAGACTCACTGCGCTCTACACATTATGCAGGACACAAGAGTTGGTAACACAGAAGCTCTAATATATCGTGATCCTTTGCTTTCGTCCGACATCTTGTGAATTTCTTTCTTTGTTGCCTTTAGCCTACACTTGACAGTTTTGTGTCTATCATGTTTCATTAATAACACACATTTTCATTCTCATCATCATCATGTGCCTTGCCGCATGGCGTTGGCGATCGTGGCCCTCCATATGCATCTATTCCTTGTCGCCGCAAGCGCATCTTCCACCATCTCTGTCCTCAGTCACCCTGCAAGTCCGTCCAATATTTTCTCCCTGGGTCTACCTGGCGTTCTCTTTCCCTCCAGCTTTCCTGTTGTGACCAGGTGCTCTTTTCATTCTATTTTCGAGTGATTCTGTTCTCTACTTGCCTGGTCATTGGTAGTCACGTTGTTTTAGATCAACCTGTACTCAGTCACGAGCCTTAAAATCGGTTGGTTTTTGAACAGTCATACACTTGATTTACCAACATGAATAAATTAGCTCTGTATGTCATTGAAGACCCATCTTCCCTCCATCCTGTCTCACTGAAGCATACAGCTAATGAAAATGGTCCATGATTGCGAGAGCATCAAAGACAACTTCAATGAATAATTTGTACATCACTTAGTTTCAGACACAAGGCAGTGTGGAACCAGGCTGCTCGTTCTTTTATTCCAGCTATGAAGTGTCTGTCTTGTATGGTAAAAACAAGACGTGTTTTATGGAAACAAGGGAAATAATTCATAACTTGACACGGGTTATTTACACCGCTGGAACGTAGTGGTTGTAAAGTTATGTCATTCGTAACTGAATGGTGTGTGTGTGTGTGTGTGTGTGTGTGTGTGTGTGTTGTGTGTGTGTGTGTGTGTGTGTGTGTGTGTGTGTGTGTGTGTGTGTGTGTGTGCGTGTGTGTGTGTGTGACGTAACTATTGTGTTAATAATGTTATGTATTATTTTTTATATATTGCCAATGTGCAGAGGGATAATCAGCATGCCGGCCCTGGAAGGGTCTCTGAGTTGTTATGATTTAATATCATTTATTATTGAACAGTCTTCCACCGACAGGTTTCATGTATTTTAAGTGACATTGGACCCAGAAAACATTGGCACCCATACACCGTTATGTTATACAGGTAGATGGACGTCTTCCTCACCTGGCGATGTCAAAACACTTTGGCCGTGCCTATGTCTACGTTTCCAGAAGCCGTCTAAAGTCCATTTTGATTATCAACATAATGAAAGTAACACAACTTGTACACTATATGTTAATGTAATAAATCATTCGCACATGCATACTTTTCAAACATTCTTCTCAAAAATCAGAAAAGCAGGGACTGGAAACAGGACAGATACTTTTTTTTAAACTGGCTTTCTTTAAGCGAGACACAGACAGACAGAACAAAATGACTGATATAAAACCATACAGTGTTTGTGAATTGTGGTGACCAGGATGTAAGGGAGACAAATGCCTTGTCTTGAGGGAAGTGAGATGAATTCTACAATGTAAAAACGATCATGCCATATTGATGCTGATTTTTTTCTTGAGGGGGGTTGGGGTAGAGGGTGAAATTCTGGTTATCAAAAAACTCTGTAGGGTGGACTTGTTTGTGTGTCTTTTCATGGGTGAAAAAGAACGTGACAGGCATGTCCTAGGCAAATGGATTGTGTCTAGTACAGCGAATCCAGTATGACGTTGATAAAAACCAACAACAAACAAACAAATACCCCCAACCCCCCCAAAAAAAAACAGACAAGCAAAAAAAAACAACAACAAAAAACAACAACAATAACGAAAACACACACACACACACACACACACACACACACACACACACACACACACACACACACACACACACAAACAAACAACAAACAAACAACAAACAAACAACAAACAAACAAGCAAAAATACGTTAATACAGCAGGCAAGAAGCTGACGGGGAAAACCAGAGACCTCGAGAAAAACAACCCATCCCAGACATGATCTAATGTCAGTTGACAAGTGATGACTGTCATCTCATCCCTAAAGGAAATACCGGTATTTAACATGAATGTACACAAGTGTGACACGGCCTATGTCTTCAGCCCCCACCACATCCACACCATCATCGGCCTGCAGGACTCCATGACGTCAGTCGTGTTCAGTGGTGACGTATAAGTTGGCGTCATAAACAGGTAGCTGACAGCCTTGACAAGCTGTGAGGTGACCCGTATGACGTGTAGCATGTTGTAACTAAATACCTACATGCGTGACCCGTGTGACCTGTGACTTGTAGACAAATACCTACAAACAGGGACATCATTCAAACAGGAGCGAACCAAGACACGCAGCAACAGAAAAGTCGTGAGGGTTTGCTGGGTGAAATTGGGGTTTAAAGTTACAAGTCGTTCCTTGGGCTTGTCTTTTGGTCTGCAATGTCTGTGAATGAAAAGGATTCTTTAAAAAAAAAAAAAACAACAACAATGGAATCAAATGATTAGGTGATGTACGTCGGTAATGCTTCAATAAAACCTCTACGGTTTTTTCCACAGTGATTTCATTCATATATCTGAATCGTCTTGTTTGTCTAACCTTTATGTAAAGCGTCTTCTCCGTTTATCCTTATCAAAAGCGTCTTCTTTATCTACCCTTATCCACAATGTCTTCTTTATCTAACCTTATCTACAGCGTTTTCTTTCTCTAACCTTATCTACAACGTCTTCTTTATCTACCCTTATCTACAGCGTCTTCTTTATCTAACCTTATCCACAATGTCTTCTTTATCTAACCTTATCTACAGAGTCTTCTTTATCTAACCTTATCTACAGAGTCTTCTTTATCTAACCTTATCCACAATGACTTCTTTATCTAACCTTATCTACAGAGTCTTCTTTATCTAACCTTATCCACAATGACTTCTTTATCTAACCTTATCTACAGAGTCTTCTTTATCTAACCTTGTCTACAGCGTCTTCTTTATCTAACCTTGTCTACAGCGTCTTCTTTATCTAACCTTATCTACAACGTTTTCTTTATCTGACCTTATCTAAAGCGTCTTCTTTATCTAACCTTGTCTACAGCGTCTTCTTTATCTAACCTTGTCTACAGCGTCTTCTTTATCTAACCTTATCCACAATGTCTTCTTTATCTACCCTTATCTACAGCGTCTTCTTTATCTAACCTTGTCTACAGCGTTTTCTTTATCTAACCTTATCTACAGTGTCTTCTTTATCTACCCTTGTCTACAGTGTCTTCTTTATCTAACCTTGTCTACAGTGTCTTCTTTATCTAACCTTATCTACAGCATCTTCTTTATCTAACCTTGTCTACAGAGTCTTCTTTATCTAACCTTGTCTACAGCGTCTTCTTTATCTAACCTTATCTACAGAGTCTTCTTTATCTAACCTTGTCTACAGTGTCTTCTTTATCTAACCTTGTCTACAGAGTCTTCTTTATCTAACCTTGTCTACAGAGTCTTCTTTATCTAACCTTGTCTACAGAGTCTTCTTTATCTAACCTTATCTACAGCGTCTTCTTTATCTAACCTTGTCTACAGCGTCTTCTTTATCTAACCTTGTCTACAGAGTCTTCTTTATCTAACCTTATCTACAGCGTCTTCTTTATCTAACCTTATCTACAGCGTCTTCTTTATCTAACCTTGTCTACAGCGTCTTCTTTATCTAACCTTGTCTACAGCGTCTTCTTTATCTAACCTTATCTACAGAGTCTTCTTTATCTAACCTTGTCTACGGTGTCTTCTTTATCTAACCTTATCTACAGCGTCTTCTTTATCTAACCTTGTCTACAGCTTCTTCTTTATCTAACCTTGTCCACAGCGTCTTCTTTATCTAACCTTATCTACAGTGTCTTCTTTATCTAACCTTGTCTACAGCGTTTTCATTATCTAACCTTATCTACAGCGTTTTCTTTATCTAACCTTGTCTACAGCGTCTTCTTTATCTACCCTTATCTACAGCGTTTTCTTTATCTACCCTTATCCACAGCGTCTTCTTTATCTAACCTTATCTACAGCGTTTTCTTTATCTACCCTTATCTACAGTGTCTTCTTTATCTAACCTTATCTACAGCGTCTTCTTTATCTACCCTTATCTACAGCGTCTTCTTTATCTAACCTTATCTACAGCGTTTTCTTTATCTACCCTTATCTACAGCGTCTTCTTTATCTAACCTTATCTACAGTGTCTTCTTTATCTACCCTTGTCTACAGCGTTTTCTTTATCTAACCTTGTCTACAGTGTCTTCTTTATCTACCCTTGTCTACAGCGTTTTCTTTATCTAACCTTGTCTACAGTGTCTTCTTTATCTAACCTTATCTACAGCGTTTTCTTTATCTAACCTTGTCTACAGCGTCTTCTTTATCTAACCTTGTCTACAGCGTTTTCTTTATCTAACCTTATCTACAGCGTTTTCTTTATCTAACCTTATCTACGGTGTCTTCTTTATCTAACCTTGTCTACAGTGTCTTCTTTATCTAACCTTGTCTACAGCGTCTTCTTTATCTAACCTTGTCTACAGCGTTTTCTTTATCTAACCTTGTCTACAGCGTTTTCTTTATCTAACCTTATCTACAGCGTCTTCTTTATCTACCCTTATCTACGGTGTCTTCTTTATCTACCCTTATCTACGGTGTCTTCTTTATCTAACCTTATCTACGGTGTCTTCTTTATCTAACCTTGTCCAAGGCGTCTTCTTTATCTAACCTTGTCTACAGCGTTTTCTTTATCTAACCTTGTCTACAGCGTCTTCTTTATCTAACCTTATTAACAAATCTTACCTGACCACGTCCCGTTCGAATCCGTTGGCCTGGCTGCTCGTTATGGTGGTGATTCAGTGTGACTGTTTGTGTTTAGTCCCATTGCCACAGTGTCCCACTGATGATGTGGATTAATTATCCTGGCTGCTGGAGCACCAGCTGAAGATCAGGCTACAAGAAGCAGAAACCATACCATAAGGCGTACGACAAGAAGCAGTCCCACATGAGACTGTCATGGTAGCTTTTGTCAAATGGCAACAAACTGAGTATTCACTGTTCACCAGTGTTGTCGTCCAATTACAATATATCATTTGAAAGGACATTTCATGCCTTGTTCAATGTTACTAATAACTTGTTGGGTAAAAAATATCTACTCTTCCTTCTTTATCTTCCTTATCTTTATCTTTATCCTTTCTTTTCTTCTTCTTCTTCTTCTTCTCTTCTTTCTTCTTCTTCTTCTTCTTCTTCTTCTTTTTTTTTTTTTCTTCTTCTTCTTCTCTTCTTCTTCTTCTTCTTCTTCTTCTTCTTCTTCTTCTTCTTCTTCTTCTTCTTCTTCTTCTTCTTCTTCTTCACGTTCACCATCACACTAAGAGTCTAGTCCTGAAGATGAAATAGATCGTCTTCTGTATAACACCCACAGGCCCATACAGCTTCTCCAACATGCCCAGGAGTGTTGCAGTTCTCCTCCCTCAGTCAACGGTAGCTCCGCAATCCTTGAGGATGTGCTCTGCAGTCTGGTCAGCTTCTCTGTGGGGTCATCCAAGGGATGGTACATGTTGGAATCTCCAAAAACTGATTCCTGTTCCTGTATGTGAGAACGGGTGACATATACACATGTAGGTTGGCAGTTCGGCAAACCCCTGGCCCAGGACAGCATCAATATTATACAGTCCTACCTGCATTGTTTGTTTAACGCCGGTATACCTGGATACATCGCTGAGAAAAGTCAAGTGTTGTTGCTTGGTGAATGACACTGTGATCAGGCGGCCACGGTTTGTTGCTAAATCTGTAGTGCAGTGTACTGATCAATATGAGGGATTTTTTTCCCCAAGTCTCTTTCGTTTTCTTTTTCAATCTTGGGCATGTTTAATCGCCGATTTCTTCATTCAATCAAGTTGATTATTTGACATATTCTGTTAGATGATAGAACTAGAGGGTTACCTGCCGAACTGGTGTGTTACAAAACAGATGCACCTTTCTGGCGGGTAGCCATATCATTAGTGTGTGCACCACAATGGACTTGAAGCTGGTTGAACGACACAGAAGTGTTATATAGCTCTGTACACTCATATGGCCCGTAGCATGGCAAGATCAAACCCACACCTTCCAACAGGACATCCGACGTCTTACCCACTTGACTATCGTTACGGTCTCACAAGAAATGAAGATGGCGACCAAAACCCATCGACTTTGTTCCTCCTTTCTTCTGACAGGACAGAACACGTGTCCTGGCAACACGGGGAGAGAATCAGACAGGGACCAAGGGAGGCAATCAAACAGGTGACAAGGGAGGGAATCAGTGGTGGACAGAGCAATCAACACAGGCAGATGGTGGCCCTCAGACCATCACAACACTAAGCTCACTAGGACAGGGGCCACATCTGACCTGAATATATCACATCAATTAAGCAGGAGGGAGAGAGACAGACAGACAGACAGACAGAGAAGGAGACAGAGACAGAGAGACAGAGACAGAGAGACAGAGACAGAGAGACAGAGACAGAATGAGAGAGAGACATAGAGAGACAGAGAGAGAGACGGAGAGAGACAAGACAGACAGACAGAGACAGACAGAGAGACAGAGACAGAGTGAGAGAGAGAGACAAAGAACAGACACACAGAGAGACATACAGAAAAGAGAGAGAAAGAGATAGAGAGAGAGAACACTGGACATTCAGTGATTTATTCAAATAACTGTCAACCCTTTTTGAAACGATGAGAACAATTAACATGAATATGCACAAAAACAAGCATGAATATGATATATCTATAGACACATGTATCGATAAAAGTTTGGGTTTAGGCCTTACATTCTCACTGGGAAAAAAGTAACAATTACATCATGATAAAATTTGGAAAATTCTTTTCAGATGTGAAAATGTCATGAACTTTATATCGATCTTCATTTCTTAATGAGAAGAGCATTGATAATGGAAACGTATTTCAATGTTTGTATTTAAATAGAAATAAATAATTTTGTATTTGTTTGAGCCAGGACTACACACACATCTGTATTTCTTCTTCGGTGAATGACTGACATAAATGGCAAATACATTTTCGAACATCAATTTGGTGTTCCACAAGGCTCAGTCCCGGTTCAGTTCTGTTCACACTGTACACAAAGGTCTTTTCCTCGTTGCTACAAAGGCATTCTTTCTCCAGTCAGTCATTTGCAGATGATACACAACCGTTTGATTCTTGTCCTTCATACAAAATGTGTTCTACATCCAATTTATTGAGAGATATGTCTGAAATATTATAAGTTGGATGACAGACTCGGAAACAACTCAAACTAAATTACAGGACAAAAGCTGTTCTGTAGGGTTCCACTTTCAGTAAAACGTTTACCAATAAACTGAATCATTGCATGTCTGGTGATGCCTATAACAAAAACGTTTACCAGTGTCGTTTCTGCTTTCATTGACTTTTTTATCTTTTCTGTTTACTAATGTATGAAATCCAGTGTCCTTACTGAATCAGTTCCCCAGGGAACCGTTGATTCAAAACAAGAGGAGAAGACAAGACAAGACAAGACAAAACAAAACAAAATATTATTATTTGACAACATTGCGGAATGGACAGAGAAACTATTTGCAGAGAGGAAGACGAAGAAAAAGAAGCAGAAGAAGAAGAAGAACAACAACAACAACAACAGTAACAACAACAACAACAACTTGATGCTGACCAGGCCAGGCGATAGCTGAGATGCCAATCCCTCTTATTATACATATCTATGGCACACTTCTTCTGCTTCTTCTTCTTCTTCTTCTTCTTCTTCTTCTTCTTCTGCTTCTGCTTCTGCTTCTTCTTCTTCATGTCCTTCTTCTTATTATTATTCTTTTGCTGCTGCTGCTGCTGCTGCTGCTGCATCATCATTACTGTCGTTGAGCTCAATATCATTCCTATTGTTATGTTATCATTACCATCAAATAATCTACTTTTATGATTTGTACTGGACACACACACATTCACATTCACACACACACAGACACACACAGACACACACAGACAGACACAGACAGACACACACACAGACACACACACACACACACACACACACACACACACACACACACACACACACACACACACACACACACACACATATACACACACGATATTCTGTTACTGTTGTAACTACCAACACCACAGACAAAAGCCGGTGTGACATCAGTACCATTTGATCATGTCACAACACAAAGGAACACCTGCCCGCACCACGACTAATTCCAGGAGCAGCTTGTGGACACATAATCAGATTTGAACCCAATCCATGGTGTGGTTAGTGATGGTGATGCGGGTGTGTGAGCTAGTGGCTGAGCTTATATCTCTGTTCATCGCTGTACCTCTGATAGCTGGCTCTTTGACTTGCGTGATGCTGTTTGTCCTGTTGGGGATTGTGTGGAGTCACTGGTGGTTTGACACGTGCAGCGTTAGCAGTGTGCCATAGATATGTATAGTAAGAGGGGTTGGCATCTCAGCTATCGCCTGGCCTGGTCAGCATCAAGTTGTTGTTGTTGTTGTTGTTATTGTTGTTACTGTTTTCTTCTTCTTCTTTTTCTTCTTCTCCTTCTTGTCCTTCTTCTTCTTCTTCTTCTTCTTCTTCTTCTTCTTCTTCTTCTTCTTCTTTCTTCTCTTCTTCTTTTTCTCTTCTTCTTTCTCCTTCTCCTTCTCCTTCTTCTTCTCCTTCTCCTTCTCTTCTTCTTCTTCTTCTTCTTCTCTTCCTTCTTCTTCCTCTTCTTTTTCTTCTTCTTTGTTTATTTTTTTTAATTAATGACTTGATGACCTCACTGACGTTGAAACATATTTAATGTATGTACAGGGTGTTTAAAAGAATACGCCAAAATCATCACGTGATGTGTCAAAAACGAAAAAAATTACAAACCTCTAGCATAAACACATGTGTTGTATATACATTCAAGTTTCATTTCATGTTTTATAAGTGCTCAATGTGGCCACCACCGGCAGCGCGGACAACATCAAGCCGATATGAGAATTCCTCCCAAACGCGCCTCAGCATGTCACGGTCCACCGTGTTGATTGCAGCTGTTATTCGATCTTTCAAGTCATCGATACTTGCTGGAAGTGGTGGAACATAAACTTGGTCTTTAACATACCCCCACAAGAAAAAGTCACACACAGTGAGGTCCGGGGATCTGGCAGGCCAAGCACAGAGAGCAAGGTCTTTAGCACCTCTCCTCCCAATCCATCGCTGAGGCACGTTTTCATTCAGATAAGCTCTAACCCCGAGATGCCAATGGGGTGGTGCTCCATCTTGCTGAAAAATGAAGTCATTCGAATCTGCTTGCAGTAAAGTGAATAGCCAGTTTTGGAGCATTTCGAGATAGGTTTGTCCTGTAACGGTGTTTCCTTCAAAGAAAAAGGGACCATAGACCTTGTCTTGAGACACAGCACAGAAGACGTTCACTTTAGGGGAATCTCTTTCATGCTCAACAGTTTCATGTGGGTGATCTGTTCCCCAAATGCGCACATTGTGACGATTGACTGTGCCGCTCAAATGGAAAGTCGCTTCGTCACTAAAAACTAAACGTGAAAAGAGAGTTTCATCACCTTCCTCCATCTCCAGCATTGACTCACAGAATGTCCTCCGCATCACCTTGTCATCATTAGTAAGTGCTTGGACGAGGCTTAGTTTGTATGGTTTCATGTGTAATCGTCTCTTTAACACACGCCAGACAGTGGTATGAGGGATGGCAAGCTGAAGACTTGCTCGACGTACGGACTTACGTGGGCTGCTCTCAAATGCATCATGAATCCTCTCCACTTGCTCCTCTGTAACACGTGGTCTTCCAGGACTCTTTCCTTTGCACAGACACCCACTCTCTTTAAACTGTCTAACCCACCGTCGAATGCTCTCACGATGGGGCGGATCAATGCCGAATTCTGTTCTGAAAGCACGTTGCACCGTGACAATGGCGTTTGTTTTCGCGAACTCAAGCACGCAAAACGCCTTCTGCTGAGGAGTCGCCATTTTGATTGATCTTCCACAATTCAGCTGCACCGGAAGTTATACTAACGACAGCGGTGAAACTGACACCCAATCAAACTTTGATAACTACTCTATCAAATAACCACTGATTCAGTCCACTACAATGCTATAGACCTGAAAAAACTGCGTAATGATTTTGGCGTATTCTTTTTAAAACACCCTGTATATCTTTTTCCCGATACTCTTGCTCCTTTCTTTATTTTGATTTTTTCTCATCAATTTGTATTTTCAAAGTTTATAAGAAATTTACAAAACACACGATACATTTTATTCATTATGCACAGAATCATACTTTGAACATATTCCTATTAGATACAAAATCCACGTGTTTATTTGTTACATACGTATGATGTTTGTTGTCTTCATTCTTCCAACAGAGAAAAGAAAAGTCATGTCGCCACTATACGAAACCTTTCTTTAGAGTAAAATACCAAACAATGAAAATGGACTTTATAAAAAGCATATTCCATCAGCTTGAAATTAGATACAAAAATGAAAGATACAGACATGTACAGAGAAGGACAGGGCTGTGATAATTATAGCACAACAGGTAAAATATGTCAGTATATATCTTCCTGTTATCATTGCCTCATAGTCGGGCTAAAGAGACAAGGAAAAGCTACAGCTGGTAAACATCGATATTTTTATGAGGAGATAGTTTGCTCATATGTATACTACTGACAAAGGTGTGTGTGTGTGGCGGGTGGGGGGAGGGATCTCAAGGCTCGTTCGATTTCTGCTTCAATCTTGGAAATTGTTGATCGTAAACTTTGTTCAAAGTAATTTTCAAGATGATTGTTTATTGTTTTGTGTTTATCTAATAAAACAGAAATGTGCCAAACATAGAATTGAACTGAAGCAAGTTAGGTAACACAGATATGTTATTAAGGGTCTGTGTTCACGAGCCCTGTGGGATATAATGATATCCTAAAGTGCGACAGAGACAGGCGCCTGTCTATGTAACCATGTCTATGGCTACACGTGATGTGACCATAGTAAGAGTTGGTAGGTGATGTGAAATTATCACCATGAACCGTGCTGTGGACAGAACAACACAGGTAACAACATTACTTCATTCTGTTTATCATCACTTTACATGACAGCTCATACATAACATTGGCATTAAACGTCACTCAAATCTCAACATTGATAATGATAATGATGGTGCTGCTGCTGCTGCTGCTGCTGCTGATGATGATGATGATGATGATGATGATGATTGATGATGATGATGATGACGAGCTGCTGCAGCTGTTGCTGCAGCTGATGATGATGATGATGATCTGCTGCTGCTGCTGCTGCTGCAGCTGATATGCTGCTGCTGTTGCCGCTGTTGATGCTGCTGTTGGTGATTTGATGCTGCCTCTGAAGTTGAAGCTAATACTAATGGTAATAATAGTGATACTAATAGTAATTCTAGTAATGATAGTATTAGCAATAATCTTGTGAATTCTGCTGCTGCTTCTGCTGCTGCTGCTGCTGCTGCCGCGCTGCTGCTGCTGCTGCTGCTGCTGCTGCTGCTGCTGTGCTGCTGCTGTGATGATGATGATGATGATGATGATGATGATGATGATGATGATGATGATGACGACGACGACGACGACGACGCCGACGACGACGATGATGATGATAATTGTTGTTGCAAATTATTGTTATTATTCATCAAAAACATAATCATAAGAACACCACTAACACCATCAGTAATACCACCACAACAACAATGACAATAATAAAATAACACAGTGCAATATGGTCAAGCCATAAAGTAGCCTGGCTTTACCAAACAATTGTAGAAAAGAAGAAAACCGTCCTGTCTGTATTTGTAAGGAGAAACTTCTAAGCTAGCCAAAGCTAAGTTGACAGTACTCACAAAGTGCAGAAACATCACCTGTAAAGTAACATAGCACTAGGTGAAGATAAAAAAGGGAAAACTATTTTCTAGAACAGTATAAGGAAAACAATCGTTTAATCGAGGGCAGAAGTCTTGTATGGTTCATATTTCTATAAAAAGACAGTGAGTAGTAGAGAGAGATTGCCAAGTAAGGTAAATGAAGGTAAATTGTCACAGTACAAAGACAGGGAAAGCAAGGTTCTGTCTGTTAAAATCGCCACCTTAAGTTTGGATGGCTTGTTGTCTCCCTTGTAAAAATTGCCACCTAAAGTTTAGATGCCTTGTTGTCTCCCTTGTAAAAACTGCCACCTTAAGGTTAGATGGCTTGTTGCCTCCCTTGTAAAAACTGCCATCTTGAGTTTGGATGGCTTGTTGTCTCCCTTGTAAAAATTGCCACCTTAAGTTTGGATGGCTTGTTGTCTCCCTTGTAAAAATTGCCACCTAAAGTTTAGATGCCTTGTTGTCTCCCTAGTAAAAAAACTGCCACCTTAAGGTTAGATGGCTTGTTGCCTCCCTTGTAAAAACTGCCACCTTGAGTTGATGCTTTGTTCTTTAAAAATTGCCCTGAGTTGGAGGCTTGTTGTCTCCCTTGTAAAAATTGCCACCTTGAGTTTGGATGGCTTGTTATCTCCCTTGTAAAACCTGCCACCTTAAGGTTTAGATGGCTTGTTGCCTCCTTGTAAAAACTGCCACCTTGAGTTTGGATTTCTTGTTGTCTCCTTGTAAAAATGCCACCTTGAGTTTGGATGGCTTGTTGTCTCCCTTGTAAAAATTGCCACCTTAAGTTTGGATGGCTTGTTATCTCCCTTGTAAAAATTGCCACCTTAAGTTTGGATTTCTTGTTGTCTCCATTGTAAAAATTGCCACCTTGAGTTTGGATGGCTTGTCTCCCTTGTAAAAAATGCCACCTTAAGTTTGGATGCCTTGTTGTCTACCTTGTAAAATCTGCCACCCTACGTTTGGGTGGTTTATTCTGTATATATGTGGGTGTCCCTCTCCTTTCGCTGTCCATGGCAGTAAGTTTGATGAATTCTACACTGAACAAAACATGTCACATACTCTAGGAGCTAAGACCTTCCTATTGAAGGACGTAAATACTGACACAGCGCTCAGTGAGTGTCTCGTGGGCTATTATCATCCTCCAGCTGTCTGATATATTTCCTTATATTCCCCTTTTTATTCTTCTTGCATTGCCTTCCTTACACATTTCTGTTTCTCTGTGTGTGTTGGACCAGACTGTTTATTGTGTACAGTAAAAGTCTATTTTGTGTGATTGGTTTGTCTTTCTGTCGGTTCTTGCCATTGCAAAGAGACAACCCATCTTTCCCTCTCCAGGAGATATAACAATGCACATACAGATACTTACGTTGAAAATCAGTCCCTGGTAGTTATTCTCTTTTTCTTTACAAACAAACAAACAAATAAATAAATAAAAAATAAATAAATACAATTTAGATGAATAAATAAAAAAAATTCATTTAGAAAAATGAAAATAAAGGGAGCAGGTAATGCAATATCCCCAATAAACTGGGGGAAAGAAGCAGGACATAATTCGATAGTCGTGTGAATGTGAACGGTTTTGACACATTGATTCTCTCATCCGCCAGTAAAAACACATTCATCTCAGATTGGGACAAAAACTGACAGCCATTGCTTCCCACCATCCCTGTTCTGTGTGATTGTCTCCCTTCCATCACCACTTCTCTCTTCCCTCATTCAACAGAGATAGGGAAGAGGGACATCATGTTGTTAAAGGCATCGGGCGGGAGAAGAGAGAGAATCTTTTTTCAGGAATCCTGATCCAAATCCTACTTTCAAGTCGTGTTTTTGCAAAGGTAAGGGGTTGGAACTAAACAGCAGGGAGACTGAAGCCATGGTGATCAGTAAAAATCATGAAATCCCCTCATACAAAATAATAGCAAATAGCACAAACTTGACACAGGTTAATAAATTCAAATACCTGGGAACGGTCATTTCATCAGACGGCAGATGCACATCGGAAATAGCCGGCAGAATCGGCCAAGCCAAAACGGCATTCAAGAAGATGACAAGCATTCTTACCAACAAATGCCTATCAATTAACGTCAGGAAGAGAGTTCTTGAATGTTATATAGAACCAATACTGTTGTACGGATGTGAGGCGTGGACAGTCAACAAGCAAAGACAGAAAAAGATTGAGGCAGCCGAGATGTGGTTTCTAAGAAGAATGTTGAGAGTTCCATGGACAGCAAAGAAAACAAACGAGACAGTCTTGATGGAGGCAGACACAAGTAGATCACTCATAAGGAAGATTAGGAAAAGACAGGCAACATGTATAGGCCATTTTATGAGGAAGGGGGATTTGGAGCACCTGGTCACAATGGGAAAGCTGGAGGGAAAGAGAGCACCGGGTAGACACAGGGAGAAAATGCTAGACGGACTTGCAGAGTAGCTGAAGACGAGGAGGTTGGAGGAGATGCTAACAAGAGATAGAGACAGATGGAAGTCCATGATCGTCAACACCATGCGGCAGGGCACTGATGATGATGATGATTCTAATGACTTTGCTTCTTGCTTGCCTAAACGTACTGTTTTGTGCGTTTCTACCTCACCCATTTGTTGACAGGTTACTATTTTGTCGTATTGTTCTTATTGTTGTTGTGTTTGTGTCTCTATTATTTCATTCGTAACTAAAATGGTAGCTGGAAGAAAGCGTTGTGTTTGAGTGAAGAAAACAAAATATGTATGCTAAATACACAAACACTACATTCATGGAATGACAAAACAATATAATTACACGGTAAGAACATGACGGAAGCCAAGAGATCATTTTACTTTGTGTCCACTGTCCAATTCTTGCCACATTGTCACTGTCACTTGGTTATAAAAATGACTACAAGGGGCTGCATATTCAAAACTTTGGCAATTTAAAGACTATGTTAGATTAACCTGATTAACATGAACATGTTCACTTTTCTGATAACTGCAAATGGTAGGCCTCAGCCCCAAAGCAGGGAAAACATGGTTGTCTGCAAACAACTCTCGCTTTGGTCGACAAGGTGCCAGTGTGTGTAGAGGTGTCTTTTTTAATGCAGCGCTGTTACAGTAACAAATAGATGCCAAAATACTCTGTGACAAGAGAAAAAAACTGTTTCCTTGAATTCAATCCTACATTCAGAAAGTTTACAAGAGAGGTCACAGTGTGCAGAGCCCGACATCTAGTAATGTTACACACGTCGGATGTCCAGTGACTCCTACTCTTTTCACCATAATTCCAACTATCTGTCTCCAGGTCAAAGAGGATAAAAAAAAAATAAAACTTGTTGGAGACAAATTAAAATCTTTCCTTCCATGCCTGTTACTCTCTAATGACCCTGCCTTCCTACAGACAAATTGGCCTCTGACAACCAGAGAAGAAAATTAACAAAAACTGCTCTGGACAGAAAAAACCGGCAGTGAAGGGAAAGGAAACTGAGATCAGAGAGAAGTGGAGGAGGGGGTACTGAACGGGAGTACGGGAGGGAAAGGAAATCATGGGTGAGGCGAAGAGAGGGAACAAGAGGAGGGGGTGGAAAAAGCAGACAATGGTAAAACATCATCATCAAGTGCCTTGCCACATGGCGTTGGTGATCATGGCCCTCTCATCTGTTTCTATCCCTTGTTGTGTGGCAAGTACATCTTCCACCCTCTCTGTCTTCAGCCACTCTGCAAGTCCGTCCAATATCTTCTCCCTGGGTCTACCTGTGCTCTCTTTCCCTCCAGTCTTTGAACGTGCACAATGAGTGCATATAACAATAACAGATCTAGTGTTTTAAATTTTCTGTCATATCGAAATTAGGAACTCTTTTCTGAAGATATTACCGATGTGGTGTTGGGAAATATACAAATGGTTGATGTTTAGAGTTGTGGCCAGAATGATGCATCAACATTCATCTCCAAATCATCATCATCGTCGTCGTCGTCGTCGTCATCATCGTCATCAACATCATCATCATCATCATATCCTCAAAGAAATTCAATAGGGACAGATCATCTGATTACCCGGAGACTACTCTCATGTTGTGTTTGAGAGCAGCAAGATGCTTAGCTGATTTTCTGTAAATAAAAGACATTACAGAGAACCACAGAAAAACACTGCTATCATCATCCCCAATCTTCACTTCTGTCTCCCCAGCCTCCATGTCTGTCTCAAACATTGAGCGCATACGCTCTACGGTTCTCAAACGACAGTTAGGGGAGATTAAAAAGAACCACTGTCTGGTGATAGCATACGATTACTACCATTACTCAGGGCATGAAATTACCTCCCCTATCTGCAATCCCTTAACCAACAGCAGTAAGTGGCACCGTACACGGCAGATCACAATATAACGTCGTACCAGGCAGGTTACCTTGGGCGGCCTCAGCGTGCCTGCATTCACCACAAGCAGATCACTTACATGCACGTCCGCAACCAGCTCAGTAGATGGTTGATTCGGATCAAAACTGGTACCATTGTTGATAGAAGCTGATACTGTACATTTTATGTCGTTTTACACTCTACATCTGGATTTGTTAATAAATTTATCACGAAATAATAGCAAACTCCACACAAAGAAAAAAATCACATACACATCATCATCATGCTTATCAGCATTATCATCATCATCATCATCATCATTAGCCAGCAGCAGCAGCATGTTACAGTCATGAACATAAACTAAATCATACTGACATATCAAAAATACATATAACTTTCACACACACACACACACACACACACACACACACACACACACACACACACACACCACACACACACACACACACACACACACAACACAACACACACTCACACACAACACACACACACACACACACACACACACACACACTCACACACACACACACCATCTTTGCATCAGAGGGATTTTTTTTTTGGTACTTCTTGTTCTTTTTCATATTATTATTATATTATTATGTTATTATATTATTATCATTATTATATTATTATTAATATTGTTGTTGTTGTTGTTGTTATTATCATCATCGTCATCATCACCGTTATTATTATTATTATTGTTATTTTTGTTGTTGTTATTCTTATTATTGTTATTATCATTGTTATTATTACTATTGATATTATTCTATCATAGAGAGGTCAATCGAGATGAATAAGGATTTATGTTTATGCTTTGTTGATTATACCAAGGCTTTCGATTGAGTTAGACATGAAGAATTGATCACCAAATAGAAAGACTCAATATTGATGGAAAAGATCTACGAATAATCAGAAATATGCATTGGGAACAAACAGCTGCAATGAGAATAGAAAACGATATAAGCTCTTTCCAAAATATCGAAAGAGGAGTCAGACAAGGTTGTGTTTTGTCACCAGATCTGTTTTCGCTTTACAGCGAAAACATCATAAGAAACCTAGAGGAAGACCCTGGATTAAAGGTTTGAGGAAAAATGATGAACAACATTCGATACCAGATGACACCGTGCTAATTGCAGAAAATGAAAGGGACCTACAAAACCTTGTGAAATACTAGAAATAGAAAGCAAAGGTAAGTAGTTGGAACTAGACAGCAAGAAGCCTGAAGTCATGGTGATCAGTAAATAGAAACAACATGAAATCCCGTCGTGCAAAGTAACAGCGAACGGCACAGCCTTGGGACGGGTTGATAAATTTAAATATCTGGGAACAATCATTTCACCAGACGGCAGATGCACATCGGAGATGGCCAGCAGAATCTGCTGGGCCAAAACAGCATTCAAGAAGATGAAAAGCATTCTCACCAACAGATGCCTATCGGTAAACATCAGGAGGAGAGTTGAATGTTACATAGAACCGATAATGTTATACGGTTGTGAGATGTGGACGATCAACAAGCAAAGCCAGAACAGGATTGAGGCAGCCGAAATGTGGTTTCTAAGAAGAATGTTGAGAGTTCCATGGACAGCATGGAAAGCAAACAAGATAGTCTTGATGGAGGCAGACACAGGAGGATCATTCACAGGGAGGACTGAGAAAAGACCGGCAACATCTATAGGCCATTTTATGAGGAAAGGGGAACTGGAGCACCTGGTCACAACAGGAAAGCTAGAGGGAAAGAGAGCACCAGGTAGACACAGGGAGAAGATATTGGATGGACTTGCAGATTGGCTGAAGACAAAGAGGGTGGAAGAGGTGCTAGAGGCAACAAGGGATAGAAACAGATGGAAGGCCTTGATCGCCAACGCCATGTGGCAAGGCACTTAAGATGGATGATGATGATAATGATGATGATGATGATGATGATGATGATTGTTATTGTTGTTGTTGTTATTATTATTATCAAAAACTAACCTGGGCTAATACAATATGTCCCCAATAAACACAGGGAATGAACCAGAAGGTAATGGGATAGGAATGTGAAGATGAGCAGCCTTGACAGACTGACTCATTGACTCCCCAACACAGACATCTTCATCTGAGATTGGGCAAAAACTGACAGCCTCTGCCTCCCACCCCCACCATCCCCATTCTTCAGGATTGTCTCCCTTCCGCCATTGTATCACCACTCACAGAGGACGCGAGTTACCGACACGAAAGAGGGGTGTGTGTGTGTGTGTGTGTGTGTGTGTGTGTGTGTGTGTGTGTGTGTGTGTGTGTGTGTGTGTGTGTGGTGCTGTGCGTGTGTGTGTGTGTGTGTGAATGTGTGTGTGTGTGTGTGTGTCTGTGTATGTGTATGTGTGTGTGTGTGTGTCTGTGTGTAGAGAGAGAGGGGGAGGAATGCCCTTATGGAATGTCTGTGTGTGTGGTGTGGTGTGTGGGGTGTGTTGTGTGTGTGTGTGTGTGTGTGTGGTTGTGTGTGTGTTTATGTGTGTGTGTGTGTGTGTGTGGTGTTGTGTGTGTGTGTGTGTGTGTGTTGTGTGTGTGGTGGAGTGGAGGTGTGGGTTATTGTGAGGAATCTTGATCCAGAGCCATTTTCATGTCCTGTTTTTATCCGATACTCTAATGACCTTGTTCCTTGCTGGTCCTAAAGCCTCCTTCCCGCCCCCTTTCTTCTTTTCTGTCTTTTTCTGTTATGTTGCCTTTCCTTCTTCTTTGGTTTTTAAGTTAGTGTGTGTGTGTGTGTGTGTGTGTGTGTGTGTTGTGTGTGTGTGTGTGTGTGTGTGTGTGTGTGTGTGTGTGTGTGTGTGTGTGTGTGTGTGTGTGTGTGTGTGTGTGTGTGTATGTGTGTGTGTGTGTGTGTTGGTGTGTGTGTATGTGTGTGTGTGTTTGCGTGTGTGTGCGTGTGTTTGTGTGTGTGTGTGTGTTTGTTTCTTGTTTGTATGTTTATTTCTTTGTATTTATTTGTTTATTTGTTTGCTCGTTCGTTTGTTTGTCTGTTTGTTCCAATTACGTTTTGCGTTGTGTTCTTTGCCACCTTTTGTACACGCTTGACAAAATCCATCGGCTAAAGCTGTGTGCCTGTCTTGTTTTGTGTTTCAAATACGTGTTCTCATTATAGTTTCGTGTTAGTTTGTTTCATTTTCTTTTTCTTTTTCTAGTTTCTGTTTTCGTGGTACTGTGTTAGCTTTCTCTCAGACTGTTGGAAAGGAAATGGTCGTGAATTAGGTCAGCTTACACCAGGGATCACACTGTGCACAGCTCTCTAGTTGGGTGACTTCCTTACTGGGCACACACCATACACACTGTTCGATTTTCATGATTTTCACTCTTTTCACACACACGTCTCCCACCCTAACCTCCGAATATCTGCCTCAAAGGCAGGAAAAGAAGAAAAGACTGTAACAGAAAGGTTGGAGACAAATTAAAATCTTTCCTTCCATGCTGTTACTCTCTACATGACCCTGCCTTCCTACAGACAAATTGGCCTCTGACAACCAGAGAAGAAAATTGGCAAAAACTGCTCTGGACAGAAAAACCGGCAGTGAAGGAAAAGGAAACTGAGATCAGAGGGTGGGAGGGTAGAGGGCCCAAATGCGTGAGAGAGAGAGAGAGAGAGAGAGAGAGAGAGAGGAGAGAGAGGAGAGAGAGAGAGAGAGAGAGAGAGAAACTTGAATAAGAATCTGAGATTTTTCAAATAAGAATGGAGATGATTGTCTCAATCAATAACAGCAGAGATAACGCTTTCGACAATGTGATTTCCAAACGGGATTTGATAACCTAAAACCTCCAATAGTTGACTTACAGGTGGATTAAGTCATTCTATATTCAATGTAACTGTATAGATGGGTTCCAGTCTCCTTTCAGCAAAACAATGTACCTGCAGCCTCCAGTCTGCCCAGCTATGGATGGTCATCTGACAGTTTTGTTAAGTTGGGGAAGGTGAAGCAGCGAGGGAGAGAAGATGAATACTGCCATCATAATGACGGCCCTGAAAAAAGCTGATATCTCTAGCACACGGCAATAGGACAACCTGTAGTTGTTGTTTTTTTTAACCTTCAAATGTAGCTTTCACCCAGGTTGAATGAGATCAGCCTATGACCATTTTTTTTTTTTTTTTTTGCAAGTCAAACAGAGTTTGTAGTATAGAGTGTATTCAAAAGAGACTCCTTATACAGGGATATGACAATAATTATTTAGAACATTCTTTGACCAGGGACAAACCGTATATACAGGTAAAGTCTTGAAATTGGATGTGGTGGGGGGTGGGGGTGGGCCGTGAGATGTGAGAATGGTATCTGTAAAACATTAAACCACCAGAATGACCAAAACATTCGGGACAGGCAGTAAACAGGCCATTTTTTCTTTTTCTTTTGCTGACTGGCACTGAATCCAAGACACTAGATCTTGAGTCTGCAATTCCGTCAAAATTAATATATGAATACATAAATGATAAATAAATGAACAAATAAAGAAATAAACTGGTGGCCAGTCTCGGATCAAAGTCACGATGGACTCTGTCAGTGTGACGGCTGTGCAGACATAAATAAATGAACAAATAAATAAATAAACTGGTGGCCAGTCTCCGGATCAAAGCCACGATGGACTCTATCAGTGTGACGGCTGTGCAGACATATTGGTGTTTGGTATGGATCATTATGTGGACACAAGACCCATCGTGTAGGTACATGTTCTGCATATTGCATGGGAAGGTATCCTGCCACCTTGGCTTTTGATTCTGCTGTTCCCTCTTCTATTGAATATCAGATGATGTGGGTGATTCAGAGCTGATCGTATCCTGCCATAGGTATTGCAGGAAAATGGTATCCTGCGACCTTGACTCCTACTTCTGCTGGGGCTCTCTTCTATTGAATATCAGTGATGTAGGCTGTTCTGGTTGTACCCTACCAGCATTGCTGTCACCAGCTTGTTCTATTTGTACGCACGTGTTTCCCTGTTGGCGGTGTTGATGGTACAGTTCATTAAGTTGGCCTTCAGATCATCGATTTAATGGTCATTCCTGGTCACACTATCTTTGTGTCGGTTTTCCATACAGGAGCATTTTAGTGATGTAGTTGTCTTCATATGCACAGAATGTCGTATCCAGAGTAGTTGTCATTTGATGAATAGAATTTGTGTACTTTACAAACCACACTCCTTCAAAAATTGAAGGGTGGACATTGTATCTTGCCCCGAGACATTGAAGATCTCGTGAAGACATCTTTGAAAGATTTGTGGTGCGCCCACTGCAATGTCCTGATCGGCTTGCCAAAGTCAGAGCTGATCTTGGATATGGTCAGTTCTACCTGATCATTATAAATTGTCATTGCTGCTCACTTCAGGATCTTTCAAGAGATTAATTCAATACATTCAACCCAAGTAGCAAAATTAATCTACAGTGCTGATTGATACTGATGTCATTGGGATCTGGTGGAGAGCCAGAAAGTCTGAGATGGTGTTGGCTGAAACAAAGCCTGTGTCTTGTGAAGGACACCAACACCTACAACCCCTGTGCATTGCACCTTAACCACTGAGCCATGGGGGCCACCCATCCAACACACATGTTGCCAAGTTCAGTGGACTGGGTTCTACAAAGATAAGACTTGTGGAAAGTTACGTCCCCATGTGAATCCCTCTCCCATATACATGTCATCCAAATTGAATGGGATCAGTGTATGTCCACATTTGATCAGCAAGTCAGACAGGACCACACCAGTGTTAAATGGAGAGTGCCTCACTATGGGATTAACAGCCAGTGGTGATAAATGATGGACGTCAACACATGAATACGCTAATCTGTATCATCTTAGCTATTGGCTGAATGCACTGAGCTGTCTCCAGAGACATCCTGCATTTGGTTAGGTGTCGTATGTGTGTGTGCCTGTATGTGCGCGCGTGTATGTATGTGTATATGTATATACGTATGCATGTATGTATGTATGTATGTATGTATGTATGTATGCATATATGCATGTATGTATGTATGTATGTATGTATGTATGTATGTATATATGTGTGTATGTATGTATGTGCGTATACGTGTGTGTGTGTGTGTGTTGTGGCGCGCGCGCGTGTGTGTGTGTGTGTGTGTGCGTGACAAAATCTGCCGTTGAAGTTGCGGTCGTCGTTAGTGTTTTATTTTGTTGTTGCTTTGTACTCTTCCTGCTTAAGCGTTTTTGCTGTTATGTCATATTATCATTTCTATTATTATGATTATCATTATTGTTATTATTATTATTATTATTATCATTATTATTATTATTATTATCGTTATTATTATGTTGTTGTTGTTGTTGTATTGTTGTTGCTGTTGTTGCTGTTGTTGTTGTCGTTGTTGTGATATTTAAAGGACTACTGATTCTTCCTCTCACTGTAGCCATGGTGACACAGATGACTGATACATCATATAGTGATCTCCCCTGAATGTTGCCATGGTAACACAGCTGACTGATACATCACATGGTGATCTCCCCTCACTGTAGCCATGGTGACACAGATGACTTGTACATCAGTAATGAATGTGATCTCCCAGTCTGTACTACAAACACAGGTACAGACATCATGATCATGGTCAGTATACATGAAAAATAAAATGAAAAAAGGAAACCACTGTAGCCTAAAGTTTGTTTTCCATAAACATGTGTTTATGGTGACGCCTGGGCTCAGGTTGACATACAGTATGTAGAACGTCACTACTTTATTAACAGTCACCAACAATGCAAAGGATTTAAAACGACACACAACACTAACACATTCTCTATAGAAAATATAGTGATGTGGACACCACTACCAGAAGACACCAATAAGAATTCGTGAACCAAGAGACAATCTGACATTCAAAAAGAACTATGCTGCTTACGTACTGATTGTGAACCCGATCTTCATTTGGATCACAGGTGACTTTTACACTGGTTGCTTGATATAGAGTAGACTCAAGATCTGACGTCCTGTGTTCAATTCCAGCCCTAACATAAACAATTGGCCTGTTCGCCATTTATATTAAAGCTTAATTCATTCTGGTGGTGTCAGTTTCAGTTTTAGTTTCAATTTCTCAAGATGACGTCCCCACGCTCGGGACGAATTCCATATGCACTAAGTCACAGGTGCCATCGTGATGGAGAAGATCCATGATGATCACGGCACAAGCCTTAACTGCACATAAACCCATGACTGACCAGGTCCTGAGATCCTACCTAGGTAGTTCCTTAATCCTGAGGTCACAGAGGAATGAGGTGACAGACCTCAACTTTTTCTTGGGGCCAGCACCACGAGGGCAGCGCCCATCCCCTCTCCCTCTCTTCAAATTCATATTCATGTTCATATTGTTTTTACCAAGACTTCAGAAAAGCAAGAAGGCTAATTTGTCTTCGAGGGATGGGACCTGGGAAACCAACCTATCTCTCCAACGTTATATATCAAGGCAGCCGGGCAATGCCCTGCTCTTCATGATTTTCAACTGCCGTGGGGTCTTGAGCGTGCGCAGCCAGAAGGTAAACGGGAAAGGAGTGGCAGAATGCTTCAGACGTTCGTTGCTCAATAACTAAACACGAGGTTTCTGGTTCTCTCCTCGTAGAGGCCTCGACTTTTCTGTTCGGTTTGACGGGATAATCGATCTGAACGTCTAGTCCTTCGGAAGGGGACGAAAAACGAGTTGGGGGTGTCAGTGTTTCTAAGCTCGCTCTTCTCCCCTTCCTCCTCAATTCAAGACATCGTCAGCGCATAGTACTTTTTTTTCTGGAGATCGTTGCTGAAATATTTGCGTGGAGCACATATGGAATGGCCTGATGATGATGAATTCCTTTCAAACAAATTCCAGCCATCAGTGAACACAAAGAGCGAGACAAACAACAACAAAAACAATCAGGAGTTTCAGAAAACATTTCGTTATTGGAAAACAAGACAGACAGAAAGAAAGATATGTGGAGGGAAAGTAGGAAGCAATGAAAGAATGAACGAAAATAAAGACAGAAAGAAATGGAGAAATAAATGACACATGAAAGAAAGTACATAACAAAGAGTGGAGTGAATAAAACTATCAGGTGCTGGGAACACTGACTCTAACACTTCGTTTGATACGTTATAACCGTGCCTACCTCCTTTCTACCCCATTTCCTCTTCCCTCCTGTCTGTATATCTGTCTGTCTGTCTGTCCCGTCTGTCTCTCTGTCTTTCTGTCTTCTGTCTGTCTGTCTGTCTTCTGTTTTGTCTGTCTGTCTGTCTGTATCTCTATCTCTCTCTATCTCTTCCTCTCCCTCTCTTCTCTCTTTCTCTTTCTGTTCTCTGTCTCCTTCTTTCTCTTTCTCTTTGTCTATCAGAGAAAGAGATAGCAATAGATAGATAGATAGATAGATAGATAGAGTGATGAGAGAGAGAGAGAGATAGATAGATAGATAGAAGGATGGATGGATGGATGGATGATAGATAGATAGATAGATAGATAGAAGAAGGATAGATAGATAAAGGATGGATGGATGGATGGATAGATAGATAGATAGATAGATAGATGGATGATGATGGATAGATAGATAGTAGATAGATAGATAGATAAATAGATAGAAGATAGATAAAGTAGAAAGATAGAATAGAAATAGATAGAAGACAGAGAGAGTCAGAGCAGAGAGAGAGAGAAAGAAAAGAGAGATACAGAGGCAGACAGACACAGAGAGAGACAGAGACATAAAGAGACAGAAGATGACAGAGACAGATGGGGAAGATACGAGAGACAGACAGAGACAGAAGCAGAGAGAGAGAGAGAGAGAGAAAACCACGCAACCCACGCTTTCCTGTCCCTCCCTTCATCCTACCCCCACCCCCACCCACCTTTCCTCTCTTCTCTGATCTCAGTCTCCCTTTCTTTCACTGCCGGTTTTTCTGTCCAGAGCAGTTTTTGCCAATTTTCTTCTCTGGTTGTCAGAGGCCAATTTGTCTGTAGGAAGGCAGGGTCATGTAGAGAGTAACAGGCATGGAAGGAAAGATTTTAATTTGTCTCCAACCTTTCTGTTACATTCTTTTCTTCTTTTCTTTGCTGTGGAGACAGAGAACCCATGTGTTTGGAGTGTTTGAGAAGGGCAAACATCACTTGGCGTCGGATGTGTCCGGCGTCCAACATTCACCTACATGTAGGTTTCTAGCGCTGTGATCCCTGTTGTAAGCTACGAATCTTGTAGCAGCAGTCAGGACTATTTCGTTTCGAGGAAACTATTGAGGAAGGGAGACAGGGGTGAAGAAAGACAAAACATTTATGTATAGACTGACATACAGACTGACAACATTGCGGAATGGATGGATAAAAACATTTGCTAAGATCCAGGTTTTGACAAACAACCGATAGAGCTGGAGGAATCTGACGGACAGTTCTAATAGAGCCAGGCCCCAATGACTCTTCGCAGAGATAAGGTAGGAGAAGTAGAAGGAGAAGGAGAAAAAGAAGAAGAAGAAGAAGAGAGAAGAAGAAGAAGAAGAAGAAAAGAACAAGAACAAGAACAAGAAGAACAAGAAGAACAAGAAGAAGAAGAAGAACAAGAAGAACAAGAAGAAAGAACAAGAAGAAGAACAAGAACAAGAACAAGAAGAAGAACAAGAAGGAGGAGGGAGGAGAAGAAGAAGAAGAAGAAGAAGAAGAAAACAAACAAAAAAACAACAAAAAAGAAGAAAAGGAAGAAGAAGAAGAAAAACAAAAAACAAAAAAAAACAACAAAGAAGAAGAAGAAGAAAAAAAAGTATGATTAAAGTCAAGACTATTTCCTGTCTACATGAAAGAATTCAACAACAGTCTCTGTCTAATGGAATTTAGTGCCCTGTCTTTGATTAAATTCAGGGTTGCTCGTATTTCCCTTCATGAAATGCAGTGGCTAGTTCCTGACACGGAATTCAGGGCTATTTGCTTTCTAGCAGTCTGAGAAGACCTGATTCTGTGAGCCTTGTGCTGGTGATAATGCAGCCTGGGGCACTGATGATGTAAAGGCTGTTGACGAATTATCTAACTACTTCAAAAGATGATAGCTGGCAGTAAACTGATTGTACAAGTCAGAAATTTAGATTGATTACACGTCTGAAAAGTGTCTTGTTTAGGGAACTAATTTTACACGTCAGAAATGCGGTTTGGTTATGTCTGTAAAGTGACACAAATTATGTTTTGACGTGTTTGTTCGTCTTCATTCTGTTTTCGTATTTATCAGGGTTTTATTTATTTATTTTATTTATTTATGTGTTTATTTTATTTATTTATTTCTTCGTTTATTTATTTGTTTATTTATTTTTTATTTATTAGTTATTTAGTTATGGATTTATTTTTTCATTATTATCGTTTATTAGTTTGCTTCTTTTTTTTTTGTTGCATGGCTTGAAAAAGTGTTACTGTCTGAGTGGATAAAAGTGACATTGTAATGTTTGTAAACTGATTATTTGATTAATTGGTGCATTCATTTATTGACTAATGGTTCTGCTGCAATAGGATGTATTCACTCAAATGTGTAAAAACAAACCAATATTGTTATATGTTTATTTATCATTCACTTCCTTTTTTGCACACATGAGGGAAAATACCAGCTCAGTTGAAGACGTCTGTTTGAGGGTGAGGCCGTGCTGACGTCATTTTTCCAAAGACAGAGATGTTTCGGGAAAGAAACAAGCGATTACTGAATGATTTACTACCACAAAACTTCTCTTCCTTGGCCATATTGAATGGCAAAGAAACACAACCGAATGAACGAAATAAATTCCGAACACAAAACATCAACAGAACCAAAGAAAGAAAGCTGTTTGCTTCTGACAGCGAGGAGAGAAAGCCACCACAGCTTTGATAAAAACAAAACCTGACAACTGGATTTGGATCAGGATTCTTCCAAATAATCCATACCTTCCCATCTCACACTCCCATTCCTTAACAAACCGTCCCCATCCCTTTGCCCTCCCCCTTGTGTGGGATCGTTGCGCCCTCTGTTGAGTAGTGATAGAAACGCGTCTATGGAAGGGAGACAGTCCTGCATACGGGGAGGGAGAAAGAGAAGGAGAGAGTAAGAGAGGGAGGGGGAGGGAGTAAGGGAGGGAGGGGGGAGGCTGTGGCTGTCAGTTATTGGCGCACATCTAAGATGACTTCGCTTTTTGTTGGAGGAGTAAGTGAATCAGTTTGTCAAAACTGGTCAGATCCTGACTGGTATCAAATTATGCTGTGTCTTCTTCTCCCGTCTGCAGATGATATTTATTATTCTTCACTCCCTTCATTTTCGCTATTTACATTTTTTTAAAAAAGGCCAGTTTTGATCTCATCTCTCTCTGTTTGTCTGTCTGCCTGTCTGCCTGTCTGTCTGTCTGTCTGTCTGTCTGTCTGACTGTCTGTCTGTCTGTCTGTTTTCTGACTGTCTGTCTGCTGTATATGTAGTATATATGTTGTAGGTAGTATGTCTGTCTGCCTCTCTCTTCCTCTCTTCTCCTCTCTCTCTCTCTCAGAGAGATGGATGGATGGATAGATGGATGGATGGATGGATGGATGGAACGAATGATGGATAGATAGATAGATAGATAGATAGAGATATATATATATATATATATAAGAGAGATAGAGAGAGAGATAGATACATAGATAGATAGATAGATAGATACATAGATAGATACATAGATAGATACATAGATAATAGATAGATACATAGATAGATACATACATACGTACATATATACATACATGCATACATACATACATACATAGGATAGGATAGGGTAGGATAGGATAGGATAGGATGATATGGATTAGATGGATAGATGGATGGATAACTAGATAGATGATTAGAGAGATAATACATATGTACAGAGATACATACCTAATAGCATACATAGTGATATACACAGATAAAGCCTACACTGGTGGTTTTTGTTTGTTTGTTGTTGTTGTTGTTTTTCGTTTTTTTACGGGTTTTTTCTTTCTTGCTCAAAGGATTTACCATAAGAAAATTGTGTTGTTGTCCATGGCGACAGCGTCTGTACAGATGCCACCATACACCTTGTCCACTGTTGTCTTTATTTCTCCTTATCTACCAGCATGCATTTATTTTCTGCATAATTTGACAGGAACAATTCTCGGTGTTGCCGTAGCATCGGTAACATGCATTTAATGCATGCTACACAAAATTCCTGGTTTCATTGCCTCATTCGAAGGACTTGCGCCCAGACCACTTCTTAAGATCTAATAGAGCGGCAGGCGGAGAAAAATCTGTGATTGGAACCCGGGGTTTGTCACGTACTAGACAAATGTTTTAACTGCCAGTGGTCGTCTCTTACCCCAGTCACTTGCAGCGCCGTACTAATAACGTGAAGGTCGTGGGTTTGATCCTACGAGGACCATACAAACATAAAATGGACATAAACCCCACAGGTAAGACCTCAAGACTCCCCTAACGCATAATTTTTATATGCGGGCTTAGATCATCTTGAATTTTCTCCATCACATAACGTCACTGGCCGTCAGTGGATGTGGAAATTATTCCCAGCTCGGAGACGTTATCTTGAGAAACTGTGACTGTCACTGGACCACACTGTATTGTGACAACGTATCCCGGTAAACTTCAATATAAAACTTATTGCCAGTTTTAAATACGACAGTTATGTCCAAATGTCCATATCTGTTTAAAGCGTCTCTAGTCCAGTTTTATAGAGAACCCGTTTGTCGCCTGGCTTCACCACCATATTTATTGTTTTCCGTCGGTATTGACCTCTGTCCTCTGCATGACCCCGGGCTTGGTTCAAGGTCAGGTGGGTTCAGTAGAGAAACAGTGGTAGTGATGTGTGTGGCTTAGCGGATAAAATCCTTGCCTGGACGGGATAAACCCGGGACCGAATCATGTACTAGACAAGAAGTTGTCTTACTTTCTCTCGATTTCAAGTGATCATCTATGTGCCAGTCTTTTAAATGAGACGACAAACCGAGGTCTCAATGAACAGTATGCGCTCAGTGCATGTTAAAGATCCCACGACAAGAATGTAGCTGTGTCTGGCAAAAATGATGAAGCCATATTAAATTGCATGGTGGATCAGAATCAACATACGAAAACAATACCATTGTTTTTGAATTACCAGGTGTCCAGCTGAGGCATCCCACACATGGCAATCACTGAACCTGTAGAACTACGAGGATAGCAGGTGAACGAATGGGGAAAGGATCACACGTCCATCGACAGTTACAAAAAAATCCCTGTAGTTCTCGGGTATATAGGCAAGCCAGAACAAGGAGGTGTTCCACCACAGATGTCTGTAAAAGACTGTGAACATACAGTCTGTAAAAGACCATGTAACATCACGATGTCTGTAAAAGACGTGTAACATCACGATGTCTGTAAAAGACCTGTAACATCACGATGTCTGTAAAAGATCGTGAAACATCCGATGTCTGTAAAGACAGCTGTAACATCACGATGTCTGTAAAAGACGTGTAACATCACGATGTCTGTAAAAGACCTGCTAACATCACGATGTCTGTAAAAGACCTCGTAACATCACGATGTCTGTAAAAGACGTGTAACGTCACGATGTCTGTAAAAGACGTGTAACATCACGATGTCTGTAAAAGACGTGTAACATCACGATGTCTGTAAAAGACTGTAACATCACGATGTCTGTAAAAGACCTGTAACTCACGATGTCTGTAAAAGACCTGTAACATCACGATGTCTGTAAAAGACCTGTAACATCACGATGTCTGTAAAAGACCTGTAACTCACGATGTCTGTAAAAGACCTGTAACATCACGATGTGTGTAAAAGACTCTAACTCATGATGTCTTTAAAAGACCTGTAACATCACGATGTCTGTAAAAGACCTGTAACATCACGATGTCTGTAAA
>CM060305.1:88453489-88455989 GCA_030674185.1 Monoplex corrugatus
AACCCAACGTACAGGTAACCCAACGTACAGGTAACCCAACATACAGGTAACCCAACGTACAGGTAACCCAACGCACAGGTAACCCAACGTACAGGTAACCCAACGTACAGGTAACCCAACGTACAGGTAACCCAACGTACATGTAACCCAACGTACAGGTAACCCAACACACAGGTAACCCAACGTACAGGTAACCCAACGTACAGGTAACCCAACGTACAGGTAACCCAACATACAGGTAATCCAACACACAGGTAATCCAACATACAGATAATCCAACATACAGGTAACCCAAGGTACAACGGCTTTTCACTTTCTATCACTTCACCATCACAACTCTGTCATAATGGTTGATTCCTGTTTCACTTTCATAACAATTGATACTCTCTGGTCTTTCAGAACGGTTTCTTCATTTTGTTGACCCATGCATCGAGAAGTGGAATTGACGACGGAAGGAAACCAGAGGGAACACAGGACTACAATGTTTGAACAACACAAACTGTACGCCAATATTGAGGTTTTGATTCGCAAAATGCTGGACTTAGCAAAGGCAATGGGCGGTGTGCACTTCTTATAACAGTGATTGATCTTCGCTATGAATAGGTGGTTATGCAATTCAACAGTGTTTATCATTCACACTGTTTGTAAATTGGCTGGTTGTATTGGTAGACCCGTGGATTCCAGATTTGATGCCTGAGTTCAGTCCCAGCCCACAACAGACTTAATGATCAAATCACCGCCCATCTTGATGATCCAGTCATTCTGATGGTGTCAGATTCCTGTTTCCCATCCACGTCCCTAGTCCAAGACCCTACGAGCTCGAATGTTTTATTATTTTTTTTCCGAAGGATGAAGGAATCTGCCAAATAATAGATGGAAGATGGGTGGAAAGCACATGAACATTGAATCGCCGAACCCGTCTGGATTTCAAACTCCAAACTCCAAATCTACATCATAACGGTCCTTCGGGGTGTTGGCCAACGATATTAAAAGATGATGACAATGAAACAGAGAGAGGTCATACCACAGTACAGTGTTAGAACAACACAAGGTGAACGCCAGTGCTACCTACAGTTCTAACTAAAGAGCTGTACAAAACGACTCAGCAAAAGCAATGACAGCTTACACTCACAATAAGACAAGTAAATGTCTATTGGCTATTCATAAACAGTGCTTGTTTATGTGCTACTGTAGCTAAAGCCACTGTAACATTTTGAGTCATTCATGTCATCAACCAGCTGTCAAAGCTTTGTTTCACTCACTCACTCTATCCACCAGTCTCCTGCAAGGACGTCTCTTAAACCAAGACAATAACCACAGTCAGCTCCATACATGTCTAATTTCTCCCTGTTTCTAGACTGTCAAAAGCGATGTAAAGATCAAAGGCAGTGTTGTAGTGCAAATAACGGCCAGATCGTGTAACGCTTGTCTTCTCACCCCCACCCCCTATTGTCTGCTCTGACACTGTAGCAGTCCTGATAGCAGGGGGTGGTGGTGATGGTGGTGGAAGGAGACACAGGCAGCAAATCGCTGTGTCCATGTCTGTCTCATACTGCTGTCTTTGTCAGAGGACACTCAGGCAGCAAATTGTCCCGTCCATACCTGTCCCATACCTGTGCCTTTGTTGCAGGTAGCGACACAATGCTCACAGATTCTCTTTCTTCCTTTTGTCTGTCCACTTGTACCATCATGAGTGTCGCATGGAGAAAGAGTTGATGGTCAGCAGTGAGCTGGAAGGTTTTGAAGTGGAGAAATGCCGTGTAATGTTAGGGTCTCTTTCCCGCCCTCGTCTTAGGTCTTCCTTGGTCTGCCTCCTGTCCACATAATATATTACTGTTACATACATGTTGAGTCAGCTGATGGGGTTACATTCTGGTCATATGACTTTACCACTTATTTGTGTTTTTGTGACTGTTTTCATGATGTGTTTCAGACAGCGTTTCCGTGCTCAGAATACGTTCCATTCGCATCAGCTCCGCATGTGCCATGTGATGGGAACATCTAAACTGATCACGGTATAAACCTTATGTCTGAGTATGCATTCAGCATGCTGCTAAGACGTTGAATCTCTACCTAACGTATGGGTTATGAATAGAAAACGATAGACGCTCCTTCCAAAATATCAAAAGAGGAGTCAGGCAGGGTTGTGTTCTGTCACCAGATTTGTTTTCACTTTACAGCGAAACCATCATAAGAGACCTAGAAGAATGCCCTGGATTAAAGGTTGGAGGAAAAATGATAAACAGCATTCGTTACGAAGATGGCACCGTGCTAGGAGAGTTCTTGAATGTCATTTAGAACCGATAATGTTATGCGGTTGTGAGACGTGGACAGTCAACAAGCAAAGCCAGAACAAGATTGAGGAAGAAACCAGAAAAAAAAACACGAAAAAACAATAGGAACGCGTATTCCATATAACAAGACAAGACATGTATAAAATATGCGTTCTTATTCTTTTTGCGTGTTTTTTTTTTTTTTTTTGGTTCCTGTTTGCTTGAAC
>CM060305.1:88460989-88468489 GCA_030674185.1 Monoplex corrugatus
ACAATATCCACTTACACAAATGAGCTCTTCATACTTTCTCACGTATTACCTAACAAAGTTTCACATAAAATGATATGTTGTCCTCTACCCCCCTGGGAACTGTCCAATGCTATTTTTGATACCAACTACACTGATACTGACCTGACAAAAGATATTAATCCACACTTGTTAGCAATTGATGTTCTGTCACATCTACACAAAAAATATTCACATTACTTAAAAATCTTTACAGATGGCTCTGTTCTAGATGATGGTAAAGCAGGCGCTGGCTTTCTAATTCCTAAATTTAAAGTAGAAAAGGCTTACTCTTTAGGACAGGGACATTCAATCTTCACTTCTGAATTAGTTGCCATCCTAATGGCACTGAAATAAATAGTAGATCTACCCATAACTTTATTTAGTATCCTATTATGTGTAGATTCGAAATCTGCATTACAATCCTTAAAATGTTGCGAACATAAAGTAAATAGTTCGTTAATATTTGAGATAAAATTTCTAATTCATTGTTTAATAACAAATAATACACAGGTTACTTTTTGTTGGATCCCATCACACTGTGGTATCCTTTTTATAATAATAATAATTAATAATAATTACAATATTTATATAGCGCAAAATCTTGATAAAATCAAATCTAAGCGCTGAAGCAGACACACACCCAGGCACGCACGCTCGCACACACACGCACGCACACATACAGACACACACACACACACACACACACACACACACACACACACACACACACACACACACACACACACGCATGGCTATAAATGGGGAGAAAGAATAAAAGCAATAAAAGCAAGAATAAAAGCAATGGAAAATTATAGAGAGCATAGCATACAATTATATATTATAACCATGTGATTCCCTCCGAGCGGAGACAGGCTGCAGAGGGGAGGGTTGAGTGAGGTTAGGATTTTATGCAGGAGAGAAAAGGTGAGTTTTGAGAGCGGACTTGAAGGAGACAAAAGTAGGTTGCTGACGGACTGAGAGAGGAAGTTTGTTCCAGGAGAGTGGACCAGAAACAGAAGGCTCGTGGACCATAGGTATTGAGCTTAGTGCGTGGAAAGCGAAGAGTCAGAGGATCAGAGGCAGAGCGGAGGGTACGTGAGGGAACATAGATCTCAAGTAGGCTTGACAGGTAATCGGGGGCTGCGTTATTGAGGCTTTTGTAGCACATGGTGTCTAGTTTGTACTGTATGCGCTTTGATACAGGGAGCCAGTGAAGTTGTGCCAGGAGAGGAGATATGTGGTCAGCTTTTTTCTTTTTGAGTACAAGGCGTGCAGCATTGTTTTGAATGCGCTGTAGGATGTGAATGGTGGAGGCAGGAAGACCAGACAGGAGTGAATTGCAATAGTCAATGCGAGACATTATGAAGGAGAGAACGAGTTTTGCAGTTGTTTCGACAGAGAGATACTTCCTGATCAGCCTTATACGATGGAGATGATAGTAGCAGGATCTGGCAGTTTGAGAAACAAAGTTGTTCATGGAGAGGGTAGAGTCAATGCAGACACCAAGGTTTTTAGCTGAATCAGAAATTGGGACTGATGTGTTACATAATGGGAGAGAAAGAGGAGGCAGCTGAGAAAGTTTCTGACGGGTGCCAATGAGGATAGCTTCTGTTTTGTCGTCATTAAGCTGAAGTCTATTGTGTGTCATCCAGTTCTTAATGTCCGAGTAACACTCAGTGGTGCGAGTCAACAGGCGCTGTATATTATCAGGTGAGTCACTGTCTTGAAGTTGGGTGTCATCAGCATAGAAGTGGTGTTTTATAGAATGGGAGTTGGTGATGGTGGACAGGGGGGAGGTGTAAAGAGTGAAAAGAACAGGGCCAAGGACAGATCCTTGTGGAACACCACAGGTCGGGTCGACAGAATAGCAAAAAATGCAGCAATGAATAGGGCTGGCAGTACTAAACTTGATTTACCACTCTCTGAACATGAAATGAATGCTATATTAGAAAACAAAGTAAAAGCGCAATGTGACCTTCGCCCCTTCTCGGTAAATTACCAGGGTTTTACAAGACAAGAGATAACTTTAGCTTACAGATTAACTCTCAATTCACTTCGAACTAAATTTAGTAAAACCATCAAATGTATCTGTGGTGAATTCATAACAGTTGATCACCTTTTGTGTTGTCAGCGAATGCGACCTTATTTCCCTGTGTCATTTACAAACTTAAAACAGAAACATACTGATTTCACTCTGTATTTACACATTGCTAGACGTTTACTGCACAGTCCTGTAGGTCGTTTCCTTTGATTCAGCCCAATTGTTTTATACCTGTAACTCCCACACAGCCCCGAGAAATCCGATGAAGCCTGACTGATATAATGTTCTGATTGTTTTTCTTTTGTTCGTTAATTTGTTTGATGTTACATTAATTGTTACCTTAATTGATACAATGCCTTCATGATTACATAGATTCATTCATTCCTTACGCACCTTTTTTTTTTCCCGTCTAAAAGCACATATGTGAATAGATGTTAAAAGAAATAACGAACGAACACACACACACACACACACACACACACACACACACACACACACACACACACACACATACACACACACACACACACACACACACACACACACACACACACACACACACACACACACACACACACACACCTTCTGTATAGTCATCACAACACTGACACCGACACTTTATCTATCTCTCAACAAACCATGCCACCCATGACTAGTGCACGTGGCCCTGTAGTTACCTCAACATACCATTGATTGGATGTTCCTGGGTTCGAGTCCCCATTTCCGCGCTCTGGGTGGTGGGACTCAGGGTCTGATATCTAGAGTTCAATTCTGCCCGCGATATTAAAAATTGTTCGTTGCCTATCTCAACGTTTCCATCGTGCTGGTGGTGTTAGTGTAATGTTTCATAGACTCCTTCCACTCATCCTTTTGTGTGTGTGTGTGTGTGTGTGTGTGTGTGTGTGTGTGTGTGTGTGTGTGTGTGTGTGTGTGTGTGTGTGTGTGTGTGTGTGTGTGTGTGTGTGTGTGTGTGTGTGCACAGTCTCAGAGAGTCTGCCACATAATTGCTGTAGAGTTGGGAAGAACGGACATGGAATTGTCTGAGCATAAAACAAACTTCAACCCCCCAAACCAATCTCCCACCCATCACCGGGATCACAACACCCCCCCCCCCCCCGCCCCAAGCCATCAAACCAAAATATTGTTTACTTGTGGTCCCGATCGGTTCCCACCCAGAGCTGAACGTGCAATGGGCCTTTGGGAAGTCTGGGACCACACAGTCAAGTAACATCCACTTTATGGAATAGTCAGTGATGGTGTTGTTCAAACTAACTGATCAACACTGCAGGTGTCTGTCCGTCACAGGCTTTGTTGACGCTATTGGAAGTAAGCGTGTTCTACAACCCTGTCATGCAGCCTCAATCCATAAATGATATCCATAGCATCATCATTATCATCCCATTCTCATCAATTTAGCAATCATCATCATCGTCATCAGGTGCCTTGCCGCATGGCTTTGGTGATCATGGACCTCCATCTGTCTCTATCTCTTGTTGCCTCAAACATCTCTTCCACCCTCTTTGTCTTCAGCCACTCTGCAAGTCTGTCTAGTATCTTCTCCCTGGGTCTACCTGGTGCTGTCTTTACCTCGAGCTTTCCCATTGTGACCAGGTGCTCCAATTCCCCTTTCCTCAGAAAATGGCCTATAAATGTTGCCTGTCTTTTCATGATCTTCCTTATAAATGATTTTCTTGTGTCTGCCTCCATCGAGACTGTCTCCTTTGTTTTCTTTGCTGTCCATGGAACTCTCAACATTCTTCTTAGAAACCACATCTCGGCTGCCTCAATCTTGTTCTGGCTTTGCTTGTTGACTGTCCACGCCTCACAACCATATAACATTATTGGTTCTACACAACATTCAAGAACTCTCTTCCTGATGTTAATTGATAGGCATTTGTTGGTAAGAATGCTTTTCATCTTCTTGAATATTGTTTTGGCTTGGCCGATTCTGCTGGCTATTTCCGATGTGCATCTGCCGTCTGGTGAAATGATCGTTCCCAGGTATTTTAACTTATCAACCTGTGTCAAGGTTGTGCAGTTTGCTGTTATTTTGCATGAGGGGATTTCATGTTTTTTACTGATCACCATGACTTCAGTCTTCCTGCTGTTTAGTTCCAACCCATTGCTTTCTATTTCAGTTATATTCACAAAGTTTTGTAGGTCCCTTTCATTTTCTGCAATTAGCACGGTGTCATCTGCGTACCGAATATTGTTTATCATTTTTCCTCCAACCTTTAATCCAGGGTCATCCTCTAGATTTCTCTTGATGTTTTCGCTGCAAAGTGAAAACAGATCTGGTGACAAAAGGCAACCCTGTCTGACTCCTCTATCTATCTATCTATCTACCTATCTATCCATCTTAGCAATGCGAATACTTAAATCTTGTCCCAGAAGCTGTGGCCCTTCACGCCCTGTTCCAGTGATAATATCACTTTCGGTGTGTTTAGAAGTGTGTTGGTTAACACTGATGTATCTTAGCATATCTATCTATCCATCTCTGTCTCTGCCTCTGTCTTTGTCTGCCTCTGTCTGTCTGTTTGTCTGTCTGTCTGTCTGTTTGTTTGTCTGTCTGTCTCCTCTCTCTCTCTTTCTCTCTCTGTCTCTCTCTCTGTGTCTCTCTGCATCTCTGTCTGTCTGTCTGTCTGTCTCTCTGTCTGTCTGTCTGTCTGTCTGTCTGTCTGTCTCTCTCTCTCTCTCTCTCCTTCTCTTTGTAATGTCTGTCTTTCTATCTTTATCTATCTATCTCTGCCTGTCTGTGTGTCTGTGTGTCTGTCTGTCTGTCTGTCTCTTTCTCTCTCTCTCTCTCTCTCTCTCTCTCTCTTCTCTTTCTCTTTCTCAGTCTCTCTCTCTCTCTCACATACACCCTCTCTCTCTCTCTCTCTCTCTCTCTCTCTCTCTCTCTCTCTCTCTCTCTCTGATGAGAACTTTCCAGTCCAGCAGAAGACATGCCAGATGTTTTGCCCTAACACATGAAAGGTTCACATGGAATCATATCTGCCCCATCCATGTGTGTCGATGTTGGAATTCCTCTTCTCTGTGTGCAGTCCTGCTCTCTGTGTCCTCTGTCCTCTCTGTCCAGGGAACCCAGACAAGGAATTAGCGCTGTCTTGTTGTGACTTCCAACTATGACAGGCCCTGCTCCTCCCTTGGTGTGTGAGTGTGTGTGTGTGTGTGTGTGTGTGTGTGTGTGTGTGTGTGTGTGTTTTGTGTGTGAGTGTGTGTGTGTGTTTGTGTGTGTGTGTTTGTGTGTGTGTTTGTGTGTGTGTTTGTGTGTGTGTGTTTGTGTGTGTGTTTGTGTGTGTGTGTGTGCGTGTATGTGCGTGCGTGTGTGTGTGAGTCCGTGTGTGTGTGTGTATTTGTGTGTGCATTTGTGTGTGTGCGTGTGTGTGTGTGTGTGTGTGTGGGTGTGTGTGTGTGTGTGTGTGTGAAAGAATTATGTATGTGTGTGAGCGTCTGCATGAGAGAGAGAGAGAGATGGTGACAGTGGAAAGAGAGAGACAGTGAGAGAAAGAGAGGAGAGAAAATGAGACAGAGAGGAAGGAGGTGAGAGAAATAGACAGAGAGAGGGGTGAGAGAGAAAGAAAGGGAAAGAGAGCGAAAGAGAGAGAGAGAGGCAGGCAGACAGACAGATAGACAGACAGAGAGAAATATAGACAGACAGACAGAGACAGACAGAGACGCACAGAGAGAGAGACAGAGACAGAGAGCAAGAGCGAGAGAGAGAGAGGTAGGCAGACAGACAGACTGACAGACAGATAGACAGACAGAGAGAAATATAGAGACAGACAGACAGAGACTGACAGACAGACAGACACTTACAGAAAGAGAGAGAGAGAGAGAGAGAGAGAGAGAGAGAGAGTGCGAGAGAGAGAGAGAGAGAGAGAGTCCTTTCAACTGCACTTTTTGTGTTAGCGTTGTGTGTGTTTCTCTTGCTTGCTCGTCCTTCACTTTTCTTCCTTCTTTGCTTTCTTTTACCTTTTTTACCTGCTTCACCTTCTTCTTTCCCTTTCCCAACCACTTTTTTTTTTCTTTACCGCTTCGCGCCATCACGTGATGCACCGTCATGCACGCGCAGCTCGCAGTGCATGTAGGGAGGGTGTGTTTCCGGCGCAGTGTGTTGACGGTTCACAGGCCCCCTGCTGTCGTCATCAATGCTGGTCCCGCCATGGCTGAATGCAGTGGGACGTGTGAAGCTAGCCTCATATTTTCCCCGCTTCTCTCGTTTCCTCCGCCTGATTTTTCTTTTTCTTTTTTTTTTAAATGCGTTCAAATACGTTTTCTTTTGATTTGTGTGTAATCAGATGAAGTAGAGAGATTGTGAATTTGGAAATTTCCTGCCAGTGTCTTTAGGACAAAGCCTTTGTTGTTCAGTTTCAAGAAACACTGAAAATACGTCATTTTTTTTTTTTTTTCAAAAATATTAGAAACTGCAAGGATTAATGCCTTTCACTTTTCTAGATCGTGTCATGCTGTAATTGTTGTATGAATCATCTTCTGCTGCTTTTTTTTTTTTTTTTTTCCTTTATTCTGTAAAGAGTCATTGGGACGCTGCACCAAAAGAACTTTTCACCAGATTCTTTCAGCTCTATCGGTTGTGAGCCAAAGCCGGGGTCTCCACAAATGGTTCCGTAAGCCCTGTTCATTCTACAAAATTGTCAGTCCAGCGTTTTGTATTGTCTTTCCCTCCGTCTTCCCTCCCTCAACAGATATGCGGAGGACTGATTTGACAAGTACATTGGATCTTGATACATGGCCATGTTAATGTAGTATTCTTTTCTTAACTGAAGTCAGCAGGTCTTCATATGGTCCAGTGTGCTGCTTGATGGTTTGGCGAACTTGTTCATTAGTGATGTGATCAGTGTATCTGATGTCTAAGTATATTGATTACTGGTGATATGATCAGTGTATCTGATATATGATCAGTGTATCTGATGTTTAAGGATATTGTTTACTATTGATATGATCAGTGTATCTGATGTTTAAGGATATTGTTTACTATTGATATGATCAGTGTATCTGATGTTTAAGTATTTGTTTACTAGTGATATGATGAGTGTATCTGATATATGATCAGTGTATCTGATGTTTTATATCTTGCGATGACGCCTGATTTCCATGGCATGGATTTTCCTTTCTAAAAACCGCTGTGAGGGTCTATGTCTGGATGCATACAGGAAGATGGAACATATCCGTGCATGTACGTATAAGAGCCTTATCTTGTCTTTCATGGAAATCTTCTTGTCCGCCCATACAGGTTTCTACTGGGACAGTTGTGTGTGTGTGTGTGTGTGTGTGTGTGTGTGTGTGTGTGTGTGTGTGTGTGTGTGTGTGTGTGTGTATGTGTGTGTGTGTGTGTGTGTGTGTGTGTATGTGTGTGTGCGCATGTGTATGTGTGTGTGTGAAATAATTATGTGAATATAAGTGTGAGTGAGTGCATGAGA
>CM060305.1:88470989-88473489 GCA_030674185.1 Monoplex corrugatus
TTTTGCCAAACCTTGACTTGGCTGACAGGATCTTTAACGTGCATATTTTACATTCTGAATGTGTAGACACGTGATAGTGGTTCATGCTCTAGCAGATTTGCAGTCGTCATCATCATCATCATCATCATATCAATAATAATCATTATCATTATACTCATGATAGTGGTGATGATGATGAAAACGACTACGACAACAACAACAGTAACATCAGCAAGAGCAACAGCAACAATCATCATCATCATCATCGTCGTCGTAGTAGTTGTCGTAGTTGTCGTTGTCATCCTCTTCTCCTCTTCCTCCTTCGTTTCTTCATCACCATCACCATCATCATCTTCACCATCACCATCTTCTTCTTCTCTCTTCTTCTTCTTCTTCTTCTTCTTCTTCTTCTCTTCTTCTTCTTCTTCTTCTTCTTCTTCTTCTTCTTCTTCTTCTTCTTCTTCTTCTTCTTCTTCTTCTTCTTCTTCTTCTTATTCTTATTCTTTAACATCATCATCGTTTTCGTCGTCATCGTCATCATTATAGTCATCATCATCATTACATCATCATTATCACAACTACCACTATCATCATGATCATGATCATCTTCTTCTTGTTGTTGTTCTTGTTGCTCTTGTTGTTCTTGTTGTTCTTGTTGTTCTTTTCTTCTTCTTCTTCTTCTTCTTCTTCTTCTTCTTCTTCTTCTTCTTCTTCTTCTTCTGTTTAACATCATCATCGTTTTCGTCGTCATCGTCACCATTATAATCATCATCATTATTTCCATCATCATTATCATCATCACCACCACCATCATCATCATCATCATCATCATCATCATTATTATCATCACTATACTCTTTGGCCTATCAAAAGAAGTGATGTCAGGTCATTGTGCTGGGTGATGACCCATGAACCAACAAGGACAGTGATGACGGATACCTGTTACGACTGGGACAACTGATAGGATATTGCACGCAGTGGCCAGGTCACCAGATCTGTGACAGGGTACCGGTATGTCTGCTAAATCACCGTGTTCCTCCAGCTTGACTGATCCATTCAGTGTGGCTTGTCTAATAGCATGGCGTGCCATCAGCCTGACGGCTGAAACCCACATCCCAGCAGGTTTTGTTTGTTTTGTTGTTGTTATCGTTTTGTTTAGCTTTTTTTTTCAAACGGTATAGATCTATGCACACATAAAACGAATGTGTGTAAACACACGCATGCCTCCCTCTCTCGTCTCTCTCTCTCTCTCTCTCTCTCTCTCTCTCTCTCTCTCTCTCTCTCTCTCTGTCTCTCTCTCTCTCTTTGTCTCTCTCTCTCTCTCTCTGTCTCTCTCTCTCTCTCTCTCTTTCTCTTTCTCTGTATCTTTCTCTCTCTCACTCTTTCTCTCTCACTCTCTCTCTTTCCCTTTCTCTCTCCCCCTCTCTCTCTCCATCTCTCTCTCCCTCTCTCTCTCCGTCTCTCTCTCTCTTTCTGTCTTACACACACACATACTTACACACACACACACACACACACACACACACACACACACACACACACACACACACACACACACATACAGACATTGAGAACCCAAGATACGGAGAGAGGAATATGTATAAATAAATAAATAAACACATACATGTGTGTATATATATATATATATATATATATATATGTGTGTGTGTGTGTGTGTGTGTGTGTGTGTGTGTGTGTGTGTGTGTATGTGTGTATCTGTGTGTATGTGTAGCTAGCTAGAAAGAGAGGAGGTAGAGAGAGAGAGGCAGAGGTAGAGAGAGAGAGAAAGAAAGAGAGAAAGAAAGAAAGAAAGAGAGAGAGAAAGAGAGAGACAGAGACAAAGGGAGAGAGAGAGAGGGAGAAAAAGAGAGAGAGAACATCAATTCAGGAAAATAATAATTATGTAAAAGATCAATCAACACTGACTCAAAGGAGACAACCAGACAGCAGTTCAGTGTCTATAATGATAACATCTCCATGTTCTGATTGTCCACAGACAGTTTGACACACAATCAGAATTAACGACCACAAAACAGATGGGAGGTGGTAGTGATGTATGTGATGTATGTTAGTGGGGAAATGTACAGTTTGCATGACAACAGGCAATACAGACGACAGACAGAACACAACACAGTGACCACAACACAGCAACACCTGTCTATACACACCACACCCGATACCCACAGAACACAGCGCAATGACCACAACACAGCAACACCTGTCTATACACACCATACCCTATACCTACAGAACACAGCGCAATAACCACAACACAGCAACACCTGTCTATACACACCACACCCTATACCTACAGAACACAGCGCAATGACCACAACACAGCAACACCTGTCTATACACACCACACCCTATACCTACAGAACACAGCGCAATGACCACAACACAGCAACATAGAATCGACTAGTCTTTGTCTGAAATCATCACCATCATCACCATCATCATCATCATCATCACCATCACTATCATCATCACCATCATCATCACCACCATCATCACCACCTTC
>CM060305.1:88478489-88495989 GCA_030674185.1 Monoplex corrugatus
TCTGACTTGCTTGTCTGACTTGTCTGATTGTTATAATAATAATAATAATTAATTATATAATAATTATAATTAATTAATAATTACAATATTTATATAGCGCAAAATCTTGATAAAATCAAATCTAAGCGCTGTTATCTGACTTGCTTGTCTGACTTGTCTGACTTACCTAATTGCTCTCTGGCTTGCTTGCTTGTCTGTCTGTCTGTCTGTCTCTGTCCGTCCGTCCGTCCGTCTGTCTGTCTATTTGTCTCTCTCTCTCTTTCTTTCTCTCTCTCTCCTCTCTTTCTAGTTTCTGTTGGTTGCTATGACTTTGTTGGTCATAGAAGTAGTAATAGCCACTAGCTGTCTTGGTCAGGCCCCTGGCCAACATACACGACTTACTAGTCGTCCCACTATAAAACCATAGATGTCTGTAGTCACTCAGACTGACGACCAGCAGCTAACGTGTGGCCCATGAGAGGCTCAGCATGGGATACCTCCTTGTTTTGTGAGACTGACTCCTTTCGACACCCAAACATTATTGAGACAAGTTACAACGTTATTTGGTGAATAACATTGGACGCTTTGTGGCGATAGTTGGCTGCTGCTGCGTTTGCACATCATTGATTAACCAAGATTGCATTGTTCAAAGGTTTATTTTTGTGTTTCAGTCTTGGGCATTCTCCTCGTAATTTCATCTGTTTAAAATCGTTTGTAAAGTGAATGCTACGATGTCCTCCCTCCCGCTCCCCCTCCCCCTGCCCCCTGACGCCTGCCGCCTTACTTGTCGCGGCAGAAGACGCGAGCAGAAAACTACTGACTGTTACTACTTCTATGACCAACAAACTCATGGCAACCAACAGAAACTAGAAAAAGGGAGAGAGACAGACAGACACACAGACACACAGACAGACAGACAAGCAAGCAAGTCATAGAGCAATCACACAAGTCAAACAAGCAAGTCAGAGAGCAATCACACAAGTCAGACAAGCAAGTCAAATAGCAATCAGACAAGTCAGACAAGCAAGTCATAGAGCAATCAGACAAGTCAGACAAGCAAGTCGGAGAGCAATCAGACAAATCAGACAAGCAAGTCGGAGAGCAATTAGACAAGTCAGACAAGCAAGTCAGAGAGCACTCAGACAAGTCAGACAAGCAAGTCATACAGCAATCAGACAAGTCAGACAAGCAAGTCGGAGAGCAATCAGACAAGTCAGACAAGCAAGTCAGAGAGCAATCAGACAAGTCAGACAAGCAAGTCAGAGAGCAATCAGACAAGTCAGACAAGCAAGTCAGACAGCAATCAGACAAGTCAGACAAGCAAGTCATACAGCAATCAGACAAGTCAGACAAGCAAGTCAGACAGCAATCAGACAAGTCAGACAAGCAAGTCATACAGCAATCAGACAAGTCAGACAAGCAAGTCAGAGAGCAATCAGACAAGTCAGACAAGCAAGTCATACAGCAATCAGACAAGTCAGACAAGCAAGCCAGAGAGCAATCAGACAAGTCAGACAAGCAAGTCAGAGAGCAATCAGACAAATCAAACAAGCAAGTCAGAGAGCACTCAGACAAGTCAAACAAGCAAGTCAGACAGCAATCAGACAAGTCAGACAAGCAAGTCATAGAGCAATCAGACAAGTCAAACAAGCAAGTCAGACAGCAATCAGACAAGTCAGACAAGCAAGTCAGAGAGCAATCAGACAAGTCAAACAAGCAAGTCAGAGAGCACTCAGACAAATCAGACAAGCAAGTCAGAGAGCAATCAGACAATTCAAACAAGCAAGTCAGAGAGCAATCAGACAAGTCAGACAAGCAAGTCAGACAGCAATCAGACAAGTCAGACAAGCAAGTCATACAGCAATCAGACAAGTCAAACAAGCAAGTCATAGAGCACTCAGACAAGTCAGACAAGCAAGTCAGAGAGCAATCAGACAAGTCAAACAAGCAAGTCATAGAGCAATCAGACAAGTCAGACAAGCAAGTCATACAGCAATCAGACAAGTCAGACAAGCAAGTCATAGAGCAATCAGACAAGTCAAACAAGCAAGTCAGAGAGCAATCAGACAAGTCAGACAAGCAAGTCAGAGAGCACTCAGACAATCAGACAAGCAAGTCAGAGAGCACTCAGACAAGTCAAACAAGCAAGTCAGAGAGCAATCAGACAAGTCAGACAAGCAAGTCAGAGAGCACTCAGACAAGTCAAACAAGCAAGTCAGAGAGCACTCAGACAAGTCAGACAAGCAAGTCAGAGATCAATCAGACAAGTCAAACAAGCAAGTCAGAGAGCAATCAGACAATTCAAACAAGCAAGTCAGAGAGCAATCAGACAAGTCAGACAAGCAAGTCAGAGAGCACTCAGACAAGTCAGACAAGCAAGCGTAGAGCATCAGAGTCACAGAGCGAGAGCATTCAGGGAAGTCAGACAAGCAAGCTGGAGAGCAATCAGCACAAGTCAGACAAGCAAGCAGAGAGCACTCAGACAAGTCAGACAAGCAAGTCAGAGAGCACTCAGACAAGTCAGACAAGCAAGTCAGAGAGCAATCAGACAAGTCAACAAGCAAGTCAGAGAGCACTCAGACAAGTCAGAACAAGCAAGTCAGACAGCAATCAGACAAGTCAGACAAGCAAGTCAGAGAGCACTCAGACAAGTCAAACAAGCAAGTCAGAGAGCAATCAGACAAGTCAGACAAGCAAGTCAGAGAGCAATCAGACAAGTCAACAACAAGTCAGAGAGCAATCAGACAAGTCAAACAAGCAAGTCAGAAGGCAATCAGACAAGTCAGACAAGCAAGTCAGAGAGCACTCAGACAAGCAAGCAAGTCAGAAGCAATCAGATCAAGTCAGACAAGCAAGTCAGAGAGCAATCAGACAAGTCAGACAAGCAAGCCAGAGAGCAATCAGAGAGTCAGACAAGCAAGTCGAGAAGCAATCAGACAAGTCAGACAAGCAAGTCAGAGAGCACTCAGACAAGTCAGACAAGCAAGCAAGTCAGACAGCAATCAGATAAGTCAGACAAGCAATCAGACAGCCAATCAGACAGAAGTCGAGACAAGCAAGCGCAGAAGAGCACTCAGACAAGTCAGGAACAAGCAAGATAGAGAGCAATCAGACAAGTCAGACAAGCAAGCCAGAGAGCAATCAGAGGAGTCAGACAAGCAAGTCGGAGAGCAATCAGACAAGTCAGACAAGCAAATTAGAGAGCACTCAGACAAGTCAGACAAGCAAGCAAGTCAGACAGCAATCAGAACAAGTCAGAACAAGCCAATTCAGACAGCAATCAGACAAGTCAGACAAGCAAAGGCAGAGAGCATCAGACAAGTCAGACAAGCAAGCTAGGAGAGCACTCAGACAAGTCAGACAAGCAAGCCAGAGAGCAATCAGAGGAGTCAGACAAGCAAGCAAGCCAGAGAGCAATGGACCAGACCCAGGACTGACACAAAAGATTAGCGGGCTGTGGACCTGTCATACAGTTCTCACGCCTCAAATGGGAAACTAATCGTTCGGACATTTGCATTTTCCGCCCCAAGGCTCACACAAGGTCGCCCGTAAAACTGTCAGTGGCCATTGTCACAGGCGTTTAATCATAATTAATGCACGCTAGGGGCGTCTCTCACTCTCTCTCTCTCTCTCTCTCTCTCTCTCTCTCTCTCTCTCTCTCTCTCTCTCTCTCTCTCTCTCTCTCTCTGTCTGTCTCACACACACACACACACACATGCACATAATCTCATACAGGTATACACGCACACACAGATACACACACACATGGACGCACACACACGGACACACACAGACACACACACACATAGACACAAGCACACACACACAACACACACACACACACGGATACACACACACACACGGATACACACTACACACACACACACACACACACACCGCGGTACACACACACACACACACACACACACACACACACAACACACACACACACACACGGACACATACGCACACACGCGCACAAACACACGCGAACATACACACACACACACACAAACACACACACAACGCACGCACACACACACACACACACAAACACAACACACACACAAATACACACATACACACACACACACACACACATACACACACACGGATACACACACTCACACACACGGACGCACACACACACACACACAAACACAACACACACACGGACACACACACACGCACACGCACACACACACACACACACACACACACACACAACAACAACAACAACAAACACACACACACACATACACACACAAACACACTTACACACACACAAACACACTTACACACACACACACACACACACACACACACACACACACACACACACACACACACATACACTGATCTTTTAAAGATGATCACACCCGTCAAGACAGCAAACAACAGAATGACGCGTTCTTCCTGCTAATGAGATGGATCCAACGTGCTGTAATAAAGTCCAGTTGACGTTTTAATGTACAGACTGAAGTCACGTCATATAAATGTCATTTTGTTGACAAACCCACTGTTCTCCTATAATTGTATTCACGCTGTTTGTTAATCCTGATTAATTCCATTTTGAATGGGGAATGTCTCTAAGAATGATCCATCAAACAATACAAGCCTCGACTTTTAACCTCAGTTTGACCGGAAAATCGAACTGAACGTCTAGTCATTCGTAAGGGCACGAAAAACGAGTAGACCCGTGTGCCTTCTGGCTGCACACGCTTAAGATCCCCTGTCAACTGAAAATCGTGAAGAGTAGGGCATTGCCCGGCTGCCTTGGTATAAAACATTGGAGAGATAAGTTGATTTCCCAGGTTCCACCACTTGAAGACCAGTTAGCTCCCTTGCCTTTCTGAAGTCATGATTAAAAAGAAAGTGAATATGAATCTGGATTTGAAGCTAGGAAGAGAGGATGGGCGCCGCTCTCGTGGTGCTAGCCCCGGGAAAAGTTGAGGTCTCTGCTACCTCACACCCCTACGACCCCAGGGTTATGAAACTATCTAAGTAGGACCTCAGGACCTGGCCAGCTATTGGGTTTATATGCAGGCTTAAGACTTGTGCCGTTGTTATTCTGGATCTTCTCCATCACATGGCACCTGTGACGTTAATGCATATGGAATTCATTCCAAACGCGGAGACGTCATCTTGAGAGAATGAAACTGAAAGTGAAACTGAAACATCAAACAGTACTGTCACCTGCATGCCGTCATGGTAATAGACGATGCGATTCAGCAGATTTGGTGGGCATCCGATATTCTATAGAATTTCGAAGAGGCCTCTTCTGCTTATCAGATTTTTTAGACTTTGGTCAGATCGATGAAAGTAACATATAAAGGCTGACTCTGTTGCTGGCCCTTCCCCCGTAGCTGTCTGAGTGAGAAGATCATGTCGATATGGATCTGTCTGCCCAGAAGCAACACTGGGACTCTGAGATCTGTTAGTGTTTGTAGCTTCTTCAGAACAGTCTGGCAAAGGCTTTGCTAATGGTGCTGAATCCAAAACAAGTGCGACTGCCCGCGTTCAAGCAAACAGGAACCAGAAAAACACGAAAATAGAATCAGAACGGTATTTAATACAACAAGACAAGACAGGCGCAAATATTTGGCCAACTGGCCTTTGTCAAGCGTGAATGTAAGATCACAAACAAACACCAAATACAAAATTATGAGAAAATGACTGAAACTTCCCTGCTGCTTCGTCCAGTGGGAGAAATGGACAAAATGAAATGTGTAAGTGTGCTGAGTCATGACCAGCCTCTGTACATGTATAATGGTGCTGAGTCATGACAAGCCTCTGTACATATTGTTATTACAGTCACTGCGATCTCCCTTATTCTTGTACAGCAGTAACGATGTTTGCATCTAGGAAGTTCATACTTCCTCCCAACAATGGCAGAGAAGTTCACGAAGATGGTTTAGCAGCACTGGATACCCATACTTAATCACTTCAACAGGGATGTCGTCTTTGCCTGGTACCATTAGCAATTCAGTCATTGGCCTTGCTGGGTTAGTCCTCTGTTCAGGGCAGGTCCCACTCACTAATGACAGGCAAGGGCTGGCTCATAGAGCTACTCTATCCACACAAAACCAACATATGACAGTCACCAAAACAAACTCCTAAAGCAGTCTACTAGAGAAGAGGGACGACCAAGGAACAAGAAGACACCATCACGATATCAAACAACCAAAGAAGCCCACCAGAGAAGAGGAAAGACCAAGGGACAAAGAGAAGACACCATCATAAACAGCGATATCAAAGGGGAGAGAGATAGGGAGAGAGAGAGAGAGAGAGAGAGAGAGAGAGAGAGAGAGAGAGAGAGAGAGACAATGCATGCACTACTTCTGTTCATCTAATTTCATCATCTAAGAATTATATAAAAGATAAATAGCAAGATTCCCTGTACTCTCCCACAAAGTTTTGTGGGAAAAAAATCTGATCTCAAAAAAAAAAAAGTGCAAGATTCCCTGTACTCTCCCACAAAGTTTTGTGGGAAAAAACTCTGATCTCAAAAAAAAAAAAGTGCAAGATTCCCTGTACTCTCCCACAAAATTTTGTGGGAAAAAACTCTGATCTCAAAAAAAAAAAGGGAGGGGGGGGGGGGCTGGCTCACTGATCACGATCTCAATGGTAGTAGTAAGTCTCCGTCAGTCAACATCGACTATGGATGGTGTGCCATAGTGTCGTGTCGAGTCGAGCTGACGCCACTGGAGCAGCTTTGTCTGTGGCTGGTAAGGCTGATGCAGGAAAGGCAGTCTGTGTGACATTGGATGCATGAATGGATGCTCGCCATAGGACTGCCTTCACTGCAGCTCGCGTTCTGCTTGACTCTCAATGGAGTATAATTCTGTTTGGTAGTGTTTGGCCCACCTGTCCATCTGTTTGACACAGACTTTGATGACTACACCATCCTTAGTATTCAGCGAAGCCATCTTGACAGCAGTGGGCCTAGAGGCTTCTTCATCCTCACATACATGTCTTGCAGTTTCTATTTTTGGTGCACGTTTTGATGTTCCGAGACAGGGTTTGCCAGTAGTCATTTGACTAGCACTTAGCCGTTCATCAAGCTTTGTTTCTTCCCTTTCTCAGTTCAGCAACCCCAGCGAGAGTATTTTGTTGTGTCCCTTTTATGGTTGACCTAAATGCTGCTCTCTTGGCATCGGTGACAGGTTCCATCTCAGTCAGGTGAACCTCAATTCAGTCTTTTGTGGCAGCATAACGAGGTGTACTGTAAGCAAACTATACATGGACAAATACTATCAGAACTACCAGTAGGATAAGTCAACTACCAGTAGGATAAGTCAAAGGCAGATGTGATGCATCTAGTGTGTTGGCTACTGACTGCCTGCTTGTTACCTCTCACTTTCAGCCTGCACCGCTGGCTAGCACTGCTGCTTGCAGCTATGCGAAAAGAAGAGCAGAATGTGTATGTCTCTCCCTGTCAGTACATAGCCTCTCCATCAGCAAGCCCTATGTTATGCCTCCTCGTGGCGACATGTGGTAACTGAGCACCTCACGGACTCACGCTAAATTTCGAGCGACTCGGAGGAGGTCTGGTCCCCAGATGTGCGGTACGCAGGCCCACCGGCGTGTGGATATGCCCTGGTGCCTAGGAACCAGACCCCCAGCTCATGATGATGATAATGATGATGACGGCGGCGGCGGCGGCGGTGACGACGATGACGATGACGATGATAATGATGATGATGAACATGATGATCATTGCTGTTTTTGTCGTCGTCGTCGTCATCATCATCATTATCATCATATTCATCATCATCATCAATATGGAACAATCAAACATGCTCGTGTGACTCAATCAGATTCTGGATAGATAAATAACCAATTGAACTATAACGATTTACAGTTAACAAAAAATACACTGGGAAAAAATTTGTTAACATGACATTAAACAAGGAGAACATTCATCATTTTCATGTTGAGATCCCTACCACCTCTCTCCCCTACCATTTAAGGATTATGGGACAACACTACCTTGGTCTCTACCACCTCTCTCCTCTGATCTCATTTTTATGGGACGACCCTTACCTTTTTCATTCTTTGATTCCAGACAGCGGAACACCGGGGACACTGTCTGGACACTTCAGCAGCACGGATGCTGGCTTTGTGTACGTGCCTCATAGCCTGCACGTGAGGAGCACGAGTCATGACTTGGGATTTCAACATAAGGCATTAGGCACGGCCATCAGCAAGTTATAAGCTCGGTTATATACTGAGCTAATCGGACCAGACACCGGGAAGAAGTGGCCGAGTGGTTAAGGATGTTGACTGCTAATTTAATTGAATCTCCCTAGCATGGGTTTAGTTCCCATCCTCTTCAATAAATTTTCGTGGACTCCTTTGCTTTCCTTGATAGAACCATGAAGTGAAGACTTGATGTCTCAAGTTTTATCCCTGCCCAGTACACGAACACAGCACAGGGCTGTTCCCTGGCAGTGTTAAAAGCTCCAATCATTCTGCTGGTGTCAGACTAATGTCTGATCGGTCCAATCCCCTTTCCGCCCATCCCGCTCCCCGTCCCCATCTGAAGGCCGTGCCAATGCATAGGGTTCTGCACAAGATTACAAAGCCTGACAGATGATTACTGGCAAATTGAATGGAGCGCATATGGAACCATCCGAGTACGATGAAGAAATTCAAAACTGTAAATCACGGGATGACTCATTCTACATAATGTACATGTCTCTGATCTGATGGTGCAGTGATCGCTTGTTTGAGGCCGTGTTCAGCCATTTCTCTCCTCATCCTGTCCGTTTTTTGTTTGTTTGTTTGTTTGTTTGTTTTGTTTTTGTTTTGTTTGTTTTTTGTTTGTTGTTTGTTTGTTTGTTTGTTGTTTGTTTGTTTGTTTGTTTGTTTGTTTGTTTGTTTGTTTGTTTGTTTGTGTTGTTTTTACTGCTTTCATTCTTCAGTTTCATGAAAGGCAGAAGATGCACCAACACTATTTTTGCACTCCGTCTGCTTTGTGAAAAAGCAGTTGAATATGACCAAAATATCCATCTTGTGTTTGTCGACCAGGAAAGGGCTTACAGCAGAGTCAACTGAAACAAACTGTACGAAGTCCTAGAGCAATATGACATCGAGGGGCAATTGTTTGATAACGTGAGAGCCATGTCTACCACCAGCTAGAGTGCAGTACGTACTTCCCAGTGACATTTGGCGTCAGACAGGGTCGCGTACTCTTTCCTTTGCTCTTGACTATTTATTTAGATGGGCCACATCACCAGAAAAACAGACCCTGACCCAGAGGTGCTGAACGAGTTGTTATTCTTTGATGATCAGGCCATGATGAACAACAAAACCCAACACCAAGATCATCTTGACTATCTGAAAGTATGCTGCGATGAACATGGCACAAGCATTAGGAACCAGAAAAACACGAAAATAAAATCACAACGTGTATTAAATACAACCAGACAAGACAGGTGCATATTTTCGGTCAACTGGCCTTTGTCAAGCGTAAACGTAAGATCACAAAATAACAAATATAAAAAATGAGGAGAAAAAGACTAAAACTCTCCTGCTTCTTTGTCCAGTGGGAGAAAAAGGACTAAGATGAAATCATGATTTGTTTATGAGTAGTGGTAAGAACTGGGGACAGGGGATAAGGATTAGCATTAGAAAGAAAGAAGTAATGACAGGTTACATAAATACAGATGGAACTCAGTTGAAATAAACTTAGTTGAAATAAATATCAGAATTCAAATACCGAGGTGGCAGTTTGAATGAAAACATTGCCACAAATCAAACACTGTTAGCTACCAAGCCCTAATATGGCTCTGGTAGTCGGCTGGGCTATAAGCAATATGAACTGTTAGCTACCAACTTACCCTCTTTTGCAGCATCCGAACATCCCTTTGAGCACCAAAAAAAAAAAAAAAAAACCTTATCAGTGCCATTTCATCCCAATTCTTACATACCAGTGCCAGACATTGGTCACTGACAAAATCGCTCAAAAGGAAATAAGCAACCTGTGAGATGAAATGTTTCAGGAGAGAAGATAACAAAACTGAGAGACAGGGTCAGAAATGAGACAATCAGAGAAACTGTAGAAGTAACACACGTCCAACATCACATATAAAAGCAGCAAATAAAGTGGTTTGGATATGTTACAAGTATACCCTCCATCCAACCAGCCCAGCTCGCGTACAATTCCAGATTTTCTGGCACAAGACCCAGAAAGAGACCAAGGCTAGGCTGGCGTGACACATAGTAGAAACGTTGGGCACGTACAACTTGTCGCTTACTGAAGCCTCCCGCCATGCCGCAGACACACGATTACATCTCTCCGCAACACCTTACAGTACAGGCTGAAAGAAAAAGATAGAAGTAAAGTTTCATTCGTTCACTCTGTCCATCATTCATTTTCTTTAACCATTTGACCGATTCAAAGTTTTATTTAACCCGTTCACTCCCTCACCTTATCCATCAGTCTCCTCATCTTTTCACTCCCTCACCCTATCCATCAGTTTTATTAACCCTCTCACTCTCTCATCCTTACCACAAGATTCATTAATCTTTTCACTCCCTCGTCCTATCCATCAAATTCTTCCACTCACTGTAGTAATCATTCTTCCCCATATTTGGTGGCCAATAGCTTCGTTTTTCTGGCGTCATGCTCATTAACATCAGAGGTTATATGTTCAACCCTGAGACGGGCCACTTTTTTCTATTGCCAGATTTTTTTTTCATTTGCATATTCATTTGACCTTTTTTTTTTCTTTTTTAGAACTATGAACTCAAGATCCAGCGTCTGGAGTTCAATCCCAGCCTATCAACATAAACACTAGTCATGTTCACTGCCCTTTTCAATGTTTCTGTCATCTTGGTGTTATCAACATAATGTTTCATAGGGTCCCTTCATCCCACCCCTTCCACTGTTTTGTGCAGGCTCAAGGAGTCTGTCTAATGATTGCTGGCAGATTGGCTTGAAGCACATAAGGAATTTCCCAGTGTGATGAATCCCTCTTCAGCAAATTACTAAATCAAAATACTAACTAACCCTATATCCCACATGGCCTGATGGGTATACAGACAGAGCTCTCTCATTTCACTCTCACTGCACACGTTCGAATCTAGCCTGGGGCAGGGGGAGGGGGGGGGTATGTGAGGCACACGGCTTCCAGTCCACCCAGTTCTTTCTAAAGGTTGGAGCAGTTAAGGTGGAGAGAGCACAGCCCTCATCATGCTGGTCCTGTAAACAAGTTGAGGTCACTACCACCTCACTCCCCTATGACTTTATGGATATAAGGCAGTTACCGTAACCGGTTGTGTGTTAACCGTTTGCCTTCGTTTCCTTTTAGACTTATCTTACTTTTATTCTTCTCAAGATACAACAACAACAACAAGGCATGATCTTTCTCCCAGTCTACAATTCATCGGACTTCACTCAAGACTTGGCATTTGTCTCCCCTGCTATCCAGTTACCACAATTCACATTTTCTGAGGAAAAAAACTGAAACTTTAACACAATGTGTCGTGACCGTTATAAAATCTTGTTACTTTTTGTGCGTACCTACCTGTGATAGCAGGGACAGGATGTCCAAGTGTCACAGGCTGTAGAGACAGTGGACCAAGCCAAATGGGTCCCGGATGGTCTTTCTGAAATGCCATGTCGCTTTTTACTGTTTCTAGAGTGTATGAATGCCGTGACGTCAACTATTGACATCATTAGAAATTAAACATGCTGCTGAAGAAGGAGCATCAGAGCTCCGAAAGCTACGAAAGCTACAAAGCTACGAAAGCTAAAAAATGGTGTTTTCGTGTTTTTATTTGATCATTTTATGATTTCACATCAGTCAGCTATTAACGACTATTTGTTCACGTCCTTAGAAAGTCTTTGTGGTCATCGCCTTGCCGGGGATCGGGGAGTAGGGAGTGGGGGTGGTATTTAAATATTGCGATAGTTCGACATTTCTGTAAGTAAGTCTGTGTGCCGATCAGCTAAGCGTGCCCTGGAGGGGGATGGAGGAGGTGGGCGTAAATGTGGGGGAGGGTGATGATGTATGCCGGCGTGGAGTAGGGTGTGTGGGTACGTGGACGGGGGGGGGGAGTTGAAAGTTTCTGATTATTAACTGCAATGGGAAACTGTTATATTGTCTTCACACATACACTATCGCTACGCTCGGGAGCGCGTGTGTATTTGTCTATGCGTCTGTTTGCATATGAATGTGTGTATGCATATGAATGTGTGTATGCATATGAATGTGTATGCGCATTTGTGTGTATGTGAGTGAATATGTGTGTGCGTGTGTATTTGTGTTTGTGTGTGTGTGAATCCGTGCGTGCGCGTGTGTGTGTGTGTGTGTGTGTGTGTGTGTGTGTGTGTGTGTGTGTGTGTGTGTGTGTGTGTGTGTGTGTGTGTGTACTTGTAATATGATATGACAAGATAAGCCTGCAAGCCAAATTTCCTTGCTGTTTTAGACAGGACAAAGAGAAAATATTGAATCTTGACTGTTCTTCCGCTCAACGTTATACCAGGAAGGTTTTGTTGTTTTTCGCTAAGTGTTGTGTGTTTATTCTTTGCTGTCTTTTGTACACACTGGACAAAGGCCAGTTAGCCAAATGTGTGTGCCTGTCTTGTTTTGTTAAATAACTACATGTTGTGATTCCATTTTCCTGTTTCTGGTTTCTGTTGGCTTCAACGCTGGCAGTCGTGTGGATAAAGGTTCTGTCTGACTTTCTAAGAAGTCAGCGCCAGAGCAAGGTCCAACAGGTCAGGTTCCTGTAACACCTATGGCTGCAGCATGAACAGGATCCAGTATGTGACGGAATTCCGTACCACAGGGGATCCGGCTGCACAGGCCAAGAAATTGATGTTGTCACAGTGAACATTGTCGATGTCACTGTAATCTGTAGCAAGGGTTCCTACAGCTCTCTCCAGGACGATACAATACTAGTATCAGACAAAACAAATAATAGGCTAAGTAAAACGTAGACTACATGTAGGTAGGACCTCAGGACCTGGCCAACTCATGGGTTTATGTGAAGGCTTAAGGCTCGCGCTGTGATCACCATATACATGGCACCAATGATGTCAGTGCATATGGAATTCATTGCAAGCGCGAAAACGTCATCTTGAGAAACAAAAACTGAAACTGAAACCCAGGACGGTTGAAGATTTTTTTTCTCCATTTGAGGGGATGGTGGTGGTGAAAACAGGCAGTTTGTAAAATACGCTGTACTTTTTTTTTTTCAACATCTATTTACTGTATTTTGTTTTCAAAACATCTATTGTAGCTAGTCAAGAGGTATTTATTTCACATTCTTTTCTAAACAACGGAAATTTCCTCGACAGTCAAGCCAACACTTGATAACATGTTTCTCGTCATTAATCGCGGGGTCAGTCCCAGCTGGCGACATGAACACCGGACTGTTTGTTGTCTTCATATTGTCATCATGCTGGTTGTGTCAGCTTAGTGTTTCATAGGTCCCTTTTAGCCTCTTTTCTTGCTTCAATACCTTGTTGTATACAGGGTTTTGCACAGTGTCGAGCAGTCTGCTGGTTATTCGCTGGCAGCTGTGGGAGGAGCGCAAACGGAATTGTCCCAGTGCAAGGAATCTGTTGAGTAAACCCCAAACTTTCAATTCAGCAGTGCTGTTTTAGTGTTTACTCCCCACCATCCTCCTATAGCCAACGCACTGACTGACCCTATCTACAGAGAGACATAGCAGGGGATTACATACCCACCCCGGGTGGAGCAACCTACCCGACAGCTTGTAGCCCAAGCTGACTGGCCACGCATGTCACTCAACGGGTTGTGGGGTGTTGTGTGAAAGTTGTTTGATCAGTCCAATCCTCACCTCGTCTTTTTCTCCACGTCCTCTATTCAGCTCCGTGTGTGTTCTCTCTGTCCTTCTTTGTCCTTCTTTGTTCCTCGTTGTCCGGTCTGTGAGACAGAAAGCTGCTGAACGGCTGCCGGCCCTTTTGTCCGGAAGTGCCCTTTAAAGGGGTGTTAATTGCTTACCTCCCTTACCACTTTCAGTCCCTTTCCTATTCATTGTGTTCCTTTTCAGTTTCGCTCTCCTCCACTTGTATAGGATTTTTTTTTCATATTAATCAAGAAACGTTTGCTTTCAGGAAGACAAACAAAAAGGCCACACACACACACACACACACACACACACACACACACACACACACACACACACCACTCACACACACACACACACACCACACACACACACACACACACACACACACACACACACACACACACACACACACACACACACACACACACCTATGGCCCTATACACTATAAGCTGACGTGCTGTAAACACACATAAAAACAAAACAAAACAAAAAACAAACAAAACAAAGAACATGGCAAGAAACTGTGTGAAGAGCCGGACAGCAGAAGGTCCTCGTAGGAGAAACCCCCGTCAAGCAAGTGTTTCGGCCCTTAACTCTTGACACTCTAAGGGGGCCGGCCGCATCCAGGTCATGACCCCTGGGTGCCCTTCGGCTGTTTTTGTTTGTTTCTATATATTTTAATTCTGTTTTGTTTCTTTGCTTTTAGTGGCATGGCAGAACCCAACAGTTATCAGCGTTTTGACATGGGAGGGGAGGGGAGGGAAGGGGAGGGGAGGGGAGGGAGGGGAGGGCATATCATTGGTGTAGATTCAGTCAGTGTGATGGGGAAGGGAAGGGAAGGGAAGGGCATATTACTGGTGTGGACTGAGAAATAGTCAGTGTGATGAGAGTCAACAGAAGGACGTGCTGTGAGGCTTCCGCTTCTGCCTCAGGCTCTGGTGTGTGTGTGTGTGTGGTGTGTGTGTGTGTGTGGTGTGTTGTGTGTGTGTGTGTGTGTGTGTGTGTGTGTGTGTGTGTGTGTGTGTGTGTGTGTGTGTGTGTGTGTGTGTGTGTGTGTGGTGTGTGTGGTGTGTGTTGATTGTTTAATATTTTGGCTCTTTCTCCTCTGTAAGTCCTTTGTTTTCCTCTCTCTCTCTCTCTCTCTCTTTTTTTCTCTGTCTCTGCCTGTCTCTCTCTGTCTGTCTCTGTCTTTCTCTTTCTCTCTCATCATTATCATCATCATCATCACCACCACGACCATCATCATCATCACAATCATAATCGACAGTAAAAACATTATCCTCTTTATCATTTGTATTCAATGATTGAAAAGGGAAATGTTCAGCTACCTTAGACAAAAGTACATTCTCAATATGTTTCCTTTTCTGTGCAGCTATGTGTTTTTGATGATATTCAGAATAACCCTTTTCCCTTCATATATAAGAAGCAAAACGTTTGCTGGCTAGACACAAAGCAACAGTTAATCATATTACATACCTAAGCAGCTGACACATTATGCACATTACTGATCTGCAAGTCTTGCAAAGGCTGTCTCCAGCTTGGTAGTGGTGCGACCATTTCTAGTTCAGCAGGTGGCTGGACTGTGGCGTCACTTTCCATGGTTGCTGATAGACAGAGTGGTCAGTCCTCCCATGATGTTTTGTTGTCCATGGTCTTCATCTCCATCACCATCGTTCCAATTATCTAGACTATGGCGTGGACAGTCAACAAGCAAAGCCAGAACCAGATTGAGGCAGCCGAGATGTGGTTTCTAAGAAAAATGTTGAGAGTTCCAAGGACAGCAAAGAAAACAAACGAGATGGTCTTGATGGAGGCAGACACAAGTAGATCATTCATAAGGAAGATTAGGAAAAGACAAAACATTTATAGGCCATTTTATGAGGAAGGTGGATTTGGAGCACCTGGTCACAACGGGAAAGCTGGAGGGAAAGAGAGCACCGGGTAGACCCAGGGTAAAAATGCTAGACGGACTTGCAGAGTGGCTGAAGACGAGGAGGGTGGAGGAGATGCTTGGGGCAACAAGAGATAGAGACAGATGGAAGTCCATGATCGCCAACGCCATGCGGCAAGGCACCTGATGATGATGATGAGACTATGGCGCCCCTTTACGTGAGTACTAATATAGAGATTGGTCAGCACTGCTTGTTGTCCAAGGTCTTCATCACCATCACCCACTGTTCTGACCATTTTGATTAAGGCGTCACATTCCATGATTTCTGGCATAGAGTGGTCAGCCCTCTGATGTTGTCGTGTTGTCCATGGTCTTCATCACCATCGTCCACTGTTCTGACCACCTTGACCATGGCGTCACTTTCCATGTCACTGACACAAAGTGGTCAGCCCTTCTATATTGTGTTGACCAAGGTTTGTCATCTCCATCATCATTGTTCACTTCACACTTCACCTGTACATGACGTGTTTTCGTGTCGGTGATTTCATCTTTCCCTTCATTAGATAAACGCCGTAGTCAAGTGGAATGGAATGGAATCTTTATTTAATGTCTGTTCACAATAGTGATTTTAGACACACACACACACACACACACACACACATATATAATATATATATATATATATATATATATATATATATATATATATATATATATATATATATATATATATATATATACAGGGAGAGGGGAAAAAAGTAGTCAAGTGGTTAAACATCGGAATCGGAGTTCCAGTCAAAAGATCCTGGGTTCGATCAGCCTGGACGCTTCTGTCAGTGGGTAAAATGTGGAGATTTTTTCTTGATCTCCCAGCTTAACATGTGTGCAGACCTGCCAGTGTCTGAACTGCTTTCATGCCCATACGCAAACAGAAGCTCGAACATGTATGTTAAAAACCACGTAAGTTATATCAGTGGCTGGATTATGGAAGCCTGAAAACACCAAGCATGCACGCCCAGTGAAGACACAGAATGCAGACAGCGCAGCAACATACTGCCTGCACAGTGTGGCTACACTAACAAAACAAATCTTTGTTGTTAGTATTACTCTCTTCATGCTTGTCTTGTTCTCACTATGACTCATTCACCCCACGTTTTGCTGTGCTATCGGAATGTCTTGCAGTGGTAACAGACTTGTTCATCTTTTCTTCTTCCTCGCCTTCTTCTCTTCACCTCCGGAAGTCAAAGAGACCCGCTCTTATGTTGGCGGAGGGGAGAAATGTCAAGGTTAAAGGTCAAACTGGTTGTGCACACATATTGTCATCTTTCACAGGACGCCTGTGGGGTGAACACGTTTCCTGTGTTTGTATGTTTGCTTGTCAGTTTGGGTGCGTGTTTGCTCGACGCCAAACTCCAGAGAACGTGTGTGTTGTGTGTAAGTTTGTTTGATACACATTTCAATAGGGACGGGTCTCGTTGATGGCAAAGCGTGTGTCCAACACCTTTTATTCCCCCGTCTTTGTCTGATAGTGAACTCTAACGTTTGATCTTCTGGGTTTCACTTTCTGTGTGTTGCTTGTTTGGTTTGTTTATTGAAATATAAGCTACATACATAGCTTTGGTGTCTGCTTTCTCAACACAATGTTTCTATACTCAGAATCCACGCAGTAAACACCAACACTGAAATGTCATGGGATGCAAAAAAAATTTTAAAAGTACATTTACACCCCTGTGTTGACATCTGTACCGCTGCTTCCATTCTATTGATCCGGTTTACTTACACGTTCATTTCTGATTCTC
>CM060305.1:88498489-88503489 GCA_030674185.1 Monoplex corrugatus
GGAGGAGGATACATACAGTCACAGGTAGAGACTCCAGCAGCAGCATTCTTTACATGTGCACATCTCCACATCTCCAATGTTGCAGAGCTTTGTCATAGGCTCATCATCATCAGGTGTCTTGCCGCATGGCGTTGGCGATCATGGACTTCCATCTGTCTCTATCTCTTGTTGCCTCAAGCATCTGTTCCACCTTCTTTTTGACTTCAGCCACTCTGCAAGTGCGTCTAGTATCCTCTCCCTGGGTCTACCTGGTGCTCTCTTTCCCTCCAGCTTTCCCGTTGTGACCAGGTGCTCCAATTCCCCTTTCCTCATAAATTGGCCTATAAATGTTGCCTGTCTTTTCCTAATCTTCCCTATGAATGATCTTCTTGTGTCTGTCTCCATCAAGACTGTCTCGTTTGTTTTCTTTGCTGTCCATGGAACTCAACATTCCTCTTAGAAACCACATCTCGGCTGTCACAGGCTGGTGATTGAATACTTCCATTGTTCCAGCTTGCCAGTAGACGTGATCTGCACAGGGAATGTTTAAGGTGTTGAGATCGTGTGCAATCCTCTCTTCTTTCTATCGCCTACTGACTCCCATTGTTCTTGTCCTGCCTCCCTGATCCTGACAAAAGTGACTGTCTGACTGACTTAGTGACTAACTGAATAATAAATGAATGAATGAATGACTTGATCAGGGTTTGACCATTTTGTCAGTCTGAGTCATCAGCAGACAGCTGGTTGGTCAGTCAGTGTAGGACAGAAAGGTCAGCGATGAGCGACGTGTGTTTGATTGCTATTGTTTGTTTTTTGATTGCTATTGTTTGTCCTTTAATTGTGTTTCCATTTGTCATATAGTGACAGAGCCAGTAGGTTGACTATGTGTGTTCGGGGATTGAAAAGTACAACACCGATGAAGGTCATATACATATTGAAGCAGTTGACCAGTGTCCAGCCTTGTTATGAGGTCAACAGAACCGAACAGTATAAGTGTGACGGAGTGACAGTTAGGAGTTTTGAGATGACGGACTTTGCTTATTTCTACTGTTGCCGTAACTTCCTGAGTCCCGTTATTAGGATTGTTTGTGGGAGTAACACTGGACATCTATCTCTGTTTCCGTCACACTCTTCTGTCTGTCTGTCTGTCTGTCTGTCGGTCTGTCTGTCTCTGTCTCTCCCTGTCTCTGTCTCTCTGTCTGTCTCTGTCTCTCTCTGTCTCTGTTTCTTGTCTGTCTCTGTCTCTGTCTCTGTCTTTGTCTCTCTGTCTCTCTCTCTTCTCTCTCTCTCTCTCTCTCTCTCCTCTGTGCGTCTGTCTATATGTCTGTCTCTTCTCTCTCTTTCTGTCTTCTGTCTGTCTTGTTTTTGTATGTCTTCTGCCTGCTGTCTGTCTGTCTGCCTGCCTCTCTCCTCTCTCTCTCTCTCTCTCTCTCTCGCTCCCTCGCCCTCTCTCCCTGTCTCTCTTTCTCTCTGTGTCTGTTGTCTCTTTCTTACTCAGACAGGATCAAACCGTGATTGGAAGTGTGACGACCCTAAGTGATAATCGACCATACTTGCAGAGGAGGGAAGGGAGCGTGTCCATTTTGCTCTGTTCCCACTGACAGGCGTGATGAACAAGCAAAAAGGAAACGTTTTTACCAGAGAAATGAATGTGCGTATGTCTTTACCATCGGTCCACTTTCTATGTCTGAAGCACTGCGCTATCTCAGGTCCACAGCTGGTCTTACAGACGACAGAATGAGCCTTTTATGATTGGTCTATTGCCTGAGATACTGAGGCTAAGTGTTCTACCATTGAGTGTTTATAACAGGTCTTCTCTCTGGGATACTGTAGACTGAGAGTCTACCATTGAGTGTTTTTATAACAGTCTTCTCTCTGGGTACTGTAGCTAAGAGTCCTACCATTGAGTGTTTATAACAGGTCATTCTCCCTGTGATACTGTGGGTAGTGTTCTACCACTGAGTGTTTATAACGCTCTTCTCTCTGTGATACGTAGCTAAGAGTCCTACCATTGAGTGTTTATAACATATCTTCTCTCTGTGATACAGTAGCTAAGAGTCCTACCATTGAGTGTTTATAACAGGTCTATTGCCTGTGATACCGTAGCTAAGAGTTCTACCATTGAGTGTTTATAACAGCCTTCTCTCTGTGATACTGTAGCTAGTGTCTTACCATTGAGTGTTTATAACAGCTCTTCTCTCTGTGATGACTGTAGCTAAGTGTTCTACCATTGAGTGTTTATAACAGGTCACTTGCTCTTGATACGTAGCTAAGAGTCCTACCATTGAGTGTTTATAACAGGTCTTCTCTCTGGATACTGTAGCTAAGAGTTCCTACCATTGAGTGTTTATAACAGGTCTTCTCTCTGTGATACATAGCTAAGAGTTCCTACCATTGAGTGTTTATAACAGCTCTTCTCTCTGGGATACAGTAGCTAAGAGTTCTACCATTGAGTGTTTATAACAGGCCTTCTCTCTGTGATACTGTAGCTAAGAGTCCTACCATTGAGTGTTTATACCAGGTCTTCTCTCTGTGATACTGTAGCTAAGTGTTCTACCATTGAGTGTTTATAACAGGTCTTCTCTCTGTGATACTGTAGCTAAGAGTTCTACCATTGAGTGTTTATAACAGGTCTTCTCTCTGTGAATACTGTAGCTAAGGTCCTACCATTGAGTGTTTATAACAGGTCTTCTCTCTGTGATACAGTAGCTAAGTGTCCTAACATTGAGTGTTTATAATAGGTCTTCTCTCTGTAATACTGTAGCTAAGAGTTCTACCATTGAGTGTTTATAACAGGTCTTCTCTCTGGATACAGTAGCTAAGTGTTCACCATTGAGTGTTTATAACAGGTCTTCTCTCTGGATACAGTAGCTAAGAGTTCTACCATTGAGTGTTTATAACAGTTCTTCTCTCTGTGATACTGTAGCTAAGAGTTCTACCATTGAGTGTTTATAACAGGTCTTCTCTCTGGAATACTGTAGCTAAGAGTTCTACCATTGAGTGTTTATAACAGGTCTTCTCTCTGTGATACAGTAGCTAAGAGTCATACCATTGAGTGTTTATAACAGGTCTTCTCTCTGGGATACAGTAGCTAAGAGTTCTACCATTGAGTGTTTATAATAGGTCTTCTTTCTGGGATACAGTAGCTAAGAGTTCTACCATTGAGTGTTTATTACAGGTCTTCTCTCTGTGATACTGTAGCTAAGAGTCCTACCATTGAGTGTTTATTACAGGTCTTCTCTCTGTGATACTGTAGCTAAGAGTCCTACCATTGAGTGTTTATAACAGCTCTTCTCTCTGTGATACTGTAGCTGAGTGTTCTACCATTGAGTGTTTATAACAGGTCTTCTCTCTGTGATACTGTAGCTAAGAGTTCTACCATTGAGTGTTTTATAACAGGTCTTCTCTCTGTGATACCGTAGCTGAGAGTCCTTCCATTGAGTGTTTATAACAGGTCTTCTCTCTGTGATACCGTAGCTGAGAGTTCTACCACTGAGTGTTTATAACAGGTCTTCTCTCTGTGATACCGTAGCTAAGAGTCTTACCATTGAGTGTTTATAACAGGTCTTCTCTCTGTGATACAGTAGCTAAGAGTTCTACCATTGAGTGTTTATAACAGGTCTTCTCTCTGTGATACTGTAGCTAAGTGTTCTACCATTGAGTGTTTATAACAGGTCTTCTGTCTGTGATACTGTAGCTAAGAGTCCTACCATTGAGTGTTTATAACAAGTCTATTGCCTGTGATACCGTAACTAAGAGTCCTACCATTGAGTGTTTATAACAGGTCTTCTCTCTGTGATACCGTAGCTAAGAGTTCTACCATTGAGTGTTTATAACAGGTCTTCTCTTTGTGATACTGTAGCTAAGAGTCCTACCATTGAGTGTTTATAACAAGTCTATTGCCTTTGATACCGTAACTAAGAGTCATACCATTGAGTGTTTATAACAGGTCTTCTCTCTGTGATACCGTAGCTAAGAGTTCTACCATTGAGTGTTTATAACAGGTCTTCTCTCTGTGATACTGTAGCTAAGAGTCCTACCATTGAGTGTTTATAACAAGTCTATTGCCTGGGATACAGTAACTAAGAGTCCTACCATTGAGTGTTTATAACAGGTCTTCTCTCTGTGATACCGTAGCTAAGAGTCCTACCATTGAGTGTTTATAACGGGTCTTCTCTCTGTGGTACTGTAGCTAAGAGTCCTACCACTTTTGAGTTCGGAATTGGCTCAAGATGGATTCATCGCATTCGAACAATTCCATATAAGCTCCATCCAGTTGCCAATATCATATCGCAAACAACTCGAGCCTGCACAAAACCTGACATTCTCGTAAGTCAGAACAGTATAACACGTCTTCTATCTAGTTCTATCAGTTAAAACTTGGAATAATTTTCTGTGTTTCGTTCTTTTTTCTCTGGTTGTCCCTTGTATGCTTTAGCCTGACTGTAGATATAAATAGTCGCATACCATTTGCGTGGTATATTGGTTAGCGTTAGGACAGTGGAGATTTTTTCTGATTTCCCAGGTTAACATGTGTGCGAATATGTTAGTGCCTAACCTTTATTCCTGTGACTTGTTCTTGGTCCAGTATTTAAAAGATTTATCACCAATTCTTCCTCTGAGGACATCGGTGAGTGTCCTGTTCTTCCAGGATACTTTTGAACTTTTGTTGCTTGATAAAACAACATTGTAAAGATGTGGTGACAGTTTGCTTCAGGATGTGATCTTCTTGTTAAGTCTGTTTTGGTTTTGGTTTCAGTTTTGTGCACTGTTCACAATAAACTTCTCTGTTCACAGTAACTTGTAAGCTGAATGCTCATTATGTTGCGGTACTGTTTGTGACCGTGTTGTACTGTTATTTGTGACTATGTTGTGGTATTGTTTGTGACTATGTTGTGGTATTGTTTGTGACTATGTTGTGGTATTGTTTGTGATCATGTCGTGGTATTATTTGTGACTATTTTGTGGTATTCTTTGTGACTATGTTGTGGTATTGTTTGTGACTATATTGTGGTATTGTT
>CM060305.1:88508489-88523489 GCA_030674185.1 Monoplex corrugatus
GGAAGAAGAAGATAAAAAGAAGGAGGAGGAGAAAGAAGGAAGAAGGAGGAGAAGAAGACACTGATGATGATGATGATGATGATGATGGTGGTGGTGGTGGTGGTGGTGGTGGTGGTGGTGGTGGTGGTGGTGGTGGTGTGATGATGATGATGATGATGATGATGATGATGATGAGATGATGAAAAAGAAAGAAGAAAAGAAAACCTAAAAACTACAATTGTAGACATTTTGAAACAACAACAACAACGACGACGACGACGACGGCGACGACGACAACAACAACAAAAACAAAACAAAGAAAACAAAGAAACGAACAGACAGACAAAAAGCACAGACAAAACAATCTTTTCGCTGGGGCAGGGTCTGTCAGATGAATTAAACATTCTAAACTATCTCCCTGTCCTGTTTACATGTTGACGTGCACGTGCAGGTCTGATGCATTTCAGATCAGCTGTTGTTGGGAGAGCAGAGACAGAAAATTGTTCCTGGTTCCTTTTCCCTCTCTGCCTATCCCCCCTCACCTCTTCCTCCTCCTCCCCCCCCCCCCCCCTCTCTCCATCCGATCCCGACTGATTTGGGGGAAGAGTGCAATTTGGCAGACTGCTCTCAAGCTACGTCCTGCATCCTGTACTTAGGTAAATTACCTGTACACCCCCCTCCCCTCCCCTCCCCGAGACAGGCGTCATCAGGAAATTGATGTCATGTCTTCGATGCTCTCCATGGTCTTAGACAAGTTATCAAACTTCAAACCTGAGAACACGTTATGACTCAAGGATAGTAGCATTAGGTCCCCACGGAGCTGTCTTACAGCAAGTCTTTGCTACACTCCACATACACCACAAAACTTGAGAACACTTTATTACTCAATGATAGTAGTATTAGGTCCCAATGGACCCGTCTCGCAGCTAGTCTTTGTACTCTGCACATATAGCACAAAACGTTGTACATATAACACGAAATGTGAAAATACTTCATTACTTGATAGAAGCATAAAGCCCCAAGTGACATGTCTTACAGCTAGTCTGCTACACTACACATGTAACACAAGACTTCAAAATACGTTATTACTTAAGGATAATAGCGCTGGGTCCCTATGGAAATGTCCTACAGCTAGTCTTTGCCCCACTACACATATAACACATGACTTCAAAATACTTTATTACTCCAGGATAGTAGCATTATGTCCCACAGAATCTGTCTTACTGCTAGGCCTTGCCACTCCACACGTATACCATCAGCACAGTAAGCAGATGGCCCATCACACATGCAAGGTTAAAGAAGTCAACAAAATGAATTATAATAAAATATTGACTTTTAAAAAAAATCAGTCGGTCAAACACGTTAAAAAGGCAGACGCCATCATCATCGTCATCAAGTGCCCTGCCTCATGGCGTTGGCGATCATGGCCCTCCATATGCATCTATCCCTTGTCGCCGCAAGCGCATCTTCCACCCTCTCTGTCCTCAGCCACATCGCATGTCCGTCCAATATTTTCTCCCTGGGTCTACCTGATGTTCTCTTTCCCTAAGGCAGATGTATATAAAGCGAATACAGTCAACCAGAAAACGAACAGAGACCAGTAACTCCTTCAGTTTACTTATGATCGTAATCTGTTTCAGTCGACGTAAAATGCTTAGTTTATGTGTGTGTGTGTGTGTGTGTGTGTGTGTGTGTGTGTGTGTGTGTGTGTGTGTGTGTGTGTATGTGTATGTGTGTGTGTGTGTGTGTGTGCGTGCGCGCGCGCGTGGGTGTGGGTGTGTGCTGTGTGTGTGTGTGTGTGTGTATGTTTGTGTGAGTGTATGTTATATATATGTATGCATACATATATATATATATATATACATATATATATACGTATACATGTACGTGTGTGTGTGTGTACATATAATTATGTAAATATACATATATATATAATATTTAAAGTTATATATAGTATAAAGTAATTTACAAATGAGATACTATATCATAGATAGATCTAACTGAACACATTTACCATTATACAGACAAGACCTGTTTACACCACATGTGTGTCAGGGAGAACAACATCTGCTCTGGACGCTGTCCATTTAAGAACAGGAAGCAGCCTTCATCTGTAAGTGAAGTGGCGCCACCTGGTCTCTTTGTGCACACGACACTACACTCAAGGCCCACCACTCTTTTCCTTTACGTCACTGCAATGAGTTACCGGTCTTATCAGAGCCGATCAATGTGACTGGCGTGTGCTCCACAACTTGGCCATGATTGGTCTGCTTTGTATTAATTTACAGATGGATGCTAACTTTACAGTTTTTACTCTGATGTGTTTGTTTCTGTTAGGAATTATAAAATTTCATGATTTTGATGTCTTTCTTTTAAAGAGAAAATCTGTCTCTTTCTCTCTGCCTCCCCGTCTCAGTTCTATCTCGGTCAGTCTATTTATGTCTGTCTGTCTGTCTTTCTACTCGTCTGTCTCATTGTTTCTCTCTATCTGTCTCCCTGTCTCTCTGTCTCTATCTGTCTCTCTGTCACTATCTGTCTGTTTCTCTGTCTTTCTGTCTGTCCGTCTGTCTGTCTGTCTCTGTCTGTCTCTCTCTTTCTGTCTCTGTCCTCTCTCTCTCTCCCGCCTCTCTCTCTCTCTCTGTCTGTCTGTCTCCTCTCTTTCTCTCCCTCTCTCTCTCTGTCTCTCTCTCTCTTTCTGTCTCTGTCCTCTCTCTCTCTCCCGCCTCTCTCTCTCTCTGTCTGTCTCTCTCTCTCTCTTTCTCTCCCTCCCTCTCTCTCTCTCTCTCTCTCTCTCTCTCTCTCTCCCTCCCTCTTCTCCCCCCCCCCTTCTCTCTCTATCGTTTCACTTTCGGTTAATTATATAGTTTGTTAATGGCATTCGAACACGAAAATACTACGAGGAGGTTGCCAATTTGTTTATAGAAACATTTAACTCACAATTATTGCCACTTAGTAAAGGACGGTACTTATCGCGTGCGTCGTATCACACACCCAATCATCAGGTGTCGTCAGTATCGTGGGTTTCTACCGCTGTGTGAGTCGTCATGGCTTTTTATGACTAAACCATCGTAAGTCTGGGCTGTCTCTCTGTCTGCACGTAGGTAACCTGATCCTGAATTCAATTCATATACCTGCTTTATTAACACCTCCGTAGATATAGATTTCTCTGCACTGACTGCCCCACTGTGTCATAGAGGTCTGTCACTCTCCTTAGAACTCTGTCAACCCCTCCCCCCTCTGTCTGTCTGCCTATCTGTCAGTCAGTCTGTCTGTCTGTCTGTCCTCTCTTCCTCTCTCTCTCTCTCTCTCTCTCTCTCTCCCTGTCTCTATCTCTGGTCCTCTCAGCCTGTATCTCTGTCTCTCTCTCCATCCCTCCCCCTCTCTCTGTATCTCTCTTCCTCCCTCCCCTCTCTCTCCTGTACCTCTCTCCCTCCCTCCCCCTCTCTCTCTGTATCTCTCTTCCTCCCTCCCCCTCTCTCTCTGTATCTCTCTCCCTCCCTCCCCCCTCTTCTCTCTGTATCTCTCTTCCTCCCTCCCCTCTCTCTCTGTATCTCTCCTTCCCTCCCCCTCTCTCTCTGTATCTCTCCTCTCCCTCCCCCTCTTTCTCTGTATCTCTCTCCCTCCCTCCCCCTCGCTCTCTGTATCTCTCTCTGTCTGTCTGTTTGTCTCTCTCTCTCTCTCTCTCTCTCTCTCTCTTCTCTCTCTCTCTCTCTCTCTCTCTCTCTCTCTCTCTCTCTCTCTCTCTCTCTCTCTCTTCGTAATTACGTCTCGTCAGAGGAATGTGAGATTTTGTACATTCACAAATAATCGGCTGTGTAATCTGTATTTCGTTAGCGTGCAGGAAACAATTACAAAAAATAACCACGAAAAGCCAAAAGCAAACAAAGAAAAAAAGAAACAAACAAACAAAAAAAAGACACCTTTAATTCGTATGCAAAACCCTGTACTCTTAATTAATTGTTAAATGTAAGGAAGATTCACCGCGAGCAGATAGAACTTGTAACCTTTAACTGAGTGTGAAATCATTGAGTTTTACATGAACTAATGTAATTGTGTTATAAATTATTTTCTGAAATGTTATAATTAAACAAAACATGGTACCAGATAAAGTGCAATAAGTATGCTCGGACATGAACTGTTTCTGCTAAAGAAACGAATTAATTGTTATGATTTTTGTCATTGATCTGAATATCATTGCCATTACCAACAGTGTTATTACTATATTTGTTGTTGTTGTTAATACAATTATTGTCATTCTTTTTCTTCTTCTTCTTCTTCTTCTTCTTCTTCTTCTTCTTCTTCTTCTTCTTCTTCATCATCATCTTCTTCTTCGCATTCTTCGCATTCTTCTTCTTCTTCTCCTTCTTCTTCTTCTTCTTCTTCTCCTTCTTCTTCTTCTTCTTCTTCTTCTTCTTCTTCATTATTGTTACTACTATTGTAGTTATTACTATTGTTATCATCATCATCATCATCATCATCATTATTATTATTATTATTATTATCATTATTATTATTATTATTATATTTTTCATTATTATTATCATTATATTTTTCATTATTATTATTATCATTATCTTTATTATTATTATTACCATTATTATTGTTACTGATATTATTATTACCATTATTATTGTTATTATTATTATTACTATATTATTATTGTTGTTGTTATTATTATTATTATTATTTCATTATTATTATTATCATTATATCATTATATCATTATATCATTATATCATTATTATTATTGTTGTTGTTGTTGTTGCTGGTGTTGTCGTCGTTACTGAGTCTGCAGCAGTTGTGTCTGTCAGTCTGTCCACCGATGCCAAGTTCAGACGGGTACACAGGTGTACTCAGTGATTCATGGTGTGTCTGTAAACAACTCTAACCGACAGTTACAAAACTTCACCCATTACAACAGGCAGCCAAGCTATCAGCTATCAAATGTTTGGAGAAGGACCAAGTGACCTGTGTGCCACAGTGAAGTGAAATGTGGAATGGTGTCCTATTAAAACATGTAATGGGGCATGGCCTATGTCACTCCAACACCACGCAATACATTTCTCTGTCATACCCAGCCACTGAGGCCATTGAGGCCATTGAGGCTGGCGTCCTTCCCGTCCCCGGCAATATCCCATCGTGCACAAAGAGATTTGTTTTGTTAACTGTTTTGTTTCTCACTTTAGTCACCGCCTGTAAAATTTTAAAACTTTCACTCCCTCATATTACCCACCAACTACAAACACTTGAACTCCTTCACTCTCTGACTCTCTCCACCGGCTGTAAATATTCAGCCTTTCATTTCATCAACATATTCGACAGGATTCTGCACGAAAATGTTTGGGTTTATAAAGAAAAGATCGTGTTTTCGATCTGTTTACCATGGCTGTACCTGCAAGAACCTGGAAGATAGTTGAGAGGATTGGAGGTGTAAGAGTGTAACCGACCCAGCTCGCCCCACGCCCCTGTCCCTGTTTGTTATGTTTCATCCGTTTGTTTGCAAGCCCTGTTGTCAGTCAGTGTATGTAGTGTACGTTCACCAGCGTTGGTCACTATGTAGAGGTGTGTGTGTGTGTGTGGTGTGTGTGTGTGTGTGTGTGTGTGTGTGTGTGTGTGTGTGTGTGTGTGTGTGTGTGTGTGTGTGTGCGTGTGTGTGTGTGTGCTTTTGGATGGTTGTGTGTGTGTGCTTGCGTGTGTGTGTATGTGTGTGTGTTTCTGTTTGTGTTTTTGTGTGTGTGTGTGTGTGTGTGTGTGTGTGTGTGTGTGTGTGTGTGTGTGTGTGTGTGTGTGTGTGTGTGTGCTTTTGGATGGTTGTGTGTGTGTGCTTGCGTGTGTGTGTATGTGTGTGTTTCTGTTAGTGTTTGTGTGTGTGTGCGTGTGTGTGTTCGTTCGTTGCTTGATTTAACGTCTTTTCACTATAAGTGATATTAGACGGGGAAAAATGGCATGGAGGATGAAATAAGGGGGGGGGGGGTGTGGAGGGGAGAGGGGAACAGAGTAAGGGACGTAAAAAAAATTAAAAGGAAGCGGCAAGGTCTTAAGAAAAAGGATGTGGATGAACAGAGAAATGAAACTAGAACAACGCTAACATCAATAATGTAAAAGAAAAAATCGTCATAAAAACAAAACAAAACAAAAATAATCATAATTATAATAATAATCTTAAAGTAACGCATTAACAGGACTGTGAACCAATGATTCTGAAATTTTAACTAACAAAACTTGATCCGATACTACTTCTTTAAAATGCGTTTCAAGATAGTTTCCTTGTGTAAATGTCTTTGGTAAAAAGGAACGAAGCTTTCTGCAGTAAAACAAACAGTGATACAATGTGAATTGTTCGCCACAAATACATAAAACGTTGTTACAATATTTTGTTTTCAAAGCGTTCAGTTGAATGCGAAAATATGTCATAACAATTAATCTCAAATGATATAACGAGGAATACTGCAAATTTTTACAGATATTTTGAACTGAAAGTTTGATTCTTTTTTGAGACACAAATTTTTCATTTAAATGTTCATGAAATCGAATCCATGATGCTAATTCTAGCGAGTTGTAAGCTTCTTTTACCGAGGTGTTAACATGTAATTCTATGGAATTTTCAGAATGGAGGGCACCGGATTTAGCTGCTCTGTCAACTACGTTGTTGCCATGAAGACCAACATGAGAAGGCACCCAGCATAAATTGATTTCCGAACCATTTATCTTTAAACAATGTATTAGATGATTTGCCTCAATAATTAAGTCAGGTCTTGTGTCTGTATCAAAAGACTGTAAGGCATATAATACAGATTTTGAATCAACAAAGAGAACTACTTTGAATGACACAGGCCGAAGGCTTATTAAATAATGCAACGCTTGAACAACAGCGACCAATTCTGCTGTATATATAGATACATTTGCCCCAATGAAAAAAGACTTTTTAATGTTAAATTTTGGAACATAAAACGCTGCTCCAGCGCTCTGGTTTGCTAAGACTGACCCATCGGTAAAAATGTGGAGGTGGGTACTGTACTTTTCATCGATGTGTTCACAAGCTGTGGATAGCGTAATGTTGACATTATCATCTTTTTTAACTTTTGCATAATCGAGATCAAATGTGGCATTTAGCATTTCCCATGTAGGGATAGGCGTTATCGTTGGTTTCTCAGCAATTTCATCTATTGTTATGTTGGACTGTTTGATCAGGCCAGATATGTAAGTTGCGGCTGTAATTTGTGATGAAATGTTTTTTGCTCGTTTTGGAAAGTCAGTATCAGACCTGATCTTAATTTCTTTGCTCACAAAATTATCCACTTGTGAAGTAGTTCTAATTGCAAACTTTGCTGTAGCTAACTCACGATGGTTGTTTAAAGGTAGAATTCCAGCAACTTTGTACGTTTCCAGAGTAGAAGCATGAGTTGGTACACCTAGTGCAATTTTAAGACTTTTGCAGTCCAAGCTCTGAATCTTTTTTAGTAAATATTTGGGTGCATTGAAGAAAACTTCTTGCGCGTAGGATAATTTAGACCTGACCAGCGCTGTTGACAGATGAATCAGTACATTCGTATCCATTCCCCAGGGTAATTTGCTTATTATCTTTAGAAAATTTAAGGTTTTTCGAGCTTTTGTTAAAATATAATCAAAATGGACATTCCAGCTTAATTTGGACGTGATGTAAACTCCCAGGAATTTTACGACCTGTTTGTAATTTAACACTTCACCAAGCAATTTGAAAATAGGCAAGTTATTTGAGTTACCACCAGGATCAAACAGCATCATGTTAGTTTTTTCTGCTGACAACGACAGCCCATTTTCTAACATATAGTTTCCAAGATTATCAAGATCAATTTGATACAACTTCCTGATGTAATTTCGCGTTCTCTGTGGAGTTGTCTTTTTTAAAGTGATATTCATCCAAGTGCATATATCATCAGCGTACTGTACTAAAACAACACGATTTGAAAGAGCTTTAGGAAGATCCTGTATAAGGATATTAAATAAAATAGGTGCTATCACTGAACCTTGTGGAATCCCCATGTCGAGGCATCGTGAAGAAGAATAACTAGCTCCCACTCTTGCCTGAATTGTTCTATTAGCTAAAAAAGATTTAATGTAATTGAACATATTGCCCGATAAACCAACAGATTTTAGCTTGAACAATAAACGTTTATGCCAAACTTGATCGTAAGCTTTTTTCACATCAAAGAAAGTAGCTAAAACACTTTTTCTGCGGGCAAACTGTTGTTTGATCTGAGTTGTAAGTTTAACTAGGTGCTCAACTGCGGATCTTCCTTTTCTAAAACCTGCCTGGTTTACCGGAATAACGTTATTTTTATCACAGTAGTGTAAAAGTCTGTTTAAGACCAATCTTTCCATTAGTTTGCTTGTATGGGACGTTAAAGCAATAGGTCTGTAACTGTTTTTATCGGTTTTCGATTTTCCTGTTTTTAAGATTGGTATAACTATAGACTTTTGCCAGATTTGTGGCACAGTTCCAGTAACCCAGCATTTCTGCAAAATTTTGTGTAGGAAAATAAGGTAGCTTTCAGGGAGATGTTTAATCATTTCAGTCGAAACTGCATCAACACCTACCGAACTCTTTTTGTTGTGTAGAGACAGTACTGTGTTTTTTAGCTCTTCTAAGGTGATTGGAGAATTAAACCAGAGATCATTCTGTGGAACTGGATCAGTGTAGATTGGGTTGTAATCTTCCATTTCTCTGTGATGTTTGCAGTCTGGAGATAAACCTTCAACTTTACTGTTTTTGGCGAACAGATCCACAAAAGTTTCTGCTTTGTCCATGTCTGAAGGAAATGTGTTACATGTTTCAATCATTATCGGACACCTAGGTAAGTTGGTTCCATCCTTCATTTGTTTCATTTTCGTCCAGACTTTATGGAAATCTTTGAAATCTGAAATTTCTTTTGTGCAGAATGATGCCCAATAATCTTTCTTTGCTTCAGCAATGATTTTGTTACATTGGATGTTAGCTTTTTTCATTTCGACATGATCCTCAGGTTTCCGGCTTTTGATGTAGATTTTGAATTTCTCCCTTTTATATTGAACTGCTTTCTCACATGCCTCTGTCCACCAAACATTACCCAATCGATTATTTGATCTAGAAGATTTGAGTTTCGGAATCGATAGGTCTGCAGCGGCTAAAATTGACTCTTGGAATTTAGAAAACATAATGTCTACATTTTCACTTTCATAATGTCTGTAATCTTGATTAGCTAGAGCAGTTCGAAATAAGGACCAGTCAGAACGCTTGTAATTATATTTTGGAATAATTTCAGGAGAGCTGTCTTTCATCCTGATGTTTTTGTCAGTTATGGTTATGATGATAGGTAGGTGATCGCTTCCCAAAGTGTCTCTGTGAGTTTCCCAGGTACAGGATGGTGCTAATTCTGGTGAGATTAGAGACAAATCGATGGCTGTCGCCCTGTGTTTGGAAACATCAGGGATCCTAGTGACACTACCATCATTTAGAAGGTAAAGCGAACTATCAACGATATTTTCTACCAAACGATTGCTCGTAACAGTAGAACAGTTCTTTTCCCAAAATGGGGAGTGGGAATTAAAGTCTCCACCTATTAGCCATTTACCACGCTGCTGATCTTGGATAGTGCGCAGCCATTCTGTGTTGTGGTCATTTGGACCTGTTGGTAGGTAGACTGACAAAACGTTAACGTTTAGAGAATTGCTTAATTGGACAGTGGCAGCACAAGCATGCAGATCTTCGCTTGATTTCAAAACTGGGGAAGTAAGTAAGCAGTATTGTAACTCTTTGAGTATATAAATCGCGGTGGATACCTTCTTCCCGTGATTCCCACATTCATAGACTGGAGGATAATAATAATTGGGGAAATTGGGAAGCTTGGTAGCGACAACATTCATCGACTGTAGAATCAAAATTTCACACCTATTTGATGCTAGGAAATGCTCCAAGTAAGCCGAATTGGTGGAAAGGGATCTACAATTCCATTGCAAAAACTTGACTTGGGATTGTTTTCGCATTGCTGATATTGGTTAATCTCCAACTTTCTATTAACTGTTATTTATGGTCGATAATAATGAATACTTTGATTTTCTGTGTCCAGGAGAACTGGACAGAAAGAAAATTACGTAATTACTTAGACTACAAAGTAAAGATAACAAAATTGTAGCAAAATCAATAAAAAGAAAATTACATAGTCCAACGTACGAATAACTTATAAAGGTGATAATAGATTACAAGGGATAACAAATAACCAAAAATCAAAATAATGGCATTCACGTCTTCAAATGTACAGAGTGTATAGTCTGACCGAGTCTTGATAGTCGGACTAAAACCTAGTTATTGTTTATTTTCAGCAGAAGAAATGTCAGAGATGACGAGGAAAAAGTCCTGTGACATGAACATTAAGTATTGTATATGTAATACTGTTATTTCAAAACATATTATACGGCCACCATGGTGTGTAGTTGTCAAAAGGGTGGTACTGTCCTCTGGAGAATCTGGAAGGGTGTAGCTGTGATGATCTTGATCTTGATGTTCTCCTTGGAGTCTCCCAAAATAGGTCTCGAATGTGTCTTCCAAGATTTCCTGCAATGATGCTACTTCCTCTGGTGGTGGGGTGAATGTCGTCTTTTAGAAATTGTTGAGTGGTACGAAGGTTCTCATGTGATACAAAAGAAATATTTTTCATATCAACAAGTTCAGCAGATAGAAAAGCGTTGAACAGATTTCGTTGAACCTCCATTCGGGCCTGCCGTACAGGGGCAACCTTACTAACGACTAGTTTAGATTTTGGATGTTCTTGTGCTATTTGTTTTATGCCTGAAGCGAGATGTTTAGTTGTTGCAGGGAGATCTTTGCTGTTCAATTCATGCACACCACAGTGAAAAACAATACAGTCTGCTGAATCATCAAATTTGGAAAAGGCCATATCTAATGAGCTTTTAATGTTATGAGGGTCGTTCACAGGGCACGAGTCTCCTTCAAAACCGTACGATCGTCCCAGTCTTCTTGAGTTGACACCTTTCAACACAGAGTCGTGGACAGTGAGAACGTACGGAAGATCGTGGGTCTTTTTATGTTGTTTTGAAATATTTTCAGAACGGGATGGTGTAGGCCTATGTTTGGGAAGCGAAATGACGTCTTTAGTTGGTATGACGTCATGACGTTGTTCTTTCTTGTTTTTTATTTTATTTTCAGGCACTTTTGTTGCTTGCTGTTTAGTTTTGCTGCTGGGTTTTGGTGCCTTGAGGTTTCGGGTCTGTTTGTCGTCCTGCTTGCTTGTGTGGTTTTGTTTCAGTGCCTCAGCGTAGGTGGGATGTGTGTCATGTAGATCCGTCTGTGTGTGACAGTTACGGGTTGTCATGGTGATGTTCTTTTTTTGCTGGTTAGTGAGTAGAGTAAGGACCGTGTGTTGTGTGTGTGTGTGTGTGTGTGTGTGTGTATGTGTGTGTGTGTGTGTGTGTGTGTGTGTGTGCTGTGTGTGTGCTGTGTGTATGGGTATGGATGGGTGTGTTTTAGTCTGTCCATCTGTCTGTGTGTGCGTGTGTGTGTGTGTGTGCGTGTTTGTGTGCGTGTGCGTGTGCGTGTGTGTGTGTGTGTGTGTGTGTTTGTGTGTGTGTGTGTGTGTGTGTGTGTTGTTGTGTGTGTGTGTGTGTGTGTGTGTGTGTGTGTGTGTGTGTGTGTGTGTGTGTGTGTGTGTGTGTAAGCGTGTGCGCATGCGTTAGTACTTGAGCGCGATAGTGAAAATTTCTTTGTGCGTGCCAGTGTGTGTGTGTGTGTGTGTGTGTGTGTGTGTGTGTGTGTGTGTGTGTGTGTGTGTGTGTGTGTGTGCGTGCGTGTGTGTGTGTGTGTGTGTGTGTGTGTGCTTTTGGATGGTTGTGTGTGTGTGTGCTTGCGTGTGTGTGCCTGTGTATGTGTCTCTGTGTGTGTATGTCTGTGTGTATGTTCATTTTGAAGCCAGTTCGTGTATCGTGCGCGAATATTTTTTTACCCCATGTGTTTGTACTGTTGTTTTTCTTTTCCCTTCTTTTTCTCTCCTTACTTTTTGTGATATTGTTTTGTTGTTTACGTGTTATGTTCTGTTCTGTAGATTTTAAAGTTCTACCACTCTCTCAGTATACGAGGACTAGCAAAAAAATTGCTTTAAGAAGCCTTTAAAAATTTTTAGTAGCATTGTGAGATACCGATGCTTTTTTCGGTTCTCTGTCGATCTGGTCGTTGACGCGTTACGCATTTAAGACTGATTTATTGTTGACTATCTGGAAAGTTTTGTTTTGTTCCTTTTTTTTTTTTTTTTTTTGTCATTGCATGCCAATTTCTGATGAGTTCAAATCCCTTACGAACTAGCTTTCTTAGCATTGCACTGCACAAATCTTTATCATTGTCTCCAGCTTGCCTGAAATTCTTAGAGTAACGATATAATATAAAAGCAAAACTAATGTGGAACATGCACGGTCTTAAAAACGAAGTGGCTCACATATTTACCATTAAAAGCAACCGACACTTGCCACTACTATTGAATTTATGATACAGATAATATACTGTCAATGCATTTAATGAAATATAACAACAAAGCTAAGTGATTAATGACCTATTCGTGTATGCTGGCATTTTTTTAAAATTGATAATTAAGCTTCATGTGAATGTTCATGCAGGTGTTGTGCACGATTTTGATGTTTCTATGGCAGGAAGGGTAGTTGGGTGGAGTCATATGTATAAGAGGTAGATGCATTGGGGATGTATATGAATATAACAAGTGTTTCTCTGCTTAGAAGCCACACACACAACAAGGAAGGAGATGACGAGAAGAAATGCACTAATCACACTAGACATGATTCTCGTAAGCAGTCCACACATAGATTAATAACTACGACGTATTTATTTAAGCAGTCAACTTCAGCATAAACGTGATTCACCATTCCTACTGTCCTGGGTCCTAATATTCCTAAAATCCTAAGATGCACTACGAATCATCAGAACTTGCATATCACTAGAATGCTGAACACTTTCTTATGTCCAACTCTATTCTTTGCCTTGTGGAAAATCAGATATACTACCTACTTCTATCCCTACCCTAACTAAGGTATAAAATGAGACCTGGGATTACATACCTCTAAGATAGGTTGGCAGGTCTTTGACTGGGTGGCAATCGAATGGGTGAATTCTATAGTGATTGACTTTCTGGCTTTTATACAGTGCGTTTCTGTTGTTTCTGTCACAAAACCTTCCCATCTGTCTTTCAATGGACATCGAAATTTGAATAACTAACCTGTCTTTCATTGGACATCGAAATTTGAATAACCAAGCAATCTTTGGCACCTGGCGGCCCTGGACTTTCGCTTGGACGTTGGTATTTGCTGAAACCTTTTGTGTACTAGATAATCTACCCTCTATAGTTGGATAAGACCAATGTGAGCGTTAGATCCTGCTTGGTGGAAAACGCCGAGTAACCAGTTAATTCATGGATGGCGTGATCATTACGGAAACCTTACTTCCCCGTCTAACAATATGGTCTGAGGGCCGTCTAACAATACGGTCTGAGGGGGACCCTGTGATAATAGGACCCTGTGATATTTCCCTTATTACTGCAGATACAAGCTGCTGTTATTCGTTAATACTTGGAATACAACAAGTCTAAACTGAATCGGTAAATGTCTCAAAGAAAAACAAATAATCAAATAAATATAAGATACATAACTGACTAGGTAAACTGATGTATACTAAATTGATGATGTTGATGATGAGGAGGAGGAGGATGACGACGACGACGACGCCGATGACGATGATCATAGTAGTAGTAGTACTACTACTACTACTATGATCATCGTCATCATAATGTAGCAGTAGGAGGAGGAGAAGGAGCAACAATGATAATAATAACAATGAGAATAATAATAATAATAATAATACAAATAATAATAATAATAACAATAACATAACAGGTCTACCAAGTCACAGGCCATCCAGAATCTCAGGACAGTAACTGTCACGTCCCATCCTGTCCACAGCCGGCATTGAGTGACAGGTTGATGGCCAGTTCCCATCCAATAACGTCCAGCAGACAGCCAATCAGCAAGATGGAGACACATGGAGCCTTCACACTGACGGCTGTTAATTACCTGTCCTCTCTACCTGTCCATAATTAATCACCTGTCCCTTACCTGTCAACATCACCATCATCACACCTGTCTCGGGGTCGTCAACATCTTATGCGCATCTCTCTCCCATTAATGCCTGGTGGTGTGGCCACTGAACAGTAAACGGCCATTAACGTGGCGCGCTATACAAATGAGGACACGCTTAGTATTCAGGGTCACGGTACTATCGAGAGGACGAGCTATGCAAATGAGGGCCTACTTAGTATTCAGGGTCACGTTCGTATCGAAGTAGCGTGCTATGCAAATGTGGAAGTATTAACATTCAGAGTGAGGGAGTTATCTCTGCCCCATTACCCCATGGTGTGTCGTGTTTCATAGTCTCTGTACTACAGGCTGTCTACAGGCTGTCTACAGGTTGTCTACAGGCTGTCTACATGCTGTCTAAGGCTTCTAAGCTTCTAAGGCTGTCTAAGGCTATCTACATGCTATCTACAGGCTGTCTATAGATTGTCTACATGCTGTCTAAGGCTTCTAAGGCTTCTAAGGCTGTCTAAGGCTATCTACATGCTATCTACAGGCTGTCTATAGATTGTCTACATGCTGTCTACATGCTGTCTACAGACTGTCTACAGGTTGTCTACATGCTGTCTACAGGCTGTCTACAGGCTGTCTACAGGCTGTCTACATGCTATCTACAGGCTGTCTTCATGCTGTCTACAGGCTGTCTACAGGTTGTCTACATGCTGTCTACAGGCTGTCTACAGGCTGTCTACATGCTATCTACAGGCTGTCTACAGGCTGTCTGCATGCTGTCTACAGACTGACTACATGCTGTCTAAGGCTGTCTACAGGTTGTGTACATGTTATCTATATGCTGTCTACAGGCTGTCTAGGCTGTCTACGGGCTGTCTATAGGCTGTTTACAGGCTGTTTACAGGC
>CM060305.1:88528489-88538489 GCA_030674185.1 Monoplex corrugatus
TCAGATGTTGATTCCAGGGCTTTATCAAAAGAGACAACCAGCTCGCAATGAAAAGGGCTTTATCAAAAGAGAGAACCAGCTCACAATGAAAAGGGCTTTATCAAAAGAGAACAACCAGCTGGCAATGAAAAGGGCTTTATCAAAAGAGACAACCAGCTGGCAATGAAAAGGGCTTTATCAAAAGAGACAACCAGCTGGCAATGAAAAGGGCTTTATCAAAAGAGACAACCAGCTCGCAATGAAAAGGGCTTTATCAAAAGAGAACAACCAGCTGGCAATGAAAAGGGCTTTATCAAAAGAGACAACCAGCTCGCAATGAAAAGGGCTTTATCAAAAGAGAAACCAGCTGGCAATGAAAAGGGCTTTATCAAAAGAGACAACCAGCTGGCAATGAAAAGGGCTTTATCAAAAGAGACAACCAGCTGGCAATGAAAAGGGCTTTATCAAAAGAGACAACCAGCTGGCAATGAAAAGGGCTTTATCAAAAGAGACAACCAGCTCGCAATGAAAAGGGCTTTATCAAAAGAGAACAACCAGCTGGCAATGAAAAGGGCTTTATCAAAAGAGAACAACCAGCTGGCAATGAAAAGGGCTTTATCAAAAGAGAACAACCAGCTGGCAATGAAAAGGGCTTTATCAAAAGAGACAACCAGCTCGCAATGAAAAGGGCTTTATCAAAAGAGACAACCAGCTCGCAATGAAAAGGGCTTTATCAAAAGAGAACAACCAGCTGGCAATGAAAAGGGCTTTATCAAAAGAGACAACCAGCTCGCAATGAAAAGGGCTTTATCAAAAGAGAACAACCAGCTGGCAATGAAAAGGGCTTTATCAAAAGAGACAACCAGCTCGCAATGAAAAGGGCTTTATCAAAAGAGACAACCAGCTCGCAATGAAAAGGGCTTTATCAAAAGAGACAACCAGCTCGCAATGAAAAGGGCTTTATCAAAAGAGAACAACCAGCTGGCAATGAAAAGGGCTTTATCAAAAGAGACAACCAGCTGGCAATGAAAAGGGCTTTATCAAAAGAGAACAACCAGCTGGCAATGAAAAGGGCTTTATCAAAAGAGAACAACCAGCTCGCAATGAAAAGGGCTTTATCAAAAGAGACAACCAGCTCGCAATGAAAAGGGCTTTATCAAAAGAGACAACCAGCTCGCAATGAAAAGGGCTTTATCAAAAGAGAACAACCAGCTGGCAATGAAAAGGGCTTTATCAAAAGAGAGAACCAGCTGGCAATGAAAAGGGCTTTATCAAAAGAGACAACCAGCTGGCAATGAAAAGGGCTTTATCAAAAGAAACATGCAATGAAAAGGGCTTTATCAAACACCAGCTCGCAATGAAAAGGGCTTTATCAAAAGAGACAACCAGCTGGCAATGAAAAGGGCTTTATCAAAAGAGACAACCAGCTGGCAATGAAAAGGGCTTTATCAAAAGAGACAACCAGCTGGCAATGAAAAGGGCTTTATCAAAAGAGACAACCAGCTGGCAATGAAAAGGGCTTTATCAAAAGAGACAACCAGCTCGCAATGAAAAGGGCTTTATCAAAAGAGACAACCAGCTCGCAATGAAAAGGGCTTTATCGAAAGAGACAACCAGCTCACAATGAAAAGGGCTTTATCAAAAGAGACAACCAGCTCGCAATGAAAAGGGCTTTATTAAAAGAGACAACCAGCTCGCAATGAAAAGGGCTTTATCAAAAGAGACAACCAGCTCGCAATGAAAAGGGCGGAGGGAATGGGGGTGGGGGAGAGGTGCTAGAACTGATGAAGGCTCCAATGGATACAAAACAGTTGATGTGCAGTGTTGATGTTACATGGACCATGGACCATTACGTGTTGTAATTTGATGCAATTTGACTTTCTCTTTCGCTCTGGACGATATGCTGTTTCATGATTGTAGATGTTAATGGGTTAATGTGTTACATGATGACTGAAGCGTTTACCAGGGGTGTCACGGCTCAGTGACTGTTCTCTCTACTCCTGTGAACTTGGCGCCGAACACAGCGACAGATTATCTAATTTCTGAGGGTTTTTTTTTTTTAGGAGACTTCTCTCTCTCTCTCTCTCTCTCTCTCTCTCTCTCTCTCTCTCTCTCTCTCTCTTTCTTTCTTTCTTTCTTTCTTTCTTTCTTTCTCTTTCTCCTTCTCTTTCTCTCTCTTTCTCTCTCTCTCTCTCTCTCCCCCTTCCCCTCGCTCACTCTCTCTCTCCTTCTCTCTCTCTGTCTGTCTGTCTGTCTGTCTAGGCCTCTCTCTGTCTCTCTCTCTCTCTGTCCTTCTCTCTCTCTCTCTCTCTCTGACCTTCTTCTCTCTCTCTCTCTCTCTATTTTTCTGTCTGTCAATCTCTCTTCCTCCATCTCCTCTCTCCCTCCTCGTTCTCTCTCACTCTTCCTCCCTCTCTTTCTCCCTGTCTCTCTCTTCCTCTCTCTCTCTCTTTCTCTCTCTTTTCCTCTCTCTCTCTCTCTCTCGCTTTGTTCTGTCAGTCAGTCAGTCAGTCAGTCTGTCTCTCTCTCTCTCTGTCTCTCTCTGTCTCTCTCTCTCTCTCTCTCTCTCTCTCTCTCTCTCTCTCTCTCTCCCTCTCACCTTGTTCTGTCTTTCTATCTATCTATCTATCTATATATCTATCTGTCTGTCTGTCTGTCTGACAGTCTGTCTGTCCATCTCTCTCTCTCCCTCTCGCCTCTCTCTCCCTCTCCCTCTCCCTCCCCCCCTCTCTCTCTCTCTCTCGTGTATGTTTGTGTGCGTGTGTGTCTGTGTGTGTGTGTCTGTGTGTGTGCGTTTCCAGTGTCGAGTACATGTGTATGCCGCTGGATAAAGTGTGTGTATTCACGTGCACAAGTCTTGATGCTTGTGCTCATGAGTTTGCTTAACTATAGAGTTTTGTTTTTATATTTAGTGGTCCGTTTGTTCATTTATGTGTGGAATACATATACACATTTAGGTATCTGTTCATTCATTTGCTCGTGTGTTTATGTATGTGTTTGTTTACATGTCCATTCATTCGTTTATATTGTTAAGTGTTATGTACACATGTCCATTCATTCATTTATATTGTTAAGTGTTATGTACCTAGAAACCAATTAATTCATACGATTGTCTGTTTATGCATGATTTTTTTTAGACGCCTATTCAATAATGCGAATACGTGTTTATGAATGTATGCATACATTTAGAAATCTATTTACTTTATGTTTGTGTGTTTAGGTATTATGGAGTTTGTTCTTTGTTTTGGTCTGATGAGCGTAAACATACCAGATATCAAAGAAAAGCACGGAGATAGGAAAATGTCCCATAGGTTGTGAGGTAGGCGTGGCCATGACAGACAGACAGACACGCCCACTGAAGGGTACAGAGACAGGAGAGGCCAAGGCCCACCACGGGGCTGGGGGTACAGTGAGTGCAGAACAATGACAGGCAGGTGTTAACAAAACAGGTAAAGTGTCAGTTTGCCTTTTGATCCTACGATACCAGCTACCTTAATGAGTGGAGGCAAGAGCAAGAGAGAGGCAGAGAGAGAGAGAGAGAGAGACAGGCAGACAGACAGACAAACGGATGGAGAGAAAGACAGACAGACAGAGTGTGTGAGAGAGACAGACAGACAGAGAGAGACAGAGAGAGAAAAAGAGACAGACAGACGAGAGAGGCAGAGAGACAGACAGACAGACAGACAGACGGACGGACACATACATACCTACATACAGACAGACAGACAAATAGATAGAGAGGCAGAGAGACAGACAGAGTGACAGACGGACAGAGAGGCAGAGAGAGAGAGAGAGTGACTGAGAGACAGACAGACGGACACATACATACATACAGACAGACAGACAGACGGACACATACATACATACAGACAGACAGACAGACGGACACATACATACATACAGACAGACAGACAAATAGAGAGGCACAGAGAGAGAGAGAGAGGGAGGGAGAGAACAACAACAAAGTTTCGTTATGACCATTCGTGACTGTACATAAACAGAGTAAACAACAAACAAAAATATTAACAGCACCAGAAGGACCGGCAGCAACAACAACAACAAATAACCAAAAACCATAACAAAACAAACATACAAAAAAAACAACGTCAATCAATCTTTGAAACAGACCAAAATTTGTAAAACTGAAACCATTGGCAGTATGTGAAGGAAACGCTGGACATTGAATAGTCAACACATGTCCACCCACAATCTATACATTACAAGGCCGAATGATAAATGTACATCATTATTATCGATCATAAGACCTACTGATATTTGTCTATCATTATTATGTATTATAAGGCCTACTGATAAATGACATTGTTACAGATCATAAGGCCTACTGATAAATGTCATCATTGTTATATACTATAAGGCCTACTGATAAATGTCATCATTGTTATAGATCATAAGGCCTATTGATAAATGTCATCATTGTTATATACCATAAAGCCTACTGATAAATGTCATCATTGTTACAGATCATAAGGCATACTGATAAATGTCATCATTGTTATAGATCATAAGGCCTACTGATAAATGTCATCATTGTTATAGATCATAAGGCCTATTGATAAATGTCATCATTGTTATATACCATAGGGCACACTGATAAATGTCATCATTGTTATATACTATAAGGCACACTGATAAATATCATCATTGTTATATACTATAAAGCCTATTCTACTGATAAATATCATCATTGTTATATACCATAATGCCTACTCTACTGTTAAATGTCATCATTGTTATATACCATAAGGCCTACTGATAAATGTCATCATTGTTATATACTATAAGGCCTACTGATAAATGTCATCATTGTTATAGATTATAAGGCATACTGATAAATGTCATCATTGTTATATACTATAAGGCCTACTGATAAATGTCATCATTGTTATATACTATAAGGCACACTGATAAATGTCATCATTGTTATATACTATAAGGCCTACTGATAAATGTCATCATTGTTATAGATTATAAGGCATGCTGATAAATGTCATCATTGTTATATACTATAAGGCACACTGATAAATATCATCATTGTTATATACCATAAGGCATACTGATAAATGTCATCATTGTTATAGATTATAAGGCATACTGATAAATGTCATCATTGTTATATACCATAAGGCCTACTGATAAAAGTTATCATTGTTATATACCATAAAACCTACTGATAAATGTCATCATTGTTATATACTATAAAGCCTACTCTACTGATAAAAGTTATCATTGTTATATACTATAAGGCCTACTGATAAATGTCATTATTGTTTATATACTATAAGGCCTACTGATAAAAGTTATCATTGTTATATACCATAAAACCTACTGATAAATGTCATCATTGTTATATACTATAAAGCCTACTCTACTGATAAAAGTTATCATTGTTATATACCATAAGGCCTACTGATAAATGTCATTATTGTTATATACTATAAGGTCTGCTGATAACTGTCATCATTGTTATATACCATAAGGCCTACTGATAAATGTCATTATTGTTATATACTATAAGGCACACTGATAAATATCATCATTGTTATATACTATAACCTACTGATAAATGTCATCATTGTTATATACTATAAGGCCTACTGATAAATGTCATCATTGTTATAGATTATAAGGCCTATTCTACTGATAAATGTCATCATTTTTATATACCATAAGGCACACTGATAAATGTCATTATTGTTATAGATCATAAGGCACACTGATAAATGTCATCATTGTTATATACCATAAGGCATACTGATAAATGTCATCATTGTTATATACTATAAGGCACACTGATAAATGTCATCATTGTTATATACCATAAGGCATACTGATAAATGTCATCATTGTTATATACCATAAGGCATACTGATAAATGTCATCATTGTTATATAGCATAAGGCATACTGATAAATGTCATCATTGTTATATACCATAAGGTATACTGAAAAATGTCATCATTGTTATATACCATAAGGCATAATGATAAATGTCATCATTGTTATATACCATAAGGCATACTGATAAATGTCATCATTGTTATATACCATAAGGTATACTGATAAATGTCATTATTGTTATATACTATAAGGCATACTGATAAATGTCATCATTGTTATATACCATAAGGCACACTGATAAATGTCATCATTGTTATATACCATAAGGCACACTGATAAATGTCATCATTGTTATATACCATTAGGCACACTGATAAAGGTCATCATTGTTATATACTATAAGGCATACTGATAAATGTCATCATTGTTATATACCATAAGGCACACTGATAAATGTCATCATTGTTATATACCATAAGGCACACTGATAAATGTCATCATTGTTATATACTATAAGGCATACTGATAAATGTCATCATTGTTATATACTATAAGGCATACTGATAAATGTCATCATTGTTATATACCATAAGGCACACTGATAAAGGTCATCATTGTTATATACCATAAGGCATACTGATAAATGTCATCATTGTTATATACCATAAGGCACACTGATAAAGGTCATCATTGTTATATACCATAAGGCATACTGATAAATGTCATCATTGTTATATACCATAAGGTATACTGATAAATGTCATCATTGTTATATACCATAAGGCACACTGATAAAGGTCATCATTGTTATATACCATAAGGCATACTGATAAATGTCATCATTGTTATATACCATAAGGCACACTGATAAATGTCATCATTGTTATATACCATAAGGCACACTGATAAATGTCATCATTGTTATATACCATAAGGCATACTGATAAAGGTCATCATTGTTATATACTATAAGGCATACTGATAAATGTCATTATTGTTATATACTATAAGGCATACTGATAAATGTCATAATTGTTATATACTATAAGGCATACTGATAAATGTCATCATTGTTATATACCATAATGCCTACTGATAAATGTCATCATTGTTATATACCATAAGGCCTACTGATAAATGTCATCATTGTTATATACCATAAGGCCTACTGATAAATGTCATCATTGTTATATACCATAAGGCCTACTGATAAATGTCATCATTGTTATATACCATAAGGTATACTGATAAATGTCATTATTGTTATATACTATAAGGCCTATTCTACTGATACATGTCACCATTTTTATATACCATAAGGCACACTGATAAATGTCATTATTGTTATATACTATAAGGCCTACTGATAAATGTTATTATTGTTATATACTATAAGGCACACTGATAAATATCATCATTGTTATATACCATAAGGCATACTGATAAATGTCATCATTCTTATATACCATTAGGCCTACTGCACTGATAAATGTCATCATTGTTATATACCATAAGGCATACTGATATATTCTCCGCCGTTTGCTTGACAACCATGCCCCTCCCTTCACCTGTGTTCTGCCTGATGGCCCATGCGCGCCTTGTTACACGCCTCAACTGTGCAAAACCAAGCGAGAATGTCGAAGGGCCGAGCGCCAGTGGCGGTCTTCTAAGCTAAAACTACGCCGTCAGATATATCAATTTATGCACAACAAGGTAACTGAATTAGTCACTAAAGCGAAAAACTGAGTATTTTTCCTCATAAATTCTTGAAGCCCAAAACACAAAAATTCTTATCTCCATCAGGTCTGATTTACTTGGCACTGAGAAATTAACTCCTCTGCCATCAAATATGATCTCCCCTCTGCCGTTTCTACAATTTTCTCTACAAAGATTTCTAATTTGCATACCGAAATTGACTCAACTCCCTTCCACCCAACACTTCCAGAACGTCCATCTACTGGGACTCCTCCTCTCCCTCCATGCAGTATCTGAAAATGAGATCTTGACAATCCTCAAAGAAATGTGTCTCAAATCTTGTGAACTTGACCCCATTCTGGCCTCTCTTTTCGCAAATTTACCAGCAACTTCTTCCGTGAATCACCTCCATCGTCAATTTTTCTTTGGTTTCAGAAGTCTTCCCTTCTGTTTTCAAAACTGCTCTCATCATCATCATCAAGTGCCTTACCACATGGCGCTGGCAATCATGGCCTTCCATCTGTTTCTATCCCTTGTTGCCTCAAGCATCTCCTCCACCCTCTTTGTTTTCAGCCACTCTGCAAGTCCATCCAATATCTTCTCTCTGGGTCTACCTGGTGCTCTCTTTCCTTCCAGCTTTCCTGTTGTGACCAGGTGCTCTAATTCCCCTTTCCTCATAAAATGGCCTATAAGTGTTGCCTGTCTTTTCCTGATCTTCCTTATGAATGATCTACTTGTGTCTGCCTCCATCAAGACTGTCTCGTTTGTTTTCTTTGCTGTCCATGGAACTCTCAACATTCTTCTTAGAAACCACATCTCGGCTGCCTCAATCTTGTTCTGACTTTGTTTATTGACAGTCCACGCCTCACAACCGTATAACATTATCGGTTCTATAGAACATTCAAGAACTCTCTTCCTGATGTTAACTGATAGGCATTTGTTGGTAAAAAATGCTTTTCATCTTCTTGAATGTTGTTTTGGCTTGGCCGATTCTGCTGGCTATTTCTGATGTGCATCTACCGTCTGGTGAAATGATCGCTCCCAGGTATTTAAACTTATCAACCTGTCTCAAGGTTGTGCTGTTTGCTGTTATTTTGCATGAGGGGATTTCATGTTTTTTACTGATCACCATGACTTCAGTCTTCTTGCTGTTTGGTTCCAACCCCTTACCTTTGCTTTCTATTTCTAGTATATTCACAAGGTTTTATAGGTCCCTTTCATTTTCTGCAATCAGCACGGTGTCATCTGCGTATCGAATGTTGTTTATCATTTTTCCTCCAACCTTTATTCCAAGGTCTTCCTCTAGGTTTCTCATGATGTTTTCGCTGTAAAGTGAAAACATATCTGGTGACAGAACACAACCTTGTCTGACTCTTCTTTTGATTCTTTGGAATGAGTTTATATCGTTTTTGATTCTCATTGCAGCTGTTTGTTCCGAATACATATTTCTGATTATTCGTAGATCTTTTCCATCAATATTGAGTCTATCTAATTGGTTGATCAATTCTTCATGTCTTACCCGATCGAATGCCTTGGTATAATCAACAAAGCATAAATATAAATCCTTATTCATCTCGATTGACCTCTCTATAATACTCGTAGTTCTTATGATGTATATGGCATTAATAGTTCTTTTCCCTTTCCATTTTTTTTCTAATGAAAAAAAACCTGTTTTCATCCGGTAATTTTTCTAGAAAAATTATCTCGATCCGAATGATCTGAAAAAATATAGAACTGTATCAAATCTCCCATTTCTCTCCAAACTCCTTGAAAAAGTGGTACTAAATCAACTGAATAAGCATCTCTACTTGAATCATCTCCACCATCTTTACCAGTCTGCCTACAGAGCATACCACAGTACAGAAACAGCTCTTGTTCACATACGTATTGCACTTCGTCTTGCTTCCGACTCTGGTAGAATTTGTCTTAACGATCCTCCATTTGTCTGCTGCCTTTGATACCAATTTAAAACCCAAATCTTCGCCCGACAACGAATTCTGCAACTGCCTCTTTCCTTCAGTCTGTGTGTTTTATCGTGTCTTGAAAGGTGGTCTGCGTTGATCGCATGCGTCTCTATGTCTGGTGCGTGGATGCGCTTTAATTTGAATTGTCAAGTTTTGGCGCCATATTATTATTATTATTATTATTACTAATATTATTAGTATTAGTATTATTGTTGTTATTGTTATTATTATTATGATGAAAGCAGTAAAATGATGGAATTTGTTACAAAATTAAGTAAAAGAAAACAGTTGTTGAAGAAAAAGTATCTAGTTTATACAAAGAAGCCGCCGGCCGATAAAAACCCCAACACAGTCTGTCAGTCAATAAATAGTTCATCGGCCAGTCAACAGAAGTTAATCGCCCCACTGACCAGTTGAGGAGCACACACCAACCATACTGACTTGTCCAGACACGACCGGTAACTCCTGTAAAGACATCAGGCGAGGAGAGTGGTGGGCCCTGAA
>CM060305.1:88548489-88573489 GCA_030674185.1 Monoplex corrugatus
CTTTCTTCTTCTTCTTCTTCTTCTTCTTCTTCTTCTTCTTCTTCTTCTTCTTCTTCTTCTCTTCTTCTTCTTTTCTTCTTCTTCTTCTTCTTCTTCTTCTTCTTCTTCTTCTTCTTCTTCTTCTTCTTCTTTCTTCTTCTTCTTCTTCTTCTCTCTTCTTCTTCTTCTTCTTCTTCTTCTTCTTCTTCTTCTTCTTCTTCTTCTTCTTCTTCTTCTTCTTCTTCTTCTTCTCCTCCTCCTCCTCCTCCTCCCCCTCTTCCTCCTTCTTTTTCTTTTTCTTTTTCTTCTTCTTCTTCCTCCTCCTTCTTCTCGTTCTTGCTGTTGTTGTTATAATCGTCAATGTTGTTTTGTCACAACGGAATGTCTGCACTTGATATGCCGTTCTTTTTCCCCCGGTAGAACAAAGTCGTCATAGAACTACGCCACTCGTTGGTTCGTTTTTCTTTGTGTATCTGTTTTGTTTTGTTGCCTTTGTTTGATGTGTTTTTTTTTCATTTCCTTTGTTTTGTTTTTCATTTGTTTTGTTTTGTTTTATTTTGTTTTGTTTTGTTTTTCGTTTCTTTTCTTTGGTTTGGTTTGGTGTAGTTTTGTTTTGTTTTATATCTATAAGTTGTTGTTTTTTTTCTGCCTAAGTTTACCATTGAGATCTTTTAAAGGGAGCGGTAGTCACGTGGGTACATGTCCAAACTTCAGTCGGGTTCAGTCCACCTAGATACCTCGACCTGGTGGGTAAAGCGTGGGGATTGTGTTCAATTCCCATGTCAACATGTGAGTAGTCTGTCATCGTAACTCCCATTCGTGCGTGTATACACATGAAGAACACCAAACATGCACGTTAGAAATGTTGCAAGTCATGTCAGTGGCTGGCTTATGGAAACAGGACAACGCTCAGCATGCACGTCCACTAATGTTGTGTACGCAAGGTAAGATTATGATAAGTTAACTAGACTGCTGAATGTGATGAGTTAATTACGTAGCCGATATAGTGTCTACTGCAAATACATAGGGACCGATAACAACAGTATTTTGTATTGATTTATAACTCGTTTTCTCGCTGTCTCTCTGTCTCTCTGTCTCTCTGTCTCTCTGTCTCTGTCTCTGTCTCTCTCTCTGTCTGTCTCTCCTCTCTCTCTCTTTCTCTCTCTCTCTCTGCTCTCTCCTCTCTTTCTCCTCTCTCTCTCTCCTCTCTCTCTCTCTTCTCTCTCTTCTCTCCCTCCCTCTCTCTCTCTCTAGCACACACACACACACACATACACACACACACAGATACACACACACACAGACACACACACATACACACACACGCACACACACACACACATACATATACACACGAAAGGCAAAACACACATACAGAGATGATCTTCCGTCTTGCTGTTCTGAGTCATCCACCACTGTACGGTTATTGACTAAGACAGGTACCGCTCACACAAGCACATGGAAATGAGGCTGTGTCAGAATGAAAGTGAGGCCATGACCGTCACCTTGCTTGACAGGGGTCAGACGGTTAGCACGTGCAGAAATGAAACGAATGAGATGGTCATAGTAAAATCATTCCTTGGTGGTCTGACTGTCCATCAGGTCTGGTTGTTGTAACAGACTGGGTAGCTAAAACTAGCATTTTTCTTTTTCTCTTTCTGTGCAATTTTTCACCCTATATTCGTTATTGTCAAAACAACAACAACAACAACAAACAAACAAACAAAAACAAAACCTTTTATCATTACTACTTGTAGCATTGGTGAGTTTCTTGACGATAGATTGGTTCCACTGAGTTTGTCTTAACCACGTCTTTCATGAAGATTGATTGCTTTAATTTGTATGTATGTATGTGTGTGTGTGTGTGTGAGAGAGAGAGAGAGAGAGAGAGTGTGTGTGTGTGTGTATGAGTGAGAGAGAGATAGTGTGTGTGTGTGTGTGTGTGTGTGTGTGTGTGTGTGTGTGTGTGTGTGTGTGTGTGTGTGTGTGTGTGTGTGTGTGTAAGTATATATGTGTGTGTGTTTGTATGAGTGAGTGAGTGAGTGAGTGTGTGAGTGTGTGAGTGAGTGAGTGAGTGAGTGAGTGAGTGAGTGAGTGAATGTTTTTGTTTGTAGATAGAATAAGTATTATCATGATTGTTATTATTACAACCCAATGCGCTGGGAAAGGTTTTGAAGCGGTGCAGGGAACAAGACCAATGAAACATTAAACTGACACCATCAAAATGATGGAAAACATGAAGACGGTCAGCGTACAGGTCAGTCTTTGTGTTGCCGGCTGTGTTTGATACACTACTGTACCCTATAGTACATGTACAGTAATTCTTCCTTTCTCTCCTTGACCTTATAAGTGGTGTCTGAAAGATTAAGATTAGTTCCCATCTCATTATGGTTTTTAATGCACGAAGCTAGCTGGAGGATAGGGTGAGGGAATTAAACGATTAAGATATTTACTGTCCATAGAGCCATTGACATGCAAGACAGCAACGAAGATACGCCAGTCTTGTCTGTTCTGGGTCACCCTCTGTATAGTGCCATATGTGTGTTTCAAGGCTTCGACTTCTTCCGCTGGTTATGGCCAGGTATTCTTGGCCTTTCTTCTCTTGCGTTGTCTCTCTCAGTGAAGGGCAGTCCCGGTGATGTTATCCTGCTGTCTTAAGATGATATGTTTAAATCTATTGCCATGGTCTGTTAATGTTGATAGTGTCCATACTCGTTTGATTGCATTGGGCAAGTACTTGTTGGAAGCAGATGGTACTGGACCAGTAGATGTGTGTGATTTTTTTTTTATTATTATTATTCCTTGTGTGGCAGAGTGATTAATTGGTAAAGTCGCTGTATGGCATCTTCCGGCATTCTGAGCTGTAGGACAGGATTGAGATTGACTTTACAATCATCATCATCATCAGGTGCCTTGCCGCATGGCGTTGGCGATTATGGGCTCCCATCTGTCTCTATCTCTTGTTGCCTCAAGCATCTCTTCCACTCTCCCTGTCTTCAGCCACTCTGCAAGTCCGTCCAGTATCTTCTCCCTGGGTCTACCTGGTGCTCTCTTTCCCTTCAGCTTTCCAGTTGTGACCAGGTGTTCCAATTCCCCTTTCCTCATAAAATGGCCTATAAATGTTGCCTGTCTTTTCCTAATCTTCCTTATGAATGATCTACTTGTGCCTGCCTCCATCAAGATTGTCTCGTTTGTTTTCTTTGCTGTCCATGGAACTCTCAACATCCTTCTTAGAAACCACAATTCGGCTGCCTCAATCTTGTTCTGGCTTTGCTTGTTGACTGTCCACGCCTCGCAACCGTACAACAGTATTGGTTCTATATAACATTCAAGAACTCTCTTCCTGATGTTAATTGACAGACTTTACAATGGTGTGTATATATTAGTAGATGGCAGTGAGGACCGTGACACATGGAGCAGTTGTATTCAAGGGGAGTGCTTTGTCATGGAAATGGGCCATGTGTCAGTGGTGGAAATGGGCCATGTGTAAGTGGTGAAAATGGGCCATGTGTCAGTGGTGAAAATGGGCCATGTGTCAGCGGTGAAAATGGACCATGTGTCAGTGGTGAAAATGGGCCGTGTGTCAGTGGTGGAAATGGGCCATGTGTCAGTGGTGGAAATGGGCCATGTGTCAGTGGTGAAACTGGGCCATGTGTCAGTGGTGAAAATGGGCCGTGTGTCAGTGGTGGAAATGGGCCATGTGTCAGTGGTGGAAATGGGCCATGTGTCAGTGGTAAAAATGGGCCATGTGTCAGTGGTGGAAATGGGCCATGTGTGGGTTGTGTCTATCAGGGTGATGCAGGCACCTTATGTCTGCCTCACATTTTGCTTTTCCTCCATGGGACAGAGAGACAGATGTCGGCTTATTTTTTCGTCTGTGTCTGTCTGTCTGTCTGTCTATGTGTATATCTGTGTCTCTCTATGTGCTTATGTGTCTTTTTGTGTGTAATGTCTATGTCTGTCTGTGTCAGTGTTTTTGATTGTCTTCCTGTATATGTGGTAGTGGTCATTGGTATAATGTATGTTCACTAAATATTTTCAAAGAAACAAACCAAAGAAATATACATATTATACATATATGTATACACGAAGGAAGGCGGAAGAAGGATACTTGTGCATTAAAAATCTATTGGGACAAAAGAAGTGAAATTACAACAAGAAGGGAAGCACTCATGAACAAATTAATGTTCATGTTTATCTCACAGCAATGCAATGTGCACAAAGTCCACAGGTTACAAGATCAGAAAAATACCACGCTATAAGCCAAAAGCCAGCATATAAACCTTATGGACTGGTAAGGTCTATAGGTGCTGTCTAGCGTGTGAGTTCTACATATTATTTTCTAAGGTTGTATCCATTTGTCATTGAAATATATGTATATAGATATAGGTTGATAGATAAATAGACAGACAAATAGACAGACAGACAGATAGATAGATAGATAGATAGATATATAGATAGATAGATAGATAGATAGATAGAGGGATAGATGGATAGATAGGTAGATAGATGGATAGATAGATGGATAGATAGATAGATAGATAGATAGATAGATAGACAGACAGATAGATAGATAGGTAGACAGATAGATAAACAGACAGATAGATAGATAGATAGATAGACAGATAGATAGATAGATAGATAGATAGATAGATAGATAGATAGATAGATAGATAGATAGATAGATAGATAGATAGATAGATAGAGTAAAATAAAAAGTGTGGGTACAGCCGGACAGCAGAAGGTCCTCAGAGGAGAAACCCCCGTCAAGCAAGTGTTTCGGCCCTTAACTCCTGACACTCTAAGGGGGCCGGGCCACATCCAGGTCATGACTCCTGGATGCCCCTCTGCTGTGGCCTTTTTCTTACAATATCCCATACCAGTCATCATTGAATAAAGTAAAATGAATTAAAAACAAAGGGTAAGATGAGAGAAAAATTCATAACCTTTACATCCTTTATACAAGTTATTCGATTTATTTGTCATGACCTAAGCTCAGTAAAGCTACGAATAAATGATCACATTTAAACTTCAATATCCTCACAAAACCTCAATGGACCACTGCAAATCTTTGTTGTGAATAATTGATCAACTACAGCAAACATGAAGTCTGTGAATATTCTGTAAAAAGACCGTCTGGCCCAGAAGCAGACACGTTTTCATGTTGCCTGGTCCCGGGGACAAAGGCATGGACGACAGACTGGAGCCTGCTGAACAGGGGAAGTACAACACCAGTGTTTGCACGATTTGTCCGTTTACATTGGCGTTACGTTTACGTTCGATAACTGTGGCCGTTATGTGCCTTTGGTGTGGATAGCGTGTTTTCGGCAAACACGTTTGAAAACACAACGGCTAACAGTCGATGGCACTTGATGCCAGACAAGCAGTCTGTTTTCTCAGTGCTATGAACATTACGTCAGACGGGTTCCGGAATCTTGTTAGTTATCTAACAGTGTCCAAGAGAAATCCAAAACAAATGTTTTTGCCCACGTTCAAGCAAACAGGAACCAGAAAAAAAAACACGAAAAAGGAATGAGAGCGCGTATTTAATACAACAAGACAAGACAGGTGCAAATTTTCGGCCAACTGGCCTTTGTCAGGCATAAGATCACAAACAAACATCAGGTACAAAAATCAGGAGAAAAAGACTGAACCTTCCTTTTCTCACACTGGAAGGAGCAGCAGGGAAGTTTTAGTCTTTTTATCCTAATTTTTGTATCTGGTGTTTGTTTGTGATCTTACGCATGACAAAGGCCAGTTGGCCGAAAATTTGCGCCTGTCTTGTCTTGTTGTATTAAATACGCGTTCTCATTCCCTTTTCGTGTTTTTTTTTTTACTGGTTCCGGTGTCCAAGAGAGAATGAAAATGTGCGTGTGTATGTGACTGGAGTGATACATGCATATGGTTAACACTGTTTCCGTCTGTTGTCATTGTGGATGTAAATAGTTTGTTTATTCTGGTATTGGCGTTTATTTTACAGGTAAAACATTGTACGTATAGGTTGATGTGTAGACATATATGTGGAAAGGGAACTTGGTAAAGTGTTAGTGTGTGTGCGTGTGGGTGTGTCTATGTGTGTGTGTGTGTGTGTGTGTGTGTGTGTGTGTGTGTGCGAGTGTGTGTGTATGTGTGTGTGTGTGTGTGTTTGAGTTTGCGTGTATGTGTATGGGTGTGTGTGCGTGCGTCTGTGTTTGTGTGTGCGTGTGTATGTGTGTGTTTATGTGTGTGTGTGTGTGTGCGTGTGCGTGTGTGTGTTAGAGTGTCAGTGTGTGTGTGCGCGCGCGTGTGTGTGTGTGTGCACGCGCGCGCGCGCGTGTGTGTGTGTGTGATGCATGTATGTGTACTAATACAATATGATAGAACTGAAATTCATTTTAAAGTTTGCGTTTTGTTCTTTTGTGTGTGTGAGTGGTGTATGCAAGCATACTTAGGCCTACATAGTATCTTAGAACTAAGTACACATTGTGTTCTATTTATCAGAATTTCGATTTCGAATTTTTTTTCAAGAAAGATTCATTGCACTTGGACAATTCCCTATGCGCTCTATGCAAATTTGACAGCAATTTTCCGGCAGACTCTCGAGCCTTTGTACAGTGAGTGTGAGTGACTTGATGTTATTCGTCATGTTGCTTGACCTGTGATCACACACACACACACACACACACACACACATACACACGCATACACACACACAAACACAGACACACACACACACAAACTCAAACACACACACACACATACACACACACATACACACACACACACACGTACACACACTTACACCACACACATACACACACATACACACACTTACACCACACACACACACACACACACACACACACACACACAACACACACATACATACACGCGCACACACACATACACACACACATACACACACACACGCACACACAGACACCACACACACGCACACACACAGACACACACACAGACACACACACACAGATACACACACAGACACACACACATATACACACACACATACACACCACACACACACACACACACACACACACACACACACACACACACACACACACACACACACGTCTATAGAAGGTATGGCAAGGCTCTCACACAAACGCTTCATTAATTATAAAGATAAAAAAAGAAAATCAACCGCTAGGATTTGCATTGTTAAGTAGAGCAAATACAGACACGTTTCCTCAGCAATAAGAGAGAGAAAGTACGGTTGTCTCCCCTTCAATGGTAAAACCAAACAAACAGAAAGACAAACAAAAGCTAAACAACAAACCAACAGACAAACAAAAAGAACACCGTTTATTTCAACAGATGACCTGTGCTGTATAAGAAAACACAAACAAATCAGAAACCACTGAGGGAGACAAGATCGTGAGGGAAAACAGAACATTGGGGTTTGGGGAGCAGCCTAATTGACACCTCTAGAGCGCTGTGTCAGTATGCAGTCCTTCACAGGGAAGATACTGTATGCTCCCAAAGCAGGTGACAATTGTTTTGTTTTGTCTACAAGTCACCAGACCTGTTGTTTGAGATAACAAGGGGAGATGGGTATCTACATGCGTGCAAGATGAAAAGAGTCATTAAGTTACTTATTTTTTGTTTGTCTCGAAATTAAGTTTGATATCTTATACAAAAGATCATATTTCATGTGGATGCTTCCTGATGGACAGGACGATAATGATTATCCCAAAAATATTTCTGGAACACCTGGTCACAATGGGAAAGCTGGAGGGAAAGAGAGCACCGGGTAGACCCAGGGAGAAGATACTAGACGGACTTGCAGAGTGGCTGGGGACAAGGAGGGTGGAAGAGATGCTTGAGGCAACAAGAGGTAGAGAGACAGATGGAAGTCCAATAATTGCCAACACCATGCACCAAGGCACCTGATGATGATGATGATTTCTGTGTCAAAGAGACTGTCATGTTGAAGGTGATGTGACGTCTTCAACAGTTCACCTTGATAAATGTCATTCAGTTCACACATATGTGAAGCACGATTGCTCACTTGCCTTATCTCTAACACGGTGTCTGTGCTGTGTTTGCCATCTCAGTTACAACTTGGTCACAATGGACTTTAACAAAGCAGATGGAAAAGAGTCTCGATGGGACGTATACTCGCATGTTGAGGATGGTATTAAATGTCTGTTGGGAACAGCACATGACTAACGAAGAGCTATATGGATACCTCCCTAAAGTTAGTGACAAGATACGAATACGCAGGCTTCGCCTACCCGGTCACTGTATGCAACATCCAGAGGAAGTTGCTTCACAACTTGTACTGTGGCAGCCAACTGGAGGGAGAGCGAACAGGGGAAGGAAGACAACAGACTTCATTGATCTTCTCAAAAGGGACACTGGCCTCGAAAACATCGATGAGATCAAGGCAGCTATGTTGGACAGGAGCAAGTGGAAGGAGTACGTCACAGAGGCTCGATCGGGAGATCGGCCAAACTGAACTGAACAATGATCACCATGGCCACGATAAGTCGTTAAACTGTTAACACCACTGTCTGTAAGGATCGCACAACATGGTCACAATGATAACCATAGTCACGATAAGTCGTTAAACTGTTAACACCACTGTCTGTAAGGATTGTACAACATGGCCACGATGAGTCGTTAAACTGTTAACACCACTGCCTGTAAGGATTGTTAACTGGACTTCTTTCAGAGAGAATTAGTCATCATTGTACTGTTCAGTGAACTGTCAAGAGGCCGTTAATCAAGGCCAGTTCCTGACCTGACCGCCAATGGAAAACATTTCCCTGGTACATACATAATGGATCAGTTCATTGAGGTGACCACAGTTCATACATTATGGATGAGTGCATTGACCACAGTTCATACGTCAATAATAAGTTCACTGAGGCAGGTTCATGCATTATGTATGAGTTCATTGACAACAGTTCATACGCATACATTATGAATGTGTTCATTGCCCACAATTCATACGTCACGGATAAGTTTATTGACGCAAGTTCATACATTATGGATGAATTCATTGACAACATTTCATACGTATACATTATGAATGAGTTCATTGATCACAATTCACACTTTATGGATGAATAGATTGATCACAGTTCATATATATGAATGAGCTCATTAATCACGGTTTATGTAATGTAAAGGAGTTCACTTACCACAGTTCACATATTTATGAATGAGCTGACTGACCACAGTTCATACATTATTAATGATTTCATTAACACAAGCCCACACGTAATGGATGAGTATATTGAAGTGAGCACAGTCCATAGTGTGTGGGTGAGTTCATCACCACCACCATGTGATGAAATAAAGATGAAGTGACACCCACCCCTCCATACGCACGTACACACCGATCAACAAGGACGATGCCCAGTCAGCAGGGGTGTGTGTGGGTGGGGGGGGGTGTGACGTGTTCACCTGACTGGGTGTTGAACTCAGGTCAGTGCAGATCACACCTCACATGGCACCAGACTAGTGACCGTCATTGCCTACCGGCACGCAACAGTATTCCTTGTTCCATGACAACCCAACATCGTGTGGCAAGTGTTGTTGGCAATAACACAAATATACATGTATTTACAGGCCCTGTCTAATGGTATCCCCTCTCTGGTAGATTATTTCTTTATAGTTTATATAAATAAACAAACAAATAAGCAAACAGACAGACAGAATATCATTTCTGTATAGTATACATAAAACAAACAAACAAATAAGCAGACAAACAAACAAACAAACATACAATCAAATACACAAACATACAAAAACAAACAGACAAACAATGATGGCATTTAAGGTGAGGAGAAAGATCATGTGACTGCGGAAGTTATTCAGGGAGCCACATTAATCTAAGCGACTGTTTGTTGTGATAGCATCCTGCTGATAACGCAGAGGTCCTGTGCTCCAGTCTATGGCAGGCCATAGTGGTTTTCCTGGTCACTTTGACTCAGTTGATTAGAATGTTAGCAGGAAACATCACCACGGTGCGGATGGGACCCGGAGCACCAATGCCTCGCCACTCTCGGGACACTCACCTCCCAAGCTCCCGACGCCAATCGACAGTCATTTCTCCGAGCAAATGATAGGGGTGGGAGGAGGTGGGGGCGTCAATGCGTTGCATGACCCATTCGGACCCAGATAACACAGAGGGTGTGGGTTCGACCCTCATGCTGGCCACTGTTTTTTGTTTTGTTTTGTTTTGTTTTTTTGTTGTTGTTGTTGTTGTTTTCTTCCAGCTGGCCGAGTGGATCAGTTAGTCACGGCGCCGTATTGATAACGTCAAGCTCTTGGGTTCTAATTCCATCTTGGCCACTATAACTTTCACATGGGCTGGCTTGTTGCTTTGACACAGCCGTAGACTCCAAATCTTATGTCTTGAGTTCAAACCTGATTGTTTTGATAGAGCCATGGACTCCAGAGCTCTTCCCATTGCGTAGGGTTTTTAAGCAAAATCAATGAATTTTCCGAATAGTTGCTCGTAGATTTGGGTGGAGCGTGTATGGAATTATCTGATTGTGGTAAGCCTTCTTGAACAAACTTCAAACTTTGATTAATTTCAATCCAACATATGTAAAGTCAGCATCTATTGATCCATCCTCTAACTGATGATAACACCTGACTAGTTATGGAGAGAGTCTGAATGAGTCTTCCCACCACCTGCTACATCTTTAAAACCGTCCTCACTTTCCCTCCATCCTATAAAGAAATGTACATGATATCTATTGGCAACAACAGCGAAGTCGAACTCTGTAAAATTACAGAAAATTACTTAAAAAGGGACGCGAATTATGCTGTCTTGAAAAGTCACCCCAGAACTTAACATTGATGTAAAAAACTAAAAGTCAACAGCAAGGAACTAGGAAGAGAAGCAGATTAAACTGGTGACCTTTGTCCTCACACAGTTACAGGACCTTTGAGGACCCACATTGCTGCTTCCTGTTGAGTTAGAGGACCCATGAAGTCTAATGTTCCTATTGGATGTTTTTTGAGATGGAGGACCAATCTTCCAGCTTCTGTTGTTGGCCCTGAGGATCATTGTTCCTGTTATATGCTCTGTGAGGCAGAGGACCAAAGTTCCTGTTTGTAGTGTATGTCCTGTGAGATGTTCCTATCAGCCTGTCTGTCGGACAGGCGGAAATTCAGACTGAGCTAGCTTACGTAATAACAGACGGTCATTTTTTTCCCGCAGGGAACAAACTCCTGTCTTGTCTCCTGTGTGTTTCTCTTTATGTTGTCTCTCTCTATCCCCACCCTGCAAGAAGGAAGCTGTCTCCACACCCTCCCCCACCCTGCACGGTGAAAGCTGTATCTACACCCTCCCCCACCCTGCATGGTGGAAGCTGCATCCACACCGTCCCTCACCCTACATGGTGGAGGTTGTCTCCCCACTCTACAGCCACAGACTGCAATTACTGGACTGAAACACAGGAGATTGTCTTAGCTTGTCACGGAGAGTTTGCTCCCTTTTTTTCCGCCTTCAAAAATGGAAGTGGAAGACAGATTCACGTCGAATTAGTCAGCGTGTGCACGTTGATGCAGACAAGTAAAGGTAAAAATAAAGGTAAAGGTTAAGGTAACACCTTTGATGATGTTTTTGTTTTGTTTTGTGTTATAATCCATCTTCTGAGCCATCTCAGTGCGTTGATTTTACACCGCTCATTCCGGTTCCACAACACACCAACAACCTTAAGTTTATCAATTGAAAATACCAGAGTCAGGAAGGCAGCAGAAGCCAAGGACGTCAAGCCGCCATAGGAGAACCCACCAGAGGTGACCCTGCACTACTGCTGAGTCACTTCGGTTGAGTTCATCAGTGCCTGTAGTGACCGATTTACGAAAGACATGCCTACTAGCCCCCTGCTAGTTATGTCTTGGTTGCAGACCCAGATGGAGGTTGACACCCGACCTGGTCAGATGACCACCACCACGCCCCTCCATCAACATCCCCCGGAATCAGTGGCATCACTTAAGTTGGGGTTTTTTGTTTGTTTGTTTTTGGGTTGGTTTTTTTTTTTTTTTGGGGGGGGGGGGGGGGTTTCGCTGTTTTTTTAAAGGATCATTGCACCAAGGGAAGTAATCTTTGTGTTCACCTTTTTTTTTCGTCCCATTTTTTTGCGGCACCTTAATGGCCACAGTTGCCGGCACAGTTTTTATCTTTTCTTTTTTCTTTTTTTTTTTTTTTTTTAAATGCGATGATGATGAGATCGATGAGGATGATAATAATGATGATATGGAGTTCCATCTAGGATTGAGACTGCGTGACAGGGCTGTACTCTATGCTTACTATCATAATATATTCTGGCGTCAACCAGGCCCGAGAGATACAGACACCTGCAGTGTTGGTCAGGAGATTTGAGCAACACCGTCAATGACGTATCCGTGAAATGGATGAGACTCGACTGTGTGGTCCCAGTCTTCCCAGTGAGCCCATAGCACGCCCAACTCTGGGTAGAAGCCGGTTAGAGCTGAAAAATCCCACAATGATTTTTGAAGGTACTGATGGGGATTCGAACCCACAAACTTCGAGTCAGTAGTCCGTTGCGGAAACCACTACAACGCGGCGACTGGTCGACACCACTTAAGTTCACCTCAGGCATGGAAGTGGTGGAGGACACAGACTCTGAGGTCATCAACAGATCAGGGCATGAAGGGCCACAGACTTTGGGACAGTTTTCACAGTGCTACGATGACTGTTGGTGTCAGACAATGACAGTGATGTTGGTGATGCCAGAGAGTCCCATCTAGGGTAGACAGTGCGTGACAGGGCTGAAGGCTGTATACTGTGTCTCATCATCATCATCAGGTGCCTTGCCACATGGCCTTGGCGATCATGGACTTCCATCCATCTCTATCTCTTGTTGCCTCAAGCATCTCTTCCACCCTCTTTGTCTTCAGCCACTGTGTCTACTGTCATGATTATATCCTGGTGTCAACCAAGCCAAGATACAGACATCTGCAGTGTTGGTCATGTAATTTGACCAGCGCCCCCAGTGATACGTCCGTAAAGTGGATCAGTCTCGACTGTATAGTCCCAAGCTTCCCAGTGAGCCATAGCACGTTCAACTCTGGGTAAAAACCAGTAAGAGCAAAAAAATCCCACGGTAACGTTTTGGACAATGGGGGTTCAAATCCACACCTTCTGATTAGTGGTCCGTTGCGTTATCTTTGGTCACAGTGAGTGGCCAATGTAAAGTAGGGTTTATATTATGGACCTGAGGGCGTATGGAAAGCAGGTGGTAGAGACCTCAACTTCTCTCTAGGCAAGTTCAGAAGAGCAATGCATATCTCTTCTCCCTCCCTGCTTTACCTTCCCAACCTACTTAGGGTCAGGACATTTTTTTTCACTTTCAAACCTTTAAAAGAAATCATTTTAAACAAGTAACACACACACACACACACACACACACACACACACACACACATACGCACACACGCACGCGCGCGTGCGCGCGCGCACGTACACAGACAACTTAATCTGAATACACGGTTAGATTCACCATAGTATTTCATTACGGACACTGACAACAATGTTCATAAATTGGGTTCAGGAGACTTATTCACAGCTGGGTGGACTGATTACCACAAACCAAAAATGTTTATCATGGGAGATGTCAGCCATGTCAATATGTGACATCACAGTTCAAGGCAGTTCAATCTTTACTCCAAACTGGTTTGTCCACGTCTGTGTCTGGTCAGAGTGACTGTGGACACAGTGGCCATGGCTGTGTTTCAGTGACCATAACTGTCATAACCAGATCCAAGTGGAGGGTGTGGCCTAGTGCTTAATACAACCATCTGAGTCGTGTGACACCAGGGTTTCAATCATAAATCGAACAGGTATCTTTTCTTCCCCCCCCCCCCCCTGTCTGGCTCCCTCCTCCACTAGACATTGTATGGTGGTCTAGGTGAGAATCTTCAGAATAAGACTGTCACGGCAGTTTTGTTCATCTTTTTTTTTTTTTTTTTTTTTCTTTCCCTTTACTTCTCGTTTAAGGACAGGAGGGTTTTATCAGTCAGCATGCCTGGTTTACCTGGGCCCGTGAGTGTGTTTTTTGCGTGCTTTTTGCGCTGTTTCTGTCAACTTGTGTTGGTGGCCCAAGTTATGGTTTACGTGGGCCTCTGTGTGTGAATTTTTGCGTGATTTTTGAGCTGCTTTTTTTGTTGTGTTGTGTTTTGTTTTTTTGTGAACAGTAGTTCTGTCAACTTGTTGTGTTGGCTGGATAAGTAAAGAGTTGTTAGTTGGTGTCTGGGCCCCCCCTTTTGCTACAGTCGGTTTGCAGTTAGGAGGTTAGGGCCAGTCTCTGGTCAGCGTTCCACTTGTAGTTGGACTTAGTGTCCTAGAAGTGGACGAGTTTCTGTGTGTCTTGTGAAATGTGTAACCAGAAGACAGTCGATGTCTGGTCCCTTCTGCTAGAGTCGGTTTGCAGTTAGGGTTGTTAGGGCCAGTCTCTGGTCAGTGTTCACTCGTGGTTGGACTTTGTGTCCTAGAAGTGGAAGAGTTTCTGTGTGTCTTCGTTTAATGTGTAGCCTTCCAGATACCTCCCGGTTGGTAGGGGTTCGCTGACGGGTCATTTGTACAGCACTTAATTCTTGATGCATTTATTCATGCATCTGTGTACTTCTTTATTTCATTTTAACCTTGTGTATTTATTCTTATTATGTTCTATTTAATTTCTGTTTTGTCTTATATACTACACGTCATTATTGAAGGGCCAGGAACGTTTTTGAGTCAATTTTTGAAAGGAGAAATAACCTATTTTCTCTTACTCTTTTCTCCAATTCGTTGCCGTAACTGAATGGATAAGAGCTCAGACAACATTGCAGTTTCCTTTTGGCACGTGTTTGGGGATTTGCCGATTTGCAATGGGCGGCCCAAGGAAGACAATTTCCACACGAAATTGTCGAATCTTCAGCAGGGTCTCTCTGACGACGCAGGCAAGGTAGCGACAAAATTCGCTTTGCACGTGCAAGGCAAGCCCTTTTTGAACACTACTCCAGCCAATGTTGCCCGCAGACGAGGATAAAAAGGACCCGTTCTTGGTTCGTTTTAACCATGCTTGCAAGACGACGGATGACGGATGAGCAGCGGGGGAGAGCCCTCGCTCTGCTTGATGAAGGCCTAGCGCAGCGGGAAGTTGCTAGACGACTTGAAGTGTCGCATTCCACAATCCAGAGACTGCTGGAGCGCTTCAATGAGACTGGAGCAGTCCAGGAAAGGCGTCACACGGGTCGACCCAGAGTAACAAGACAGCAAGACCGCTACCTTGCCCTCTCCGTCCTGAGGGAAAGGGCATCCACTGCGGTGACCTTGAGGGGTCAGCTGAGGGACGCAACAGGTGCTAACATCAGCTGCAGCACGGTGAGAAGACGGCTACATGAGGCAAACTTGAGGTCACGGAGACCGGCCGTCCGACCCGTGCTGTCACCGGTCAACAGAGTGCGCCGCATGACCTGAGCCAGGGAGCACGTGACCTGGACAAGGCAACAGTGGGCCCGGGTCTTGTTTTTGGATGAGTCCAGGTTCACCCTGACCTTTAACGATGGCCGGGCTCGGGTGTGGCGACGTCAAGGGGAGAGGTTCGCTGACGCCACTGTCCAAGAGCATAACCGGTACGGCGGCGGGTCGGTGATGGTGTGGGGTGGCATGAGCCGTGGTACCCGGACCCCCCTGCTCCCCATTGACGGCATCCTGAACGGGGTCCGGTACCGGGACGAGGTTCTGGCGGCCATGGCACTGCCTGCGCTTGTGGACCTTGGTCAAGGCGCCATCTTCCAGGACGACAATGCACCTGCGCATCGAGCACGCCTTGTGACCGACTTCCTGGAGCAGCATGAAGTCGTCCGTATGGCCTGGCCAGCGTGCTCACCTGACCTGAACCCAATTGAACACCTCTGGGATGTGCTCGGGAGGCGCATCAGGGACAACCACCCCCCACCGGGCACCCTGGCCAGGCTGGTCGACATCCTGCAGATCGAGTGGGCGGCCATCCCTCAGGACACACTCCGTACCCTTGTGGGGTCGATGCATCGGCGCTGTGAAGCATGCATCCAGGCTCGGGGCGGACACACGCGATATTGAAAACAGATTGGCCAAATCTGACACTTTCTGTTTTTTGAAAAGGGGGGGATGTTCCTTTAAATGCATGTGCTGTTCACTAATGGGTCATTGTGCTAATTTCTTTTTCCAAAACAGGTGTGGAAATGATGAAATAAAACATAGAATCAATTCTAAACATTGTCAATTATTTCAACTTAAAATTAGAGAGGAAGGAAGAAGTGGCCCTTAAATTATGATTAGGAGTATATATGTTGTTGTTCCAAGGGCTTCTTGAAGCTGGGTTTTTTTGTTTGTTTGTTTGTTTTTTGGTTGTTGTTTTTTTTTTCTTTTTTTGCCATGAGGTTTTGGAATGTGTAATGTAATGTTGTTTTTCCTTGGTGCCACCTCGTTTGTTGTCTCTGTCAAGCTCGCTAAGGCTTGAGCTAGAATGGAGAGACAGAGAAACAGACCTATCAGCTCTAGCACCCCCTTCCATTATATTATTTCATTTCTGTTTTGTCTTATATGTTGTGGCTCCCTTCGCTCAGTTGTTAAAGACAGCAAGCATATAACGCAGCGGTCGGCGGCTTTGCCCTCAGGTGGCAACAGTTCTTGTTTGTTTGTTTGTTTGTTGTTTGTTTGTTTGTTTGTTTGTTAGCGAGATTTTTGTTTGTTTGTTCGCTTGACTTCTGTTCGCTTGATTGTTTGGCGGGTTTTTGTTTATTTGTTTGTTTGTTTTCAATTAGCGGAGTTGTAAGAGCGCCATGCTGATAGTGGAAGGATTGTTTGTTTTACCCTCGAGCAAGCTACGACTTTTGTCCTTTCTCATTTTGGGTCTTCTCCATCACACGGCAACAGTGCTTAGTGCATGTAGAATTTGTTCCGAGTGTGAAGGCGCCATCTTGATAAACCGAAACTGAAACTTTCTTGTATGTAGTCATTTATAATTCATTTTTGCGAGATAGCCAAAAATTTGATTGTGATCAGATAGATGTGTACATGGATTCTAGATGCTGAGTGTTACACACAGTGTGAGTATTTGATGATCTCCCTTTCCTTCCATAGAAGTCATGTCTCTACAATCATCATATTCACAGCACAGACAATGAGCTGTTGTCTCTCACACATTTCTTTGGGGAACACATTACTGGGCAAAAAGCTGTTTAATCAGTCTTTAGTTTCCGTTTTACTAAATCTGTTGGCACGTTGAATGAAGGGAAACAAGGATATAACATCCAGGGTAATGAAAACCGACCGACAGACTCAGCTTCAGTTTCTCAAGATGACGTCTCTCCGCTCAGAATACATTCCACATGCAATGACTCCATAGACGCCATATGACAGAGAAGATCCAAAATGATCATGGCATGAGCCATGTTCTTGGACACAAGCCCAAAGAGCTGACAAAGGGAGATAAATGGTTGTCCACCCATGGCTCGGCCCCACGCCCCCTGAATGAAAAACGAGACGCTGTAACCACCTGTGTTAGCTCAAGGTCCACGCGTGACCGCTAGGTTTACTGTAGTTAATGAGTTATTCAGTACCATGGATGAAGTTTGCCTGCAGGAAAAGAAAGCGCGCGTGTTAATGTTTGTGTGTGTGTGTGTGTGTGCGAGTGAGGACTGTGTGTGAGTGTGTGTGTGCGAGTGAGGACTGTGTGTGTGTGTGTGTGTGTGTGTGTGTGTGTGTGTGTGTGTGTGTGTGTGTGTGTGTGTGTGTGTGTGTGAGTGTGTGTGCTTGTGCGTGTATGAGTGAGTGTGTGTGTGAGGTGTGTGAGTGAGGTCTCTTGTTTGTGTGAGTGTGTGTGTATGTGTGTGAGTGTGTGTGTGTATGTGTTTGTGTGAGTGAGTGAGGTATCTGTGTTTGTGTGAGTGTGTGTGAGTGAGATCTCTGTGTTTGTGTGAGTGTGTGTGTGTATGTGTGTGAGTGTGTGTGCTTGTGTGTATGTGTGTGAGTGTGTGTGCTTGTGTGTATGTGTGAGTGAGTGCGTAAGTGAGTGTGTGTGTGTTTGTGTGTGCGTGTGTGTGTGTGTGTGTATTTGCAAGGCACGATCAGTAGGGCAAAATAGAATTATATAACAAGAGACACTATATGTCTTAGGGCTGATGTGTATGTATTAACATCTGTCTATCTTTGTCTCCCATGCTTTCGCAAGTAGCATGAGCCATGGGTGTATATGTAAGAGTCAACATCAATGAACAAGAAACACCAAGAGGTTGCGGATGGGACCTGGTGCACCAATGCCTCGCCACTCTCTGGACAGGCGCCTCCCAAGCTCCTGTCACTACTCGACAGATATTTCATTAAGCAAAAGGGGTCTTCCCATGCGCTGCATGACCCATTCGGACCCAGTCATGAGTTACCTCGTTTACAAACTGAATGGCATGGTGTGGAGATGTCAAACCTTGGGACATAGCCACACAACGCGCACCAACCAGGTCCTGCCCAGCCTGTGGGCAAACAGAGAATGGAAAACCCCTCCCTCGCTCCGTTCTGGTCTTCATCTCTCTTTCAGGCAACCCACCCTGCCACCAGCTCGCACAGCTGTCAGTACCATTAGGAGTCAACAGACATTATCACAACTCGTTTTATGACTTGTCTTACATCTTATGTGTTATGTTTTGTTTGTTTGTTAGGTTTTAGTTTGATTTTTGTTTTCAAATTTGATATTTTGTGTGTAGAGTAGCAAAGACTAGCTGTAAGACAGGTCCACCGGACCCAGTGCTGAAATCCTTCAATGTACTCTGAAGTTTCATTCTCTCTCACACTGTCTCTCTGTCTCTTTCTGTCTGTCTCTCTCTCTCTCTCTCTCTCTCTCTCTCTCTCTCTCTCTCTCTCCTCCCTCTCCTCTCCCTCTGTCTGTCTGTCCGTCTCTCTCTCTCTCTCTCTCTCTCTCTCTCTCTCTTGCACTCCCACAGAAGCACATGTACACATAAAGAGAGAGACAGGAGGGTGGGACAGATGGAGCAGGATGGGTGAGGATGGGAGGAGAGGAATGATAAGAGAGTGTTTCCATTGAAACATCAAAGGTAAAACTTGGGAAGAAAAAGACAAATTAGGAAGACAACAAGGGCGGACTGTCAATACATCATGTCCACTTCAAGCGGCAACGTTGTGAAATGAAATCCATTTTTCACCAGGATGACCTTGACAGAGGCAATATCTTGTCTTTGACTCTTTGCGTGCTGGCACGATGCAGTGAGCTGACAGACAGAACTACTTCTTTGTCTGTCCATTCCCTCAGCTGTTGAAAAATCTGATGTCCGATGATGGCGTGTGAGAACACGTTGGTTGGTGTGTGGTGTGTGTGTGTGTGTGTGTGTGTTGTGTGTGTGTGTGTGTGTGTGTGTGTGTGTGTGTGATGTGTGTGTATGTGTGTGTGTGTGTGTTGTGTGTGTAGTGTGTGTGTGTTGTATGTGTGTGTGTTGAATGTGTGTGTGTGTGTGTGTGTGTGTGTGTGTGTGTGTGTGTGTGTGTGCTGTATATGTGTGTGTGTATGTGTGTGTGCGTGTGTGCTTGTATGTGTGTGTATGTGTGTGTGTGTGTGTGTTTGTGTGTGTGTATGTATGTGTCTGTGTGAGTGTGTATGTGTGTGTATGCGTGTGTGTGTGTGTGTGTGTGTGTGTGGTGTATGTGCATATGTGTGCATATGTGTGTTTGCATGGTTAGCTTTTGTTTTGTTTGTTTGCTATATCTGCTTCGTTTGTTTTGTTTTGTTTGTTTGTTTTCTTTGTTTGTTTGTTTGTTTGCTTTGTTTGTTTGTTGTTTGTTTGTTTTCTTTGCTTTGTTTGTTTGTTTTCTTTGCTTTGTTTGTTTGTTTTCTCTGCTTTGTTTATTTTCTTTGCTTTGTTTGTTTTTTCTTTTTCTTTGCTTTGTTTATTTGTTTGTTTATTTGTTTGTTTGTTTTTCTATTCCATCTTCTGCATCACCCCTGTCTCACCACAGTCACTCCGATTCAAACCCAGAAAAACCGAGGTGACCATGAAAACAGGACATAGAGGGCTACAGTATGTGGGACAGTTTTTCACAGTGGGCCAGTCCTCTACCACAGCTGATCGTCCTCTACCACAGCTCACCACTGCAGCCTTGAATCAATATTATTCCAGAACAGCCCTGTCTGCAAGGGCAATAATCGATACGACTCAAAGATTATATGACAGGGGACGGTACTTTGAAGTAGTCATCGAGTTACTTCCTTTACTAATGGCAGTTAGTCACACTGTCCCATTGTTTAACATTTCACTTCCTGTAAGCCTGTCACATGACGACGGCAGCCAATCAACGTGTGCCCAGCGTTAGAGACAACCAATGGGATTGCTCCTTGCATTTCACTGTTGGTAGCACTGGCAGGAAGTGGGACTGATAGTTCTGAGATCAGATAACAAGGATCAGCTACAGAGAACCAGCCACAACCACTACTACCACCCCTGCCACCACAACCACTACTACCCTCACCACCATCACTACCACCAACACAACTTCTATTACCACCACCACCACACTGACTATGACCACAGCACTACTACCATCAACATCTCTACCACCAACATCACCATTTCATTCACCACCAACAACTTAACTCAATATATCGGCTTCTTCTTTCATTTACCGTTTGCCTGATCAGGCCACATGCAGCGATGAATGTGACCATTGTTTTTGTTTGTTGAATTCCTCCCACCTGCAATGGAAATACATGACTGAATATCCATACGCGGAATGGTGTATTCACACTGTTCAGACGTGTCTGTCTGAAGGGATAAGCACAGCAAATAAACAGAGGTTTTTTTTTCTGTCTCTCTCTCTCTCTCTCTCTCCCCCCCCTCTCCTCCTCCCCCCCTCCCTCTCTCTCTTCTCTCCTCTCCCTCTCTCTCTCTCTCTCTCTCCCCTCTCTCTCTCTCTCTTCTCTCTCTCTTCTCTCTCTCTCTGTACTGTCTCGTCCTCTGTCTCTCTCTCTCTACGTCTCTACACTCTCTCTCTCTCTCTCTCTCCTCTCTCTCTCTCTCTCTCCTCTCTCTCTTGGTATAAGACCTTTTAAGTATGTACATAATTATATTCACCCAAAGAGAGATGGAGACAAAGCAAGAAAGAGACAGAAAGACAGAGTCAGAGACAGAGAGTGAGAGTAGGGTAAAATGAAAGAAGACGAGAGGAGGAAATTAACAAGATGGTGTTTCGATTGAAATATCCAACCTCCGATCAAAGGGGGAAAAAATCACAAATAAGGGAGACAAACGTGGCGAGACTGTCGATAAATCGTGTCCACGTTGAACGGCAACGTTGTGAAATGAAATCCATTTTTCACCACGATGACCTAAGAGAGAGGCAATATCTTGTCTTTGATTCTATCTGTAGTGGCATGATGCAGTGAGCTGACAGACAGTCCTGGTTCTTTGTCAGTCTCCTTGCTCCTGACTTTGTCTTTCATCTCACGGAAAAGTGTGGATGTCTGATGGTGATGGTGAGGCCTTTTACTTGTAGGTTCCTTGCTGTCTCTTTGGTTTTGTGGGGTGGTGTAAATGTGTGTGTGTGTGTGTGTGGTGTGTGGTGGTGGTGGTGGTCTTTGATTTAATGTCTATTCACTAAAGTGATTTTAGACAAAAAAACAAAAAAAAACAAAAAAACAAAAAAAAAATGGGGGGGGGGGGGATGATAAGAGGAGTGAAGAGAATATTTGAAAATTGTCAATTTTGAACTTGAGAAAAGATGATCCAGAAAACAACTGTTTTGAAGAGGGGAAGGTAAAACTAACAAATAATGTTATCATAATTAACGATTTAAACAAACAAACTAACAAACAAAATTGAAAAATATCTGGAAGAAACGAAGAAAAAAATAAAACTAATAATTGACTAACCATAACAGTGAACAAGTGAAATAACATTTTAAAGGTAATTCGCTATAGGACTTTTTGACAGGCTAACAAAAAATTCATACAGTAATGATGATGAGGCAAATATATCAGAAACTGTACTCATAGATAGTGTTGGAATATGTCGTTTTACCTTAACGCAAGAAAGAATATGACTAAGTGTTATCTTCTTTCCACACAGACATACTATGTTCTTGGTGTATTTTGTTTTGAATGCATCAAGTTTCCATCTATACATAAGGGATTGTATAATTCTGCTGGCATGAAGCTGCTTAAGTATTTTGCTAACTTCAAAGTTCATGTGACAGTTATCATACTTTTTCTGTTTTAATTGGAACTGCTTCCAGACGTAGTTGTCTACTAAAGTGTAATTCTCGTGCAACGAGAGAGAAAGCTGGATATTGTTTGAATCTGGTGAGTTATTAGCTCCCCGTTTGGCAGCCCTGTCAACTTTATCATTATAACGAAAAGAACTATGAGAAGGTATCCAGCAGAAAGTAATATCAGTGCCTCTTAAAGATAAATTATGAATCAAGTGACTAATTTCCAGAATCATTTCTGATCTTGTTTGTAATTTTGATAATTCAAGAGCCTGAAGTACTGATTTTGAATCAACGCAAAAAAGTGTTTGAAAAATTGTCCTAGGAAGACTTATCATAAAGTTTAAAGCCATTAATATTGCAAAAAGTTCAGCTGTAAAGACAGATTTATCAAGTCCTATGTAGAAAGATTTTTCAATTTTGAGAGCAGGTATTAAAAACGCTGAGCCTGCTTTTCTTTCAATTACTGATCCATCAGTGTAAATTTTCAAATGATCGGAATATAAGTCGTCAATATGACATTTAACCTGACTTGCCAGTAAGTTTACATTGTCTCCTTTTTTTAAGTTAGTGTGATGTACGTCAAATTGTGCTCTTTGGAGTTCCCAACTGGGTACTGGCGAAAAGGAAGGTCTTATAGATACAGGATCTACGTGTAGATCAATTCCTGAACCTTTCATGACGTCAGATGTGTATGTTGCAAGAGTGACCTGTGAAGATATTGATTTAGCTCTTTTTGAAAAGTCGGTATCTGATCTCAGTTTAATTTCTGTTTCAGAGATGTTTTCTACAGTGGTGTGTCTTAACAAAAATTTAGTAGAAGCGACTTTCCTTTGCTCATCAAGTGGCAACAGTTTGATTTCATTATATGTGCGAAGACAGGAAGCATGCATTGGAAGACCCAGTGCAAGTTTGAAACCTTTACAATCTATGCTCTGCAGTTTTTTCAGTAAGTGTTTCGGTGCACTGAAGAAGATTTCTTGGGCATAGGTTAATTTAGATCTAACAAGCGATTTACAAAGATGAACAAGTGTTGATGAATCTTGACCCCATGCCTGTTTGCGAACTATTTTTAAGAAATTTAAACTTTTTTGAGCTTTGGTTAATAAGAATTCAATATGCTGATTCCAAGATAATTTTGCCGTAAGAAAAACTCCTAAGAATTTAATTGACTCATTAAACTGAAGAAGAGTATCTCCCAGTTTGAAAGTGGGAATATTTACTGGGTTAGCTCCATTATTAAATAAAACTATTTTCGATTTTTTCAGGGATAGATGTAACCCATTTTCTACCATGTATCGTGCTATTTTATCAAGTTCTAATTGGTAGCATTTGCGTGTATAATTAATACAGCGCAAAGGAGTTTTCCTTTTCATATTTACCTGCATCCACATGCATAAATCGTCAGCATATTGAGCTAAAACTACATGCTTAGATACTTTACTGGGTAAGTCGTGCATTAATATCATGAAAAGAAGGGAGCTATAACGGATCCCTGAGGGATACCCATTTGAAGAATTCGTTTCGTGGAATATACATTTTCAATCCTCGTTTGAAATACTCTGTTTTCTAAGAAACACTTAACATAGTCAAAAATGTGACCTGTCAGCCCAATACTTTTAAATTTAAATAACAATCTGGAGTGCCACACTTGATCGTATGCTTTCGTTATATCAAAAAATGTAGCTAAAACACATTGACGTCTTGCAAATTGTTGTTTTATGTTAGTAGTTAGCTTTGTTAGGATTTCTACTGGTGACCTGCCTTTTCGAAATCCTGCCTGATTTACTGGTATTATTTTATTCTTTTCACAATAGTGCATCAGTCTCTTTAAGATTATTTTCTCCATTAGTTTACATACGTGTGATGTTAATGCAATTGGCCTGTAGTTTTTCAGATCGGTATTACATTTACCTGATTTTAGTACAGGAACCACTATTGTTTCTTTCCAGTTGTTGGGCATTTTCCCACTATTCCAGCATTTTTTAAATATGTCATGTAGCAAAATTATAAAATTTTCTGGTAAATTTTTCAGCATCTCATTGGAAATTGCATCTAGTCCAACTGACGTTTTTTTACTTGGAAGGGACTGAATGGCATCTTTTAATTCTTGAAGTGTGAGTGATGCATTTATGTAGTGAGTATTGTCAGAGGCAGGATCCTTATATACATCTTTCTTTTCTTCTCGTTCCCTATAGTCTCTACTAGAGACAGGAAGTCCTTCTACACGACAGGTCTCAGCAAACACGTCTTCAAAAGCTTCTGCTTTTTCCAGTGAGCTAGGAAAAGGGTTATTTTCTAGCTTTACTGGAATTGATGGCAACTTAATCCCGTTTTTCATTAATTTTAGTTTTTCCCAAATCTTTATCATGTCTTTGTGGTCATTTACTTCACATTTACAAAAAGACATCCAGTGTTGTTCTTTGGCTTGCTCTATGATTCTGTTACACTTAATGTTGGCACTTTTCATCGCTGTATGATTTTCAGGTGACCTGTTTGCTAAATAGATTTTGTATTTTTCTTTCTTTTCGTTCACTGCCTTTTGACAATCCTCATTCCACCAGACATTTCCATGATGTTTTCCTATTTTCGAACTGTAAGTTTTGGAATTGAAATGTTAGCAGCTCTTAACAGTGAGTTACAGAAAACTTCGTACATGTCGTTTATGTTCATTGCTTCAGATAGATCTGTTCTTGTCTTTTCAAGGATTGCCTTAAAACTGATCCAGTCTGCGTTTTTATAATTAAATTTGGGTAAACTATCTTGTGGCATGGCGTCTATTTTAGTAGTATGGTTTAGGGT
>CM060305.1:88578489-88580989 GCA_030674185.1 Monoplex corrugatus
TGAGTGTGTACTGTGTGTGTGTGTGTGTGTGTGTGTGTGTGTGTGTGTGTGTGGTGTGTGTGTGTGTTTGTGTTTTTTTTTTTTTCATTTCTTTCTCATTGTGATACAAACAAATCTATTTCTGCGTTAAAACACACCTACACACCGACCCACCCACAAACAGGCAGACAGACAGACAGACAGAGACAAAGAGACACACAGGCCGACAGACAGACAGACACACAGACAAAAGCAGACAGACAGAGGGAAAGAGAGAGGGGGGGGAGGGAGAGAGTGAGAGAGAGAAAGATTAAACGAAGGGAAGAAACTCATAACAGACTAATTCCTCTTTGTCACTATGTTGTTCCTTCCCTTACAATTTTTTTTCTTCAATTACCTGTTTTTGTTGGTGGTGGTGTGCTGTTGTTGTTGTTTTTTTTTGTTGTTGTTGTTGTTGTTTGTCTCTTTTTTGGTTTTTTCTTTGTTGTTTTTTTGTCGTGAAAATACGTTACTGGGTGAGTAAGGCCTGAGTGTTATCAACACTCAAGTCAGAGTTCATGTTAAAGATGAGAATTAGACTCTTCATTTGTCTGTGTATAATAGTGTATTGGCGTATTTTTTTCAGAGTTGACTCTTCGTGACGCCTGTGTCAAAAGAAATATTCCAATTAAAAAGAAGGCCTTTCCTCTCCATCCATCAATCTCATCTCACATTGCTGGCTGTGTTCCATTTCTTGGTTAAAAAAATGATGACAAGTATTGTTGATGACAGATCTACCTGATGACAAGTAAACCTGTTGATAAGTATACCTGATGACATGTGTACCTGATAACATTTGTACCTGATGACTTGCATACCTGATGACATGCACACCTGATGACAATTCTACCTGATGACATGTATACCTGATGACATGTATACTTGATGACTCGTGTACCTGATGACAAATACACCTGATGACAAATGTACCTGATGACAAGTGTACCTGATAAGTATACCTGATGACAAGTATACCTGATGACAAATGTACCTGATGACAAGTAAACCTGATTCCAAGTATACCTGATGACAAGTATACCTGATGACAAGAAGACCTGATGACAAATTTACCTGATGACAAGTGTACCTGATGACATGTATACTTGATGACATGTATACCTGATGACAAGAAGACCTGATGACAAATTTACCTGATGACAAGTATACCTGATGACAAGTGTACCTGATGACAAATAAACCTGATTCCAAGTATACCTGATGACAAGTATACCTGATGACAAGTATACCTGATGACAAGAAGACCTGATGACAAATTTACCTGATGACAAGTGTACCTGATGACATGTAACTTGATGACATGCATACTTGATGACAAGAAGACCTGATGACAAGTATAACTGATGACATGTGCACCTGATGACAAGTATACCTGATGACAAGTATACCTGATGACAAGTGTACCTGATGACAAGAAGACCTGATGACAAATTTACCTGATGACAAGTGTACCTGATGACATGTAACTTGATGACATGCATACTTGATGACAAGAAGACCTGATGACAAGTATAACTGATGACATGTATACTGATGACATGTATACCTGATGACATGTATACCTGATGACATGTGTACTTGATGAAATGTATACCTGATGACAAATGTACCTAATGACAAGCATACCTGATGACAAGTATACCTGATGACATGTATACCTGATGACAAGTGGACCTGATGACATGTATACCTGATGACAAGTGGACCTGATGACATGTATACCTGATGACAAGTGGACCTGATGACATGTATACCTGATGACAGGTAGACCTGATGACATGTTTCCCTGATGACATGTATACCTGTTGACATGTATACGCAATGACAAGTATACCTGATGACAAGTGGACCTGATGGCATGTATACCTGTTGACATGTATCCCTGATGACAAGTATACCTGATGACAAGTGTACCTGTAATCAAAGGCTGCATCTTGCCTGCCTAACTCTCTGTCATATCTCTCACCATCTGGACAAACAAACCACCTTCTCCTCTCTCCCACCCCTACCACCCACGCACTCTCACACACTCTTTTCTGCATTGACACTATCTTGTCTGCAAAACAAACCACAGAGCAAAAGTGTGCGGAAGAGAGTGTGATCTGTAGATCTGTGACTGCGAGATGCTAAATGTGAAGAACGGTAGTGTTGTTTTCAAGATGGAGGTTGGTGTAAACTTCACATTCCACAACACGTCACATGACCAGATCGGGGCCTGATTGTGGTGAGTGCCTCTGTTTTCCGGCCAGTTATCCCCCTTGTCTCCATAGTGAAAGTAAACAGTGAATGTTTGGGGAAAGAGATAGGAGTTCACACTTGGCGCTTGTTCAGCATCTGTTGTCGTCTTCTGTCGTCTGCAATAAACACGTGTTTATATCACTCACACACGTGCAGTATCTACAATAAACGCGTGTTCATATCACTCACACGCGAGCAGTATCTACAATAAACAAGTGTGTATATC
>CM060305.1:88588489-88595989 GCA_030674185.1 Monoplex corrugatus
TGGACAGACCGGGGGAGGAGTCCATGAAAGAGGAGGAGAAGGAGGAGGAGGGTGGAGAAAGAGAGGAGTCCCCAGCCTGACACGATCCGTGCCTCAACCATCGGGGCCAGTAGAGCAGGCCCAGGTCTTGCCAGGTGTAACGCACGTGACAGGAAATGTGTTGTTGCAACCAGCGCCACACCACTTTCTTCTCCGCCGTCTTCATAGGGCGCGGCACACCGTCAGGGCCACGCAACGTCAAGTTGAGATGGTACAGGTTCTTTACCTGACCGGTGTCTGTGGAGGCCCACACCAAGTCCTCATCCGCCTTCTCTGGCCTCTCCACAGACATCCAGAAGGGGTCCCAGTCGTCCCTCATCCTCTTCATCAGCTTGCGGGGCTTCAGGTGTTTCTTGCGGGGCGTGAACCGCCGGACTTTGGCGACGTTGATCACAGCTGGGGGCAAGGTGAAGACTCTGTCCACATCACCCCCCTCCCCCTGGCCCTCTGTCTGACCGGAAAGGGTCTTCAGGAAATGCGGTAACTGGAAGGCGCCACCTGTCCCATGAACCGTCTGTCCCCATAGTAACCACACTTGTAACAAGGTCAAGGTCGCAGGGTGAGCGGTTGGGCACCTCATTGTGAGTGCAGTGGTAGGTCTGCACACAGTGACAGTACATTAGGTGTATAAAGTGCTGGATACACAGAGACAATATACAGTGTGTACAGATATGATTTAGTAGACGCTCAGATACATAATGTGTCTATACATAGTGGCAGACACGCATATATATACATATGTATATAGATAGATTGATTGATAGATAGATAGATAGATAGATAGATAGATAGATAGATAGATAGAAGATAGATAGATAGATAGATAGATAGATAGATAGATAATGGATAGATAGATAGATGACAGACAGACAGATAGATAGATAGATAGATAGACAGACAGATAGATAGATAGATAGATAGATAGATAGATACATGTAGATAGATAGATAGATAGATACATGTAGATAGATAGATAGATAGATAGATAGATAGATAGATAGATAGATAGATAGATAGATAGATAGATAGATAGATAGATAGATATTCATTTACGACGAAAATTATGGAGAAAAAAAAAAGCAAGCAACGTTGATAAGATATTTCATGGGTAAGTGAATTTTTAGCTCCTAGACACAACAGGAAAGCTAGAGGGAGAAAAAGTGCACCAGGTAAACCCAGGGAGTAAATATTAGACAGTTTTGTAGAGTCGGTGGGACAAAAAGGGCAGGAAAGGGCTGGAGAGATACACTTGCAACAACTAAAGAGAGATTTGTATGGAGGATCATGATCGCCAACGCCATACGTCATGGCACATAATGATGACTCGCACAGACAGATACAGGACATCCACAGAAGGTAGCGTGGAGGAACAACACGGTAAACCTCAGGCCTATGGCAGCCTTACCGTTTCTTCTTGCTTGTTTTGTCCCGTTTTCGTCCGTAGATCTCGACGTAACATTGAGTGACCATATAGAGACTCGTGTAGTAAAGGATGTAAACAATACGGCGGAGGTGGTGACAGCTGGCTCCTGTTTATGTAATATTTGCCGAGGTGGAGACATTTTCTGAAGTCTTCTTGGTTTCCTGCTTCAGTCTTTGACGTTTTCTTTTTGTCCTAGACGTTTCATTTCAGAATACTATGTAGGTTGATCTTTTACCATCTTCTGTTCGTGTTCGTATTATATAATTGTATATAATATGCTCTCTATAATTTTCCATTGCTTTTATTCTTTCTCCCCATTTTAGCCGTGTGCGTGTGCGTGTGAGTGTGTGTGTGTGTGTGTGTGTGTTGTGTGTGTGTGTGTGTGTGTGTGTGTGTGTGTGTGTGTGTGTGTGTGTGTGTGTGTGTGTGTGTGTGTGTGTGCGTGCGTGCGTGCGTGGTGTGTGTCTGTTTTAGCGCTTAGATTTGATTTTATCGAGATTTTGCGCTATACAAATAAAGTATTGTATTGTATTGTAACTTTGTCTCAGCAGTGAACTGAAGCTGGTTAATAGACACAGCAACGGTACTTAGCTCTGTGTGCTTTTCAGTTCCGTGGTATAGTGAAGTGAAGAAAACAAAACACAGAAAGAGAGACAGACAGACAGACACAGAGAGACAGACAGACAGACAGATAGACAGAGGGAAAGAGAGGGAGAGAGAGGGGAGAGGGAGGGAGAGAGAGAGAGAGGGAAGGTGAGCTAGATGACTGTCTCCCTGTCTATTCTACGTTGCTTTATTTACAGCCTGTAATTGAGTTGGTCGTCGTCGTCGTCATCGTCGTCGTCGTCGTCAGCCAGTATCAGTAGTGTCATCATCATCACCATCACCATTATTATCAACATCATCATCATCATCATCATCATCACCACCACCAAACAGTATCATTAACTAGTATCATCAACATCATCATCACCACCACCATCATATCATCATCATCAACCAGTATCATTAACTAGTATCATCATCAACATCAACATCATATCATAATCATCATCATCAACCAGTATCATTAACTAGTATCAACATCACAATCACCATCATATCATCATCATCAACCAGTATCATTAACTAGTATCATCATCAACATCAACATCATATCATCATCATCATCATCAACCAGTATCATTAACTAGTATCATCATCAACATCATCACCACCATCATCATCGCCATCGTCATCATCATCAACTACTACTACTACTATCGCCATCATTATCATCATCATCGTCGTAGTAGTAGTCGTCGTCATCATCATCATCATCGTCATGACAGACTCGCCCGTCAATCCAACAGATGGTTAGGCATACTGGTGTTCAGTGCCTGGTGTGGGTCTTCATGTGTCATACAAGACCGACCCTGCAAATAGGTTTTCTGTAACTTGTGCGATATAGGAAGGAGCCCTGTGGCCTTGGGTTCAGTTTCTTCTGGACCCTCTTCTGTTGACATACAGCTGTTGTGTGCTGTTCACATGTGACTGTGCCCTGCGTGCACTGCTGTCACCAGCTTACTGTGTTGTGACCAATGTCTTCCCTGTTAGTGGTATTGATGTCACAGCTAATGAGGCTGGCTTTCATCTTTGTATTGTTTTATTCATGTGCTCTGCTCACGATGTCCTTATTTCAGATGTCTTTACGGAGCATCCTGGGTGGGGGATGGAGGGGTTTCCGTACAGCTCTGTCCATCTTATAGTGATCCAGCTTCCTGACTAGCATAGCTGTACACTGGTCTGCTCTGTCTTAGTTGTCCTGTAGATGTCTGTGTGTGTGTATGTGTGTGTGTTTTTGTTGTTGTTGTTGTTGTTGTTTTTTTTGTGTGTGTGTGTGTGTGTGTGTGTGTGTGTGTGTGTGTGTGTGTGTGTGTGTGAGTGCAGAGACAGTGTCATGATCAGGAGATTAGATATGTTTGAGATATGAAATAGAACTGTCTGTGACGATGAAATATGACCATATAACCATACTGTTTGAGCGTGTTGTGTTAAGCTTTGTGCACATAAACAAGGCATTCGTTCACGTGTTTCCTTTTGACTTGTTTAATATTCTGTATTCTTTTTTTTTTTTTTTATTTCATAACACCTGCTTCTTTTCGAATTATATAATGTCTTTTTCTTTTTCTTTTTTAATATTACGACCTCAAGTACATTAGGGCCTTAAATCTCCCTTTTTATACTTGTTTAGGAGGTATGAATTCCTTATTTATGCAATCAGTTATTTTGGTTTGTTTTAATTTGTCATTGACTGCTTTGAATTTCCTTTCTCGTTGACTGTTTTACGAGCAATGGCAGTACAGTAATGTAATGATGTATGCGTTTGTCATTCTATGAACTGACAACAGTGTGCAATACTGTTTGGATCTATAGTATGTCCCACATGATGTTTGTCATTCTGTGAACTGACAAGTGTATGCAATACTGTTTGGATCTATAGTATGTCCCACATGATGTTTGTCATTCTATGAACTGACAACAGTGTGCAATACTGTTTGGATCTATAGTATGTCCCACATGATGTTTGTCATTCTGTGAACTGACAAGTGTATGCAATACTGTTTGGATCTAGAGTATGTCCCACATGATGTTTGTCATTCTGTGAACTGACAAGTGTATGTAATACTGTTTGGATCTATAGTATGTCCCACATGATGTTTGTCATTCTGTGAACTGACAACAGTGTGCAATACTGTTTGGATCTATAATATGTCCCACATGATGTTTGTCATTCTGTGAACTGACAAGTGTATGTAATACTGTTTGGATCTATAGTATGTCCCACATGATGTTTGTCATTCTGTGAACTGACAAGTGTATGCAATACTGTTTGGATCTATAGTATGTCCCACATGATGTTTGTCATTCTGTGAACTGACAAGTGTATGTAATACTGTTTGGATCTATAGTATGTCCCACATGATGTTTGTCATTCTGTGAACTGAAAACAGTGTGCAATACTGTTAGGATCTATAATATGTCCCACATAATGTTTGTCATTCTGTAAAACTGACAAATGTATGTAATACTGTTTGGATCTATAGTAAGTCCCACATAATGTTTGTCATTCTGTAAAACTGACTGGCCAGAGTTTAGAAACGTCTCACACAGCGTCATGCCTGTTGGGATGACTGACACTTGCCTTCATTACCTCCCCTGACAGCACCACTTAAAGCTCTTATCGACAGTGGCAACACAACCTATGGCCTACTCTACTTCAACCCCTTCTCTCCCTCACCCTATACACCAGCTTCCAGAAGGAAAGGGTTGACTTGTTTCATTCACGGACAGTCCGCCCAGTCTGTGACGGCGCTGGTAGCAGGGCCCCTATATACACGAAGCGACAAGCCACACAGAGATTGCACCATCACAGACGCTGTGCCCAGTGATAAGGGAAATAACGTTTGGACATAAAGAACGACACAGACGTCCTAAAGATATTGCCTAATCTATGTGTTGATGACATTTCTCGTTTATCTGCCAGTCAAACACAAACTTGAAAAAGGCAAAATGGTCACGCCACACTAATTTTCATTCTTTCATCTGAATCAGTGTCTACGTTGTTCTAAGTCTGAAATCAAATCGACCAGTTCAAACACAAACATGTGGCCAGTCCTTCAATCTGTAGTTTGACCACTCTCCTTTGGTTTCCTCCACAAACAGCCAGGAAACCCTACGTGATCTGTCGTCAGTCAAGTGGGTAAACAACCAGCAAACACTGGGTAACCTGTCGTCAGTCATATGGGTAAACAATCAGCAAACACTGGGTGATCTGTCGTCAGTCATATGGGTAAACAACCAGCAAACACTGGGTATCCTGTCGTCAGTCAAGTGGGTAAACAATCACAAACACTGAATGACCTGTCGTCAGTCATATGGGTAAACAATCAGCAAACCTGGGTGATCTGTCGTCAGTCATATGGGTAAACAACCAGCAAACACTGGGTAACCTGTCGTCAGTCATATGGGTAAACAACCAGCAAACACTGGGTGACATGATCGTCAGTCATATGGGTAAACAACCAGCAAACACTGGGTATCCTGTCGTCAGTCAAGTGGGTAAACAACCAACAAACACTGAATGACCTGTCGTCAGTCATATGGATAAACAATCAGCAAACGCTGGGTGACCTGTAGTCAGTCATATGGTAAACAACCAGCAAACACTGGGTAACCTGTCGTCAGTCAGGTGGGTAAACAACCAGCAAACACTGGGTGACTTGACGTCAGTCATGTGGGTAAACAACCAGCAAACACTGGGTGACCTGTCGTCAGTCAAGTGGGTAAACAACCAGCAAACACTGGGTAACCTGTCGTCAGTCAAGTGGGTAAACAACCAGCAAACACTGGGTAACCTGTCGTCAGTCAGCAAACACTGGGTAACCTGTCGTCAGTCAAGTGGGTGAACAACCAGCAAACACTGGGTAACCTGTCGTCAGTCATGTGGGTAAACAACCAGCAAACACTGGGTGACCTGTCGTCAGTCATATGGGTAAACAACCAGTAAACACTGGGTAACCTGTCGTCAGTCATATGGGTAAGCAACCAGCAAACACTGGGTGATTTGACGTCAGTCATATGGGTAAACAACCAGCAAACACTGGGTATCCTGTCGTCAGTCAAGTGGGTAAACAATCAACAAACACTGGGTGACCTGTCGTCAGTCATATGGGTAAACAACCAGAAACACTGGGTATCCTGTCGTCAGTCATATGGTAAACAACCAGCAAACACTGAGTATCCTGTCGTCAGTCAAGTGGGTAAACAACCAACAAACACTGAATGACCTGTCGTTAGTCATATGGGTAAACAATCAGCAAACGCTGGGTGACCTGTAGTCAGTCATATGGGTAAACAACCAGCAAACACTGGGTAACCTGTCGTCAGTCATATGGGTAAACAACCAGCAAACACTGGATGACCCGTCGTCAGTCAGGTGGGTAAACTTGGGATTTTCAGTCAGAAGATCCAGGTTTAATCCACCCAAACACCTCCGTCAGGTGAGTAAAGGTGGAGATTTTTATCATTTCCAACGTCAGCGTGTGTGCAGATGCTAAATGCCTAAACTCCTTTTGTGTGTGTACGAATGCAGAATACCAAGTATGCACGTTAAAGATCCTTTAAATCATGTCGGTGGCTGACTTATGGAAACAGTAAAACACCCAGCATACACGCCCAGCGACACAGACTGTGTGACAACATAGTGGAATGTGGTCAGGTCGTCTAACAGTTCGAGTCCAAATGAATTTGAAGAGTAGAGTTTTACATGTTTGATTTATAGAAATAATGTTTCAGTTTACAGTTTTCATGTATCAGGCTGCTGAGTTGTTGTCAATTTACAAAGTAGCCTAAGTGGAATAATGTTGTAGTAGACGCTAAGCGCCTCGGTTTCGTTATTGTACGGATCATTTCAGCCTAGCCTCTTTTTCGATCTTCAGTTAGTGGTTTACATTGTGAGCTGAATAGATTTCAAGCAGCACACGTCAAAGTCTTCTGCCGTCTTTTACCACTGTCTTTGCTCGATCACGATAACCATTATAGTAAATATTGTAGATAACCATTATAGTAAATATTGTAGACATTTATAGTTAATTAACCGTTCGTATGTTCAGTTTACAAACAATGATTAATTATAGCTAATACATGAATTCAGAAAGGATTGCAGTGCCCACCAGAATTGTATTTACACCTGGATGTTTTTTTATGAGCAAGACTGACCTACAGTGTCACTGAATGTCTGTCTTAGAGAAAACAGGAAACAAAGGTCAAAAGTGCCTGCAGACAGTAAATTTCTTTGTTAGAGAAAACAGGAAACAAATGTCAGTAATGCCCACAGTCACGGAATGTCTTAAAACAGGAAATAGTCAGGAGTGCCTGCAGAGTCACTGAATGTCTTAAAACAGGAAATAGTCAGGAGTGCCTGCAGAGTCACTGAATGTCTTCAAACAGGAAATAGTCAGGAGTGCCTACAGAGTCACCGAATGTCTCAAAACAGG
>CM060305.1:88600989-88615989 GCA_030674185.1 Monoplex corrugatus
TATCTAATCCTATACTGACACCACCAGAACAACAATGATGTTAAGATGGGACAGCGAGATGGCCAATTTTAATATAGCGCACCCCGGGATTCGAACCCACAACCATTAGCATGTGAATTCGACGCTCAAACCAACTGAGCTACTGGGGACAGAGACAGAAACAGAGAGACAGGCAGACAGACAGACGGACAGACAGACAGACAGACGGACACACATACGCACACAGACACTCAGACAGACAAAGGGCAGCTGCTATTTTTGTCAAATACCACATGCTTCACCTAGAATCTTAAAGTATGAGCGATCTCTTAACCCCATCAACTACTCAACACACAGAGAGACAGAGAGGGGGAGAGAGAGAGAGAGAGAATGAGAGAGAGAGAGAGAGGCATCAAACTGCTGAACATAACAGAGAACAAACAGAACACTTCAGCTCCTCCTCAGAGTACACCAGTATAGCAAACCACTTGTCCAATCATAGCAGTACAGTACAGATCTGAAGGTAAAACAGTTAACAGCACCCTGTACTTTAGTTTCTGACAGAAATGGACAGGTTTAGGTCAACCCACATGTCCAGCCACACACAGACACACACACACACACACATATATATATATATATATATATATGTATGTATGTATGTATACATGTATATATATATATATATATATATATATATATATATATATATACATACATATATACACACATTATACACATATGTACGTATATATACAATATACAAATATATGTGTATGTATACACACACACACACACACAAATATATATATATATATGTATGTATATATATATATATATATATATGTGTGTGCGTGTGTGTGTGTGTGTGTGTGTGTGTGTGTGTGTGTGTGTGTGTGTGTGTGTGTGTGTATGTGTGTGTATGCATGTATGTATGTATATAGGTACGTCTGGTAGGTAAAACAGTTGACAGCCCCCTTTTTACCGTAGCTTCTGATAGACATGGACAGGTTTAGGTCAACCCACCTCTCCAGCCATACATATACAGGTACATCTATCTGGCTGGTAAAACAGTTGACAGCATCTCTCGCCTTACCTTCGAACAGACATGGACATGTTTAGGTCAACCCATCTCTCCAGCCATTTATATATACCCGGAGGAAGGCCAAGGGCCGAAATATTGGAGAAAATAGTCAATGCTCTTGTTGATTGTCTTGGAAAATTGAAGTGTATATATACATATATATATGTGTGTGTGTATCTGGCTGGTAAAAGAGTTGATAACATCTCTAATCTAAGCCTATGCCTGAAATGGAAAGGTTGAAGTCTGTAACAAAAAAGGTGAAAATTGGATCATAACTCCGGGGATGAGGGGATGAGGTGGTAGAGAACTCATTTTTGTCAGGGATTGGCATTATGAGAGCGATACCTACCTCCTCTTCCTCCATGCTTTACTTTCCCCAACTCTAGTCACGTGTCCATTCAATGTGAAGACACACCTATTGGCACAAACATGTGCAGTGAGACTGGAAGATTAAGCTGTTTCTACTTCAGCTAGACATCACGCCTGCACTGACTGTTTCATTTTGAGCATATGTCATTCCCAAAGTGGTCATCAAAATAATAAATAAATGAATACACACCTCAATATATGAATACATCAAAATATAGATTAAAAGTGTAAACATCATGTAGACCTGAAGAACCATTGGTTTTAGCGGTTCTGGCTAACGTCTCTCCTGACACCATCTGTAGTTGTAGAAGCAGTAGTAGTAGTAGCAGTAGTAGTAGTAGTACTAGTGGTGTTGGTGGTAGTAGTAGCAGCAGTAGTAGCAGCAATAGTCGTAGTAAAAGTAGTAGTGGTAACAGCAGTAGCAGCACCAGTAGTAGCTAGTGATAGTAGCAGCATCAGCAGTAGTAGTAGTGGTGGTGGTAGTAGTAGCAGCAGTAGTAGCGGCAATAGTCGTAGTAGAAGTAGTAGTGGTAACAGCAGTAGCAGCACCAGTAGTAGTAGTACTAGTGATAGTAGCAACATCAGCAGTAGTAGTAGTAGCAGCACCAGTAGTAGTATAGCAGCAGCAGCAGCAGTATAGTAGTAGTAGCAGCAGCAGCAGTAGCAGCAGTAATAGTAGTAGTAGTAGCAGTAGAAATAATAGTGTCTTTTCTGGGCTACTATAAACATTGTTTGATGAACACTAGATTGATGTTATTTTCCTTCACAGTCTTTTGTGTAGCGGACATATCTATTGGGTGTCTTTCCTGTTTCCAGCAAACACTGACATAGACTGACAAAAACATTAACATAGAACTTTATTGTTTTGTGTGCATCTACCTACAATGGGGTCCAGGCATTATCAGGTGTGCACACACATTGACCTGGAAGATAGGACAAGTCTTCACCTTTTACCCAGCAAACAGTACCTACATAGGTTTGAACCGAGATCTTCCAATTGGAATTCAGCCATCTAAACCACTTGGCTAACACTCCTATCTGTCGTGACACTGGAAAAGCAGCCTCATCGGTAATCATCACAGCGATAGAAATGAAATAAACGAAAACTCATCGACAAATAGTTTGATAAAATGAACACCCAGAGACAAGTAAATACATAAACGGAGATGCCAAGTAAGCAAGCTGCTAGTACAGATATGGTGCTCCGGTTTTCGCTGCTGTTGCTGATCTGTTTGTTTACCACAGGAAATGAAAAGTCAACATGAAAGAGATCCACATGACATGCCGGGAAGTGGGAACACCCACAAACCTAACCCCTCTACCCCCAACCCCCCATAACCCCACCCCACCCCACCACACACACACACAACACACACTCTCTTCTTCCTGCACTTTTCCTCCTACTCCCCTGTGTTCCGACACTAGGTCTGAACCGCCGGGTCGTTGTACTTAACTGGAAAGGTTGAAACGCCAATTGATGAAACGATATTCTGTCTTTGACTCTGTCTCTGTCTCTGTCTCTGTCTCTGTCCCTATCTCTGTCTGTCTGTCTCTCTCTCTCTCTCTCTCTCTCTCTCTGTTTCTGTCTCTCTGTCTCTGTCTCTATGTCTCTGTCTGTCTGTCTGTCTGTCTGTCTGTCTCTCTCTCTCTCTCTCTCTCTCTCTCTCTCTCTCTCTCTCTCTCTCTCTCTCTCTCTCTCTCTCTGGCGATTTATTTATCTAAGCCATAGCCTCTTATGAAGGGGTATGAATTGCCAAATACATCAACCTGTTGCTATAAATGTACTGCAAACCCATAAACAAAATTAATCGACGACGCCATTCAGATGATTTTGCTGTAAACACACGAGTCATAAACTGGAAAGAAAACCACACACACACACCAACTGGGCAGCTATGAAACGTATTTTGTCATGGATTATACAATGATATAGCAAAGGTTGGTTTTTTTTTCATTTTTTCATTACATCAGAAATAGCCAGCAGAACAGGTCAAGCCAAAACAGCATTCAAGAGGATGAAAAGCATTCTTACCAACAAATGCCTATCAATTAACATCAGGAAGAGAGTTCTTGAATGTTATATAGAACCGATAATGTTATACGGTTGTGAGGCGTGGACAGTCAACAAAGAAAGCCACAACAAGATTGAGGCAGCCGAGATGTGGTTTCTAAGAAGAATGTTGAGAGTTCCATGGACAGCAAAGAAAACAAACGAGACAGTCTTGATGGAGGTAGACACAAGAAGATCATTCATAAGGAAGATTAGGAAAAGAAAGCAACATTTATAGGCCATTTTATGAGGAAAGGGGAATTGGAGCACCTGGTCACAACAGGAAAGCTGGAGGGAAAGAGAGCACTAGGTAGACCCGGGTAGAAAATATTGGATGGACTAACAGAGTGGCTGAAGACAAAGAGTGTGGAAGAGGTGCTTGAGGCAACAAGGGGTAGAAACAGATGGAAGGCCATGATCGCCAACGCCATGTGGCAAGGCACTTGATGATGATGATGATGATAGTGATGATGATGACGACGACGACGACGATGATGATGATGATACAACGACAGTTAACAACACAACAGTTGACAACACTCTGTCTAATAGCATAACTAGCCGACAACATGTTGGAAACAAGATCAGCACCTCACTGGGTCCACAGGAATCCTTCCAACAGCATGGAAATGACGGATTGTCATGCTTTGGTCATGTCACCCGACATGATGCACTGTCCATGGTCATGCTTCAGGACAGCCTGGTAAGATTCCATTGCCGATTATGACTGCGCGAGAGCTGGTTGGTAAATATTGAATAGACGACCAACCTCAGAATGTGTGAACTGTTTCTTGCTGTACCCCACAGACAGAGGAGAGCTGGGTGGTAAATATTAATATCAAAGACTGGACCAACCTCAGTATGTCTGAACTGTTTGTTGCTGTTACCTCACACACAGAACAAGAACTGGGTGGTCAATATCAAACAGTGGACCAACCTCAGTATGTCTGAACTGTTTGTTGCTGTTACCTCACAGACAGAACAAGAACTGGGTGGTCAATATCAAAGACTGGACCAACCTCAGTATGTCTGAACTGTTTGTTGCTGTTACCTCACAGACAGGGGAAGAACTGGGTGGTCAATATCAAACAGTGAACCAACCTCAGTATGTCTGAACTGTTTGTTGCTGTATCCCACAGACAGAACAAGAACTGGGTGGTCAATATCAAAGACTGGACCAACCTCAGTATGTGTGAACTGTTTGTTGCTGTACCCCACAGACAGAACAAGAACTGGGTGGTAAATATCACAGACGATGGCGAAATGTGTTTTTGTTTTAATCTATACACAAGATCATAGTCTTTAAAATACAAAATAATGAACGCATCTCTTATTCAACGACAGACAATAACTGCCCAGTGCAGCAGAAAGGAAGCGACAGAGAAGTATATGGGAAGAGTTCCCTCCCCTAACATTCGGTTGGTTCAGCGAATCGTTTGTGACGTTAACCACAATATAGAAAAATTAAGTTTGATTTACCTATAGTACTGTTGCAGTGATTATAATCGGACAACATATTCATTGAACGTTTTTTAATGAGCAAACAAATATTTACACAAACATTTAGACACACATACTATTTTAGAACTCTAAAACAAAACACACACAAAAACAGGACATACAAAAGAAAGGAACAAAAGATAATAATAATAAAAACAATACAATGAAAAGTGTTTCAAACTGAAGCGTTCAGGACCACACACACACACACATACACGCACACACTCACACACGCACGCATACACCACCACCACCCCACACACACACACACGCATACACACACACACACACACACACACACACACACACACACACACACACCACACACACACACACACACCACACACACACAACACACACACAGCTTCCCTTGGGTCGATTAAAAGAAGATAAAATGTGAAAGACAAGAACAGATGGGAATGTAAAACATAGCTTGAAGTGCATCATGTTTGTCAGTATTGTGAGATGTTCCATGGCTGTCAACATATGTCACATCTGATCACCATGACATGTTTCATACCTGTAAGCGCGTGCTGTCAGTCACGTGGATACGTGTGCCTGTCTTTCTGATATCCACGAAGCCTTTGATGTTGAAAACGAGCATCATGCAGAAAAAAGCGGATAATGAACTCAAACATAACAAACACTTTGTGATAAAATGCCCACATCAGCTCTGCCCATGCCTTATTATTGAGACAGATTTCATCAGAAATATGAAAACATAAGCTTTTCTGGTGTTCAGAGCCCTACAGACTTTCAATGGGACTTCAAGGGTCGCCATTCTCCCCAGTTCTCTACAATGTGTATACCAAAGAACTTGCTGATCTAAGTAACTATTAAGCAGTCCACACTTTTACTTCCCTGACGCTAGATTATTCTGCAAAACAGGTAAGTATGCAATAGAAATACGCAAAGCAATCCAAGTTTCAGTTTCAGTCTCTCAACAAAGAGTCTTTGTGTTTGAAATGACATCCATATGAATTAACGACAAAGACACTGTGTGATGGGAAGATCTAAACTGATCATGGTGCAAGCCTTAAGCCTTCATGTAAGCCCTATACGATGGCAAGGCCTTGAGGTCCTACATAGCGCATAAGTTATTCGTCTGTCTTTGCATTAATCTATCATTGATGCAACTCAGGCCATAGTTTAGTATGAAATGTGCATTTCCAAATTTCCATCTGCAAGGTTTCATAAAAAAAATCCCGTGGAAATGGACGAAAAGACACCCAGTTCCACACCCTCCCTTGCCACCATGAATTGACTGCACCAACACCCTACACACCAGTCGTTATAACCATCGCTCTAAAAAAAACTATTATCATCCTAACACACACACACACACACACACACACACACACACACACACACACACACACACACACACACACACACACACACCATGAACACTATCACAACAGAGAGAGAGAAAGACAGACAGACAGACAGACAGACAGAGACACAGACAGACAGACAGACAGACACAGACAGACAGACAGACAGACAGACAGACAGACAGACAGACAGAGAGAAGGGGAGAGAGAGGTTGCAACCTGAATGGAGTTAAAAGCATCATTACTCTGTAGTTTTTTGCAGATGTTTCCGAAAGAGACACACTTTGTGTGTTATTGTTATTGCTGTTGTCGTCGTCGTCGTCGTCGTCGTTGTTGTTGTTGTTATTGATGATGATGATGATGATGATGATGATGATGATGATGATGATGATGATGAAGAAGAAGGTGTTTTAATGTAATCACACATTTTGCTTTGTCTGAAAGACACTGAGAGGTAGTTTCACGTTGTCGGGCCAAACACACAAGAGTTCTTTCCCCAGAGAGAAACGGGGTACTGTCGACAGTGAGACTATGTGAGGCCTGAGTGGTTTAGACGGTTTGTAGCACAGGATTTCTAACATACGTTAACACTGAAACCAAAGTGTGTGGCAACTTCATACTCACATTCATGGTTTCAGTCATACCTCTCCTCTCTTCTGTCTTTGAGAAATGATCTTCCAACTCAAAGTCACAAACGTTGTTTAAAATACATCTGACACTCAGTCCACCGTATCAAGACCCATTCCAAACGAAAGAGATAAAAAGCTTGAAGACTATTGCCACTGATTACCACTAACATTCATAGATCTCAAGTTACTCCAACAGTAAAGTCTCCATGGACACGTCTGTGTTGGATTTAAACTCCGTTTGTAATCTAAGATTCTTTCAAGATACTAAATTCACTCACAGGCTCGACTTTTGTGCCCTTCATAAAAAGAAATGGAATTATAGTAGGTGACTTTTACAGTCTACCAAAACCACCATCAGCACCCGCATCACTGCTACCACCCCCACCACTACCATCACCAACCCTAACAGCATAGCCTTTACAGACAGCAATACTTTCCTAGACACCAACAATTATCAAGGGAGGTAAACATGGCACTTACGACCAGCAAATCTGTCAGCCCAAGATACGACACTTAACCCTTTAACCCCCTCCCTTATCCACTGGTAGTAGTAGTAATAGTAATAGTAGCACTAGTAGTAGTAGTAGTAGTAGTGGTGGTGATGGTAGTGGTGGTGGTTGTAGTAATGGTAGTAGGAATGGTATTAGTAGTTGTTGTTGTTGTTGAATTTGTTGTTCCTGTCGTTGTGTTTACAAGAAGATGGTGGATAAGGTGAGGGGACAAACACTTCAACACTTTCCCTCCCTCCGCTTAACACCAATATTCTATAGGAACACAAAATTAAACTTGACTTTTCCAAGTTTGGTCATAGTGATATGGAGAACCTGTTGTTGTCCATACAGTAGTATTCAGATATGGACAACCTGTTGTTGTCCATACAGTAGTATACAGATATGGAAACCTGTTGTTGTCCATACAGTAGTATACAGATATGGACAACCTGTTGTTGTCCATACAGTAGTATACAGATATGGACAACCTGTTGTTGTCCATACAGTAGTATACAGATATGGACAACCTGTTGTTGTCCATACAGTAGTATACAGATATGGACAACCTGTTGTTGTCCATACAGTAGTATACAGATATGGAGAACCTGTTGTTGTCCATACAGTAGTATACAGATATGGAGAACCTGTTGTTGTCCATACAGTAGTATACAGATATGGACAACCTGTTGTTGTCCATACAGTAGTATACAGATATGGAGAACCTGTTGTTGTCCATACAGTAGTATACAGATATGGAGAACCTGTTGTTGTCCATACAGTAGTATACAGATATAGAGAACCTGTTGTTGTCCATACAGTAGTATACAGATATGGAGAACCTGTTGTTGTCCATACAGCAGTATACAGATATGGAGAACCTGTTTTTATCCATACAGTAGCATACATACAGATATGGAGAACATGTTGTTGTCCATACAGTAGTATACAGATATGGAGAACCTGTTGTTGTCCATACAGCAGTATACAGATATGGAGAACCTGTTGTTGTCCATACAGTAGTATACAGATATGGAGAACCTGTTGTTGTCCATACAGCAGTATACAGATATGGAGAACCTGTTGTATCCTACAGAGTACAGTACAGATGGAGAACCTGTTGTTGTCCATACAGTAGTATACAGATATGAAGAACCTGTTGTTGTCCATACAGCAGTATACATGTAGATGTATCCAAGACACAGGCCTGGCCTCAGTGATATGGAGAACCTGTTGTTGTCCATACAGCAGTATAGATGTCTCCAGACAAAGGCCTGGCCATAGCGATATGGAGAACCTGCTTTTGTCCATACAGCAGTATAGATGTCTCCAGAACACAGGCCTGGTCATAGTGATATGGAGAACCTGATGTTGTCAATACAGCAGTATAGATGTCTCAGGACACAGGACTGACCATAGTGATATGGAGAATCTGTTGTTGTCCATACAGCAGTATAGATGTCTCCAGACACAGGACTGACCATAGTGATATGGAGAATCTGTTGTTGCACGTACTGGAGCCTCCCTCTTTATGGAAAGACAAAGTGAACCAAGGAAAAGCCTAAAGCCTAAACAGCTTGAAGCCTGTGACAGGGAGAATTATCGTTTAGCAACAACACTGTATTTTTTGGCTGCCATGACATTAGAGTGTACAGAAATTAGAGCACCTGGTCACAACAGGAAAGCTGGAGGAAAAGAGAACACCAGGTAGACCCAGAAAGAAAATATTGGACGGACTTGCAGGGTGGCTGACGATAGAGAGGGTGGAAGATGTACTAGCAGCGACAAGAGATAGATTCGTATGGAGGGCCATGATCGCCAACGCCATGCGGCAGGGCACATGATGGTGATGATGAACAACAGTGTGCATGCTTCCATAAACCAACAGACATTGCTATGGCTTACACGGTCTTTTAACATGCACATATTTAGATATTTGAACACGCTTCTATGTATTCATGATCGGGTGATTTTTTGTATAGTTTTGGTCTTCTTTGTGTATTTCTTAAAGTATGTTGCATTCTCCTATTTTCTGTTGTAATAGAAGTAGATTAGCAACCGTCACTGGGTAAGTTGGCCTACATGTCGATAAATACAAATTAAAGTTTCATATCAGTTAACGTGTATATCTGGTGTTCTCGTGTATTACACTACACATATTACAGTGATCTGAAAGATTGGAACACAAACCTTCATCTTTTAGTTTCCTCAGGCCTGATTGATAGTTTCATGTCTTAACCCACCTGGCTAAGAAAGAGTTAACGAACAGAAAGCTGACTGACACGTTGATCACGTGGCGCAGTGAAGCCTAGCAAGGTGGAAAGATGATGATTTACACACAGCTCACGCGCCAATCTGGCGTCCCTCTAAAAGTGAACAACCCCAAGATGAAAGGCGCCCCCTAGCCGTGAAGTAGGACGAAGGAAACGATCATCGCCCTTGGCCTATCTTGTCCCTCACCAGGGGGCGCTGCTCGTGACAGACAGCACGTGCCGGCCATTGAGGACATGAACAATTTCACTCTTTACTTGAGAGTGCTCGTTAGTGTGATGGGAAACATTTACATCAAACACAGGCCTAGAATGTGTGTGTGTGTGTGTGTGTGTGTGTGTGTGTGTGTGTGTGTGTGTGTGTGTGTGTGTGTGTGTGTGTGTGTGTGTGTGTGTGTGTGTGTATGAGTGCATGAATGTGTGTATGTTTGTGCGTGCATGTTTGTGTGCGTGTGTGTGTGTGTGTGTTCGCACGCGTGCGCGTGTGTGTGCAAGTGAGGATATGATATTTATGATATACGTTTATATAAACATATGATATATATTTGGTATTAGTATTATGAGGACAAAAGACTGATTGGTACCAATCCCATTATATGATGGCAAAGTCTTGAGATCATTCTACTCAACCCAAGGGCTCTCTGTTTCATGCTATACAGGCATCAATGTCTGTTAGAGTCCCTGTATTATGTATAAGTATTTTCAGTGTCCCCGTTAGCTCAGCTGGTTAGACACCATACTGATGACATGTCATATGTTCCACCCTCAGGTGGTCTATAGTTTGCCATCACATCTGTGGTGTCAGCGCATATGGATTTTTTCCCGAACGTGAAAACGTCGTCGTCAGAAACAGGCACTGAAGCCAGAGTCTGTGTAATATTGCTTAAGTTTTGTGCTCAGATTTGGACTGTGTCGTCCTTAGTGTGGCTCCTTCCGTCATATATCTGTGGTGTTGCTGTATGAAGGATGATTGGAGTAATGTGACACCGCCTTTAATACGCTAAAACTGCAAATTGTGTAAAGATACTGGAGTGTCTGTGTGTGTTGTTGCTGCCACACACTCTGTCTTCCTGTGTGTCTTGTGTTTTTCTCTATAATCATCATTGTCGTGTCGTCGCCGTCATCATCATCATCATCATCGTCGTCGTCGTCGTCGTCGTTGACATTATTATCATTATCAATTCTATCATTAGTATAGTAGATAGTAGTAGTAGTAGTAGTAGTAGTAGTGTGGTAATTGTAGCAGTAGTAATAGTATTAGAAGTAGTAGTAGTATAGTAGTGGTAGTAGTATCATCGAATTTCTCAACTTTGTCCATTGTTCCTCATTGTCACCAACGTCTTCCAGAGCACTGAATTTGTTTTGAACATGTGCATCAAACTTTTTACGTATCACTTTCATCTGTCTTTAAGAGTCCAAGGTTTAGTTTGATGTTGCTTTTGGTCTGTTTCCTTTTCCGCAATTTCAGTCTAAATCTTCCCACTACAGGATTGTGGTCACTGTTGCAGTCTGCGCCTGGTAGTATTTTTGCTGACAGTAAAGAATTTCTAAATCTTTTGTTGATCAGGATGTAGTCAATCTGATTTTTAGTATTATCTCCTGGACTCATCCAAGTCCATTTTCTTCTGTTAGGCTGCTCAAACCAGGTGTTTCCTACTATGAACTCATTCATCTGTGCCCATTCTACAAGTTTCTTCCCCTTTCATTTTGCGTAGCAAGGCCATAAGGTCTAACTATATCCTCCACCCTATCCTGTCCCACTTTAGCATTAAAATCTGCCATTATTACAGTAACTTCTTGTGATTTACATTGGACTTTGGCCATCTCTAATACTTCGTATCATCGACACAAGTAGATTATTCATAAGGAAGATTAGGAAAAGACAGGCAACATTTATAGGCCATTTTATGAGGAAGGGGGATTTGGAGCACCTGGTCTCAACGGAAAAACTGGAGGGAAAGAGAGCACCAGGTAGACCAGGGAGAAAATGCTGGACGGACTTGCAGAGTGGCTGGGGACGAGGAGGGTGGGGGAGATGCTAGGGGCAACGAGAGATAGAGACAGATGGAAATCCATGATCGCCAACGCCATGCAGCAGGGCACCTGATGATGATGAGTAGTATCAGCAGCAGCAGCAGCAGCATTCTCATTATTATTAATATCCTTTCAGTATAAGTACAGTATTATCATTACTGTATATCATTAAAGGGCACACTCTCGTGATTTACTGAAACATGCACTGACAACGACAAAAACATTTACATGCATACTGAAAAGGAAAGGACAGCAGAGGACTTGGACAAAGGGTGGTGGTGGTAGGGGTTGAAGAAGGGGGGATTACTGCTGGACAAAAAGATATGTCATCAAGTTAGACTTGAAAAAGACTGTGTTTGTATTTTGTGTAAGAGACAGGAGAAGGTCGTTTCAATTGTATGAACCAGACACACAACATTAAGAAATTAGAATGATTTAATAAATCATACCAAAGCAAACCAAACTACAGCAAACCAAACCAAACCAAACCAACAAACAAAACAAAACAAAACAAAACAAAACAAAAACGAAACAGCACTACTTCTAAGTCAGAGAAAACACCACCTCAACACATTATTCCCCCAGTGATTACTTTGATGGGCCACACTTGGTCAGATAAGAACCAGGTAAACATGGTGTTGTGTCTGTCTATCGACACACCATCACACAACATCACCCCATCACCACCCCCACCACATTCCCAATTCATCCCCACTCCCATCCCCCATCTTTACCGCCATCCACCCCTACCATCACCCTCTACAAAACATCTCCCGACATGCCCCAGCTGTTCTTGTCATTTGGTGTACTGTCAGGAACCGGGAGTTGTGAGCTGACCTCAATACTTCAAAACACTTTATCAGTGAAGGAGACTTGCATTACTTGAAGTCACCTGAGGTGTAATACTTTGTTTAGTTTGGAGTGTGTGGTGTAGTGGTCAAAACACTTGTGTAGGACACCAGACATACGGGTTCCAATCACCGACCAGACAAGGATTTTTCTCTACCCTCCTCCTCCATTCATTATCATCATGTGCCTTGCCGCATGGCGTTTTGGCGATCATGGCCCCCATACGAACCTATCGCTGCAAGTATCGTGTTTTGGAGCACGGTTTTTCTAGGGAAGATACGATCCTGGTTTTCCGTCACCTTTCATCGGATTTTCTGCCAGGGTTTATTTCCTTAGCCCTGATCTGTCGCGAGACAATCACGGGGCAATGGTGATTTTCTGTCGGGTTAACTCCCTTAGCCTTGGTCTCTTCCAGGACAACCACGAGGCAGTGGTGATCTTCTGTCAAGGTCCTGTTTCTTAGCCTTGACTCGGTGGTATAAGCGCTGGTATTTTGGATGAGACGTTACGCTAAGGTTGTGTACACAGCAGGTATTCAACGCAGATAAAACATCCCACAGCAGCAGAGTTGTTTCTGGCCAAATTCTGCAGAAAAAAATCCTGACAAAGAGAAAATACATACCTGCAGAGAGAAAAAAAAAAGGAAAGAAAATCAATCGCCGGCCCCATAAAAAAAGTGATGTGGTGTACCGTATTGTACGACAAAATGTATCATAAATTACGCTATACCATATTGTACGACAAAATGTATCTTATAAATTACGCTATACCATATTGTACGACAAAATGTATCTTATAAATTATATTACGCTATACCATATTGTACGACAAAATGTATCTTATAAATTACGCTATACCATATTGTACGACAAAATGTATCTTATAAATTACGCTATACCATATTGTACGACAAAATGTATCTTATAAATTACGCTATACCATATTGTATGACAAAATGTATCTCATAAGATACGCTGTCTCAGTAGTTCGCTATATTCTACAGCAAAATGTATCTCATAAAATACACTATCTCAGTTTTTCAGAACTGAAAGCAAAGTAAGAGACGAGGAAGGATGGAGAAAGAGACTACAAATGATAATGATACGGATTTTTTTCGATGGTAGAAGTTGTAAACTTAAAGCTTTTTTGTATATTGATTCGCGGTGTCTGCATGCTGGGTGCATGCTCTTTAACGTGCACATTTTATGTTCTGTATGCGTGTACACAGGAAGAGGGTTTAGGCATTGACAGGTCGGCAAACATGCTGAACTGAGAGATGGGAAAAATCTTCACCCTTTACCCACCAGGCGGGAGCTACTCAGGACCTTTTTACGTTTACCTACTTGACTATGGCACTTGTCAAAGAGAGACAGACAGACAGACAGACGGACAGAGACAGACAGACAGACAGACAGACAGAGACCAAAGGCAGACAGAAGACAGAGACAGAAAGAAACAGAGACAGAGAGACAGACAGAGACAGATAAAGATTGAGACAGAGACAGACAGACAGACGGACAGAGACAGAGAGAGAGACAGATAAAGAGACAAAAACAGACAGACAGAGAAAGATAAAAACAGAGATAGAGAGTGAGAGAGACAATCAGGCAGACAGAAAGGGAGACAGACAGACAGACAGTCAGACACAGAGACATACAGACCAGACATGGACAGAAACAGAGACAAGATGATCAGAATGTACACAATATCATTTTTTTCTTTCTGTCCCAAGCTTAAATGTCTATGATACAATAACACCTTAATGTAACATATTATATGAACTGCATTGTTTAATCCAAAACAAGTGTGACTGCCAGCGTTCAAGCAAACAGGAACCAGAAAAAAACACGAAAGAAGAATATGAACGCGTATTTAATACAAGACAAGACAGACGCAAATTTTCGACCAACTGGCCTTTGTCAAGCGTAAGATTACAAACAAAGAAACACCAGATACAAAAATCATAAGAAAAAGACAAACTTCTCTGCTGCTGTGTCCGATGTGAGAAAAGGAATCTTGTGTTTGTTTGTTTGTTTGTAATCTTATGCTTGACAAAGGCCAGTTGGCCGAAAATTTGCGCCTGTCTTGTCTTGTTGTATTAAATACCCGTTCATATTCTTCTTTCGTGTTTTTTCAAGTTCCTGCATTGTTTAATATAATTGTATTCAGACTGATCATGACCAAAACACATGGTGAATAAACAAGCGTATAAATCTTATAGTAAGAGTTTTCAGAGCAGGACACTGTTGAATTTTACCGTTGTCTTGATCGTTGCAAAATATTGATCAGTCAATCGATCAATCAAAAATAAGGGGATGCTGCACTGCATCGCTGCCCTGTTCATGCGGAGAGCAGGCTGAGTTTGGTATGGTAAATGCATCATGATATTAGATTAAAGAAAGAAAAGAAAAGAA
>CM060305.1:88620989-88628489 GCA_030674185.1 Monoplex corrugatus
GTTGTTGTTGTTTTTGTTGTTGTTGTGGTCGTTGTTGCCGTCGTCGTTGTTGTTGTTGTCGGTGATGGTGGTGGTGTTGCTGTTGTTTTTGTCGTTGTTATTTTTGCTGTTGATGTTCTTCTTCTTCTTCTTCTTCTTCTCTTGCTTTTTCTTCTTTTTCTTTTCGTTCCCCTTCTTCTTTTTCTTCTTCTTCACCATCATCATCATTTTCTTCTTCTTCTTCTTCTTTTTCCTTCTTCTTCTTTTTTCTGTTTTCTTCGTCTTGTTCTTCTTCTTCTTCTTAGTGGGTGTACATGCTGAATGTCATATTTTCATAAACCAACGGACACATACATGATTTAAAGGATCGTTAACACGCGTATTTGATGTTCTGATGGCTTATACACACGAAGTGGGTTTACTCACAAATAGGTCTTCACGCATGCATGCAGGAAGAATCTAAGGCAGAAAGAATTAAAACGGACCTTCTGATACCCTACATTTGAATCATGGGTGTGACATGATTTTGTGACTTGCACTCATCCCTCTCACCCATCCCTCTCTCTCTCTCATTCTTCTTACTCACCCCTCTGACTTATGTCTGATTTACTCATCTGACTTATCCTTCTGATTTATCTGACTCATCCACCCGTTGGGTTGCGGGGGGCTCTTTCAGTATAAATAGTATCCCCACCTTCTGGAAATTCTGTGATAGAAATTTCCTCTTTTCTGTCACTCTCTTTGTTTCTGCCTTGTTGCCTTCCTTTCTGTGCTTTCTACTTATTTTCTGCCTTAATGGTCCATTCACATGTATTTTTTCGATAAAGTCGTTCGTACTTTTTCTTCGGATTGATAATTGGGTACATGTATTAAGTGCATTTTTGGCCCTAAGGAGGTGAGATATGCGGAAGCAATTTTAGGTAATTTATGCCTGTTTATATATATATATATACATGTTTTTGTGTCCTTATGTTGCTTATATTGGATTCAGGTGTGTTTTTTTAAATCTCCCTGTGCGATAAATCAGACGGAATGGTCCTACGCCAGGGGCATGTCCTTGGATTATGTGCGCGAATGCATTGATATGTGTACTTAATTTTCTTTTCTTTTCCTTTTTTTTTTTTTTTTTTTTTTTTCCTGTTGAAGTTTTGTGTATTTTGAAGCGGTTACAGCCCCGATATGGCTTTGCGCAGTCGGCTGGGCTTTAAACAACAATAAAAGAAAAAGAAAAGAAAAATCTTACTCATCCCTCTAAGTTACACCTCTGACTCACGTCTGTGACTCATCCCTTTCACCCATCTCTCACTCATCTCTCCCATTCATCTCTCTCACTCATCTCTCTCACTCACTCATCCCTTTCATCCATCTCTCACTCATCTCTCTCACTCATCTCTTTCACCCATCCATCACATCTCTCTCACTCATCTCTTTTATCCATCTCTCTCACTCATCTCTCTCACTCATCTCTTTCATCCATCTCTCTGACCCATCTCTCTGACCCATCTCTCTCACTCGTCCCTCTCACAAACAAAGGGATAAAAGAAATGAAAGAAAGAATCAGCCGAGCTGCAAAGTCAATACTGAACAAGTTAGGAAAGACTGCAGAAAGGGCGATATTTAATGTTGTTTGAAATCTTCAGGGCTAGATGGACGGTAAGGGGAGAAGTGACAAAGAGAAAGGCAGAGTGAGGACAGGCGACTGAGGTGTAATGAGGGAGAGGGTGGTGAGAGTTGGAGTGACATAAACAGTGGAATGTGCCAGATTTATATTCGTCTATGTTCCGGTGTGGTCCTGTCTCCAGTGGTCAATGTATCCATCTGGCCTATGTCAACTTTAACTCAAATATGCGCATGTACCAAGAAGATCATTCATAAGGAAGATTAAGAAAAGACAGGCAACATTTATAGGCCATTTTAAGAGGAAATGGGAATTGGAGCACCTGGTCACAACGGGAAAGCTGGAGGGAAAGAGAGCACCAGATAGACCCAGGGAGAAGATATTAGACGGACTTGCAGAGTGGCTGAAGACAAAGAGGGTGAAAGAGATGCTTGAGGCAACAAGAGATAAAGACAGATGGAAGTCTATGATCGCCAATGCCATACGGCAAGGCACCTGATGATGATGATGATGCGTATGTACATTGTTCTGGTCCACACTGTGCAAGCAAAATAATGTCACTGCATAGTATGCACACTCTAACTTGTGAGGGGAGCAAAGAGAGAACAAAAACGTACAAAAAGATTTCTTGAACAAAAGAAATACAAGACAATGGACCAGTAAGACAGACACATAGAAAGGAAGAGGAGATGGAAAGAACAGAAGATGACAGGAACGAGCAGCCCCCGATCACCTGTCAAGCCTACTTGAGACCTATGGTCCACGAGCCTTCTCTGTTTCTGGTCCACTCTCCTGGAACAAACTTCCTCTCTGAGTCCGTCAGCAACCTACTTTTGTCTCCTTCAGGTCCGCTTTCAGAACTCATCTTTTCTCCTCTGCATTAAATCCTGACCTCACTCAACCCCCACTGCAGCCTGTCTCCACTCGGTGTGGAATCACATTGTAATATATATTTGTACATATGTTCTCTATAATTTTCCATTGCTTTTCTTCTTTTTCCCCATTTATAGCCATGTGTGTGTGTGTGCATGCGTGCGTATGTGCATGTTCAGCGCTTAGATTTGTTTTCTATCAAGATTTTGCGCTATATAAATATTGTAATTATTATTATTATTAGAAACATAGAAAAAGAGGAAATTTCTAATATATGCTTTCCAGACGGTGGTGATAGTGTGTATACTGAAACAGTCCCCACCCCCTGGGGCTGTGTGATAGTCGTGTGATAGTTATTTGACGGCTAAGTGACATGTGAAAGCAAACTGAAGACACAGAGCCCTTCAACACCCCACTAACATCTGATTGTGAGCAGGAAGAACAAGACAGCGCTTGTTTCAGACCTGTCATTCACAACATCCGCCAACACACACTATCGGGCCAGTCAGCAAAACAGGGACGGTAAGTGGGGCACAAAAACCTCTACCTGTTTATCTCCCCTGTTATCCAGTCGTCTTCTCGTCAGGAGGTCGTCAGCGTGGTGTGTGTCATTCTGTACATCAGCCTGTACTCTGTGTATGTGTGTGTCTGTGTGTGTGTGTGTATGCTATTCTGTACGTCATGTTTTGAAAATAATATTGGTTTTCATCGGTAGGAGGCTCTCTCTCTGTCTCTGTCTCTCTGTCTGCCTCTGTGTCTCTGTCTCTCTCCGTCTCTCTCTCTGTCTCTCTCTGTCTGTGTCTCTCTGTCTCTCTGTCTCTCTCTCTTTCTGTCCCTCTCTCTGTCTCTCTGTCTGTGTGTGTGTGTGTGTGTGTCTCTCTCTCTCTCTCTCTCTCTAGCTCATCGGTTTATGTGCAGGCTTAAGGCTTGTGCCATGATCATTTTGGATCTTCTCCATCACATGGCAGCAGTGGCGTCAATGCATATGGAATTCATTCCGAGCGCGGAGACGTCATCTTGAGAAACTGACATTGTGTACGCCAGTGCGCATTGCCATGTGTATTTAGTCTTCTTTTTCCCAGTTTTTCTTTTCTCATCAGTGAACTATTATGTACTTTTTTAGATGGCTACAGTCCTGATATGGCTCTGAGAAGTCGGCTGGGATTAAAATAAAAAGAACACACACACAACACACACACACACACACACACACACACACACACACACACACACACACACATGAACATATCTCTCTGTGTGTCTCTGTCTCTCTCTGTCTGTCTGTCTGTCTGTCTGTCTCTCTCTCTCTCTTTCTCTCTCTCTCCTCCTGTCTCTTTCTCTCTTCTTTCTCTTTCTCTCTCTCTCTCTCTTTCTCTCTCTCTTTCTCTCTCTCTCCCTCTCTCTCTCTTTCTCTCTCACTCTCTCTCTCTCTCTCTCTCTCTCTCCCCCTCTCTCTCTCTCTCTCTCTCTCTGTCACGCATTCGCAAACACCGTTCTTTCAATCACATACACCACAAACACAAATGATCTATGGTATAACGCTGAACACAAACAGCCAAATGTTAAGCACAGAACAGAGTCAGACATGTCTGGGGAACCTTGTTTCATATGCACCAGCATCTGTACATCTGTAGCTACATCCGTAAGCACACTGTAAAATTATCAACAAGATATTGAAAACAACGTTTGTGAAAACTAACAGCCCATTCAAACTTGAAGCAAAAGAAGCATGGGAAAAGTATCGTTAGTACTATGATGATGATCATTGCTGTTGTTGTTACCATCAGCATCATCATTGTTGTTGCTGTTCTTGGTATTATTGTTATTATTGACATTGTTATAATTATCATTAATGATGTTATTGTTATTAGTTGTTATAATCGTTGCCATACATCGGTCTTGTATAGCGCTGTTGTTCAAATTCCTTTATTAGATTTTATAGCACACTACACGTAACCAGACTTTTACCGGAGCATGGCCAGGAGAACTCAAGCTGTTAGGTGAGCTGACCACAGTCCACTATGTTATTGTACAGTCTGTATCTTTGGTGGGTGTGTATGCTGGGTGTTTTCAGGTTCCCATAAGCCAGCCACTGATATTTCCAGGATCTAAGATCTTTAACGTGCATACTTTATATTCTGCATGCGTGTACACACAGAGTTATTTTAGGCAGTGGTCGGTCTGTACAATTGTTGATCTGGGAGATGGCAAAATCTCCACCGTTTACACACCAGACAGAGATGATAAGGCGGATTGAACCCAGGACCTGAATAACAGAAGGCCGACATTTGCTCACTTGGCTATCATCGTACAGTTAACGTAATGCTTCAACAGTAAACAGTTGTACAATGTTTCAACAGTAAACAAACATCGTAATACAGTCAATGTTTCAACAGTAAACAAACATGTAATACAGTCAATGTTTCAACAGTAAACAAACATCGTAATAATATGTTGTTATAATATCACACTATTCATAAACAGATATAGTAAGCCATTCCATCATTCTCAACAAGTCGGCCTCGTGCACGGCTATACTGATGTTTCGCCATTAACCCTTTGACTCCGTCATCTGTCCATCCGCTTTCTTCATCATAAATCATGATAGAAAAGTGAAAACGTAACCATTTTCCTTCCTTACCCTATCCAACAGCTTCCAAAATCAATGATGGATACGGTGAGGGAGTGAAAGGGTTACGTTAGTGGGAAGCTAATGGATAGGATGAGGGATTCAGAGGGTTAATCCCAAAGTCTCCAAACCGTTCCCGTGGAATGTCAGCCATGTGTAATCGCAGAACGCAGAGGCCGGGCTGATTAGAACGATTAACACTTTAAAAAATATTTACTTCCAGATAAGTGGGCTGTCAGTAGACACAGTGTATTTATAACTGTTTTAAATGTGCTGTTTAGCAGGGGGTGGGTGTGGGGGTGGGGACTGCATGTTGTGCTGAAATTGGACAAAACAAGTCAACATTTGTTTTAAAGGATCTGAGAACATGACATCATCCACACTGCATTCTGGGTATGTTCCATTTTGAGTTCTGGGCAGCCATTGCAGTAGATGAAGTTATTACAAACCTGATCAGACCTAAAAATCTACCTTAGCCAGTTTTATTCTATTTTTTTTTTTTTATTCATTGTTTCTTACAGTTCTACCCATGGTGTCTGTCTCTATGAACTGACAATAAATTGTATACAACAGCAATGGTGAACAACGGAAAAGTATGTTTTCACCTCTTTGCCTAAAAGGCGCTGTGTCGTCGCTAGTCCATGTATACATAGAATAGGCCTGTGCTGTTGAGAGTGAGAGAGACAGAGACGGAGAGACAGAGACGGAGACAGACAGACAGACAGACAGAGACGGTTGAAGAGTTGATTCATTGCGGTTATAAATCACAATAATAGGTTGGAATGAACAAATCACGATATGTAAAAATATATGTGTTGTGTTAGCAATGGCTTGATGATGTGTACAACTACAGCTGATATATCGCTGAAATAAAAAAAACGCACGAAGAACTGAATCCTTACTGGTGCTAAAGAAAATTTCGAAAATAACACCACGACTTGGTTCATTCATGCTCTTCAGTTACTGCATGTGTTTTGATTAACGGATGTGAAAAATATATTTTCTTGTTGTTGGTTATGTGTACTGGAAAGTAGAAAGACAATATCTTACCGATTTAAACAGGACGACATTCAACGTAGAAGTACGACTCCCACATAAATCCTTAAACTTGTTTTAAGAATTAGACCCCCTTTTTCTTTACAGACATAGGTAGCTATTGAATAGTGGACCCCTCCCCTTGAAATTGTGGACCTTCTTTTTGCTTCCTTTTGAAATTTCACGATTAAGCTATCCACATACCACTTGCCACATGTGCAGTAGTAGTCTCCCCTGACTTATACCGGAATAGTCTTCTATGCTGCATGCCGTCACTGGTCAACCTTTATGTTATCACAATCTGTTTTGTTGTGTTCATGTTGTTTTTTGTGTTTTTTCTTCTACTTACATGTATGTTGCATGGTGTTTTGTGGAAAATTACTGGCCAAGAATAGAAATTTGGTGGTGTTCCTTGATGCTGTGGATTGACATTGTAAGTAGCGGTGTTACTACAGGTTATTATTTTAGGCCAGCCCAGTTATTTTGTACAGAACAGGGACTGCTCTAGCCCAGACTGGAAAGAACTATAACAGGTTAATTATTGAGGGATTAGTTAACGGATTTTAATTAACATGTAATAAATTATTAGAAGAAATTATTGATTGAAGAAAATTGTTAATCAGTTAGACAGTTTGGTGATAAGCGAGCGCACCTTGCGGTGAGCGCAGAAATATGAATAAATGTGAGTATATGAATATATACAGGGGGGTGAAAAAATAGGTATACAGTTATCTATCTATCTATCTCTATCTCTCTCTGTCTCTCTCAATCATAATTTCTCTCTCTCTCTCTCTCTCTCTCTCTCTCTCTCTCTCTCTCGCTCTCCTCTCGTCTTCTCTTCTCTCTTCTCTCGTTTTCTATCTGTCAATCTCTCAATTAAATTGCCGCTTAGACCTAAATTAAATTGCCGCTTTACCTGCAAAAAATTTAAAAAATTAAAAGTTAGGATAAAAGTAGCATGCATATTATTAATTGCGATAAAATGCAATTAATGACACTGAAAATATCGAAAATAAGGCCAACTATGTTAATGTGCTAATAATTTTAATGAATTAAGCATTATAATAATGATGTGATACTTACTGTTACCTACTTTTGCACACACACAACACACACACACACACACACACACACACACTCACCTGTATATTAGCAGCCAGGACAAACGATTTATAGGTACCTTAACAAGTGACTATATTCCTCAGCCTCTATTGGGCTTGTGGTCAGTACAGAGCTGAAGTCAGGTAGCTGCATCGAGCCTGGGCCCGAGACAGACAGACAGAGACAGACAGAGTATGCTGGTGTTGTATCGAGTGTTGTCCTGGGCCCGAGACAGACAGACAGAGACAGACAGTATGCATGTTGT
>CM060305.1:88633489-88650989 GCA_030674185.1 Monoplex corrugatus
TAACAGGAAAGGCACTGCCCGCAATACAGTAAGCTGTCCACAGCAGTGCACACAGGGTACAATGACAGTTCAACAATACACAACAGCCAGCTGTCATTCAGTTGAAGTGGGACCGGAGGAAGCAGAACCCAGGAACACAAGACCTCTCCCTATGGCTGTGGAAGGACATGTGTCTCCAGGATCGGTTGTGTCGCCTACGTGAAGACCTACATTGGGCGATAAAGAACCAGTATCCTACTCATCTGTCCATCATCATCATCGTCGTCGTCGTCGTCATCGTCATCGTCATCATCATCATCATCATCATCATCATCACCACCACCACCACCACTTCGGTACACAGCGATTCTTGTGGCCAATATATTGCTGTAACACAAACACCTGTAGACACTTACCAACACATGTATAACTGAACCCAACACAACGCTAACCCCCTTCTGTATCACAAACACCTGTATACACGTACCACCACGTGTGTAACTGTACCCAACACAACGCTAACACGCTGTATCACACCTGTACACACTTACCAACATGTGTATAACTATACCCAACACAACACAAACACCGCTGTATTGCAAACACATGCACACCCTTACCAACACGTGTATATCTACATCCAACACGACACTAATACCGCTGTAACGACGGGTGCGATAGTTTGGTGGTTAAACGTCAGTTTTTCAATCTTAAGGGTAGGGTTCAATCCTGTCTTTCCACCAGGCAGGTGAAAGATGGAGATTTTACAAATTTTCCAAGTAACCATATGTGTAGACGTGTTAGTACTTAAATCCCCTTCGTGTGAACATGCATATGTCCCCCGTTGGGTTGCCGGGGGCTCTTTCAGTATAAATAGTATCCCCATCTTCTGGAAATTTTGTGCTAGAAATTTCCCCTTTTCTGTCACTGTCTTTGTTTCTGCCTTGCTGCCTTGCTTTCTATCATTTCTGCTTATTTTCTGCCTTAATGGTCCATTCACCTGTATTTTTTCGATAAAGTCTTACGTACATTTTCTTCGGATTGATAATTGGGTACATGTATTTAGTGCATTTTTGGCTCTAAGGAGGTGAGATATGCGGAAGCAATTTTAGATAATTTATGCCTGTTTTCATTTATGTTTTGGTGTCCTTATGTATGCTTATATTTGTATTCAGGTGTGTTTTTTAAATCTCCCCTGTGCGATAAATCGGACGGAATGGTCCTACGCCGGGGGCATGTCCTTAGATTATGTGCGCGAATGCATTGATATGTGTACTTAATTTTTCTTTCTTTTTCTTTTTTTTTTCCTGTTGAAGTTTTGTGTGTTTTGAAGCGGTTATAGCCCTGATATGGCTCTGCGCAGTCGGCTGGGCTTTAAACAACAATAAAAGAAAGAAAGAAAAAGAACATGCATAAAGAATATCATGTGTACACGTTAAAGATCATGTTAGTCATATGTCATTGTATTGTGGGTTTATGGAAACATGAAAACACCCAGTATGCACGCTTACCGTAGATGGAGTATGCAGACTGTTACGCAAAATACCGTCTGTATGGGCAAAAAGCAAAGAGCATACACATGTTGGAGGAAAAATGTTAAAAACCTTGCCGTATCAGAAACAGCTGTACAGCCTTGATGAACAAAGCATGACTACTCAGTACCATACCGTCGGGACATAGCACAGCCCCAAGCTTCAAAGCCTCCATACCTCCTGTCTGTGTGTGTGTGTGGGGGGGGGGGGGGGGCATGTGTGGCATGCCGGGCCAGCTAAGAAGCTGTCGGTCTTTACAGTCACAGCCCCAGGGGCCGTTCATTCCTGACATCACTTAGACAACACACAGTTCAGCTCTGCAGGACACGAACACAGGTACTTGACTTGATGCAGGAAATAGCAGCTCTCTCTCTCCTCTCCTCTCTCTCTCTCTCTCTCTCTCTCTCTCTCTCTCTCTCTCTCTGTCTATCTGTCTCTCTCTCTCTGTCTCTCTGTCTGTCTCTCTCTCTCACTCTCTCTCTCTCTGTCTGCCTCTGTATCTCTCTCTCTCTCTCTCTCTCTGTCTGCCTCTGCATGTCTCTCTCTCTCTCTCTCGCTCTCTGTCTGCCTCTGCATGTCTCTCTCTCTCTCTCTCTCTCGCTCTTTCTCTCTCTCGCTCTCTCTCTCTCTCTCCGTCTCTGTCTCTCTCTCTGTCTCTCTCTCTGTCTGTATCTCTCTGTCTGTATGTTTGTCTGTCTGTCTCTTCTCTCTCTCTCGTCTTGTCTCTCTCTCTCTCGTCTCTCTCTCTCTCTCTCTGTCTTGTCTCTCCCTCTCCCTCTCTCTCTTCCTCTCTCTGTCTTTGTCCTTTCTCCCCTCTCCTTTTCTCTCTCTCTCTCGTCTCTCTCTTCTCTCTCGCTCTCTCTCTCTCTCTCTCTCTCTCTGTCTGTCTCTCTGTCTCTCTCTCGTCTGTATCTCTCTCTCTCTCGTGTCTGTTGTCTGTCTCTCTCTCTCTCTGTCTCTCTCTGTCTTTGTCTCTCTCCCTCTCTCTCTCTCTTTCTCTCTCTGTCTTTGTCTTTCTCTCCCATCCTTCTCTCTCTCTCTCTCTCTCTCTCTCTTCCTCCCTCCCTCCCTATCCGTGCAAAGGTTATCGCCCGTTGCTCAAGTTTTAGTGCATTCCAAATTCATTACTGCTTTTATCCTAAATTGCAAACCAAGTAGTCTTAAGCACTTTAGATTTTGATCAAAGATGTTCATCACACATAAAACATTCCTTATGCACATCAGCCAAATCTACCAGTATGTTACCACTTGATTTCTTGAGCATGCACAAACTCTCAACGCTGGCAAAGTCTTGAAAAGGGGAAAGGGGGAGGGGCGAGGAAAAGGAGGGGGGGGGACGAGGATCTTGAAGCACCAACTTCACCAGAATAATGCTTCACCCTGAGGGACAAACATGTCAGTTTTTAATTGTAGGCTGGGATTGAACTTGAAAACTCAGATTTTAAATCCACAACGTTACGAAAAGAACCAACCAGCGTGCACATTGTGTTCTCATCAGGATCCTCTGGACTTGGGGCCCTGACAACGTTCACAACGATCTTGTCGACACACAGGGTTAGTGAATACTGTAGGCATTAACCATGACACCAGGACTTTAACTGTTTCTATACGTAAACATCTAGTCCTACAGGAGATCAGTTCAATGGAACTTACCACTACAACAGACAGTGATTCTTTAGGGAAGAACCAGTGACAGTTGTGAAACTTCCTGTAGTTGTACACTGTGCTGATGATATTTACCTGACAACATCAAAGGTGCCAACAGGTGTTTACACTTCCTGTGTCTGTATACTGTACTGATGACATTTACCTGACAACATCAAAGGTGACAGGTGTCTGTATACTGTACTAATGACATTCACCTGACAACATCAAAGATACCGACAGGTGTGACACTACCTGTGTCTGTATACTGTGCTGATGACATTTACTTGACATCAAAGGTGACAGGTGTGACGCTTTCTGTCTGTATAATGTCTTGATGACATTTACCTAACAACATCAAAGATACCGACGGGTGTGACACTTCCTGTGTCTGTATACTGTACTGATGACATTTACCCGACAACATCAAAGGTACCGACAAGTGTTACACTTTCTGTGTCTGTATACTGTACTGATGACATTTACCTGACAACATCAAATGTGCCGACAGGTGTTACACTTCCTATATCTGTATACTGTACTGATGACATTTACCTGACAACATCAAAGATACCGACAGGTGTTACACTTCCTGTGTCTGTATACTGCACTGATGACATTTACCTGAAATCCTCAAAGATACCGACAGGTGTTACATTTCCTGTGTATGTATTCTGTACTGATGACATTTACCTGACAACATCAAAGATACTGACAGGTGTTACACTTCCTGTGTCTGTATACTGTACAGATGACATTTACCTGACAACATCAAAAGTGCCGACAGGCGTTACACTTCCTGTGTCTGTATACTGTACTGATGACATTTACCTGACAACATCAAAGATACCGACAGGTGGGTGTCTTCCGTTTCCAAAGCGTGACCTTCTGATTGCCGCCAACCCACAATTCTCAACATCCAGGACAGACTGCCAAGATGAGGATTACAGGGAGGGGGGTGGGATTGGAGGAGAAGGGGGAGTGCAATGACGTATAAGTGTGAAGGATCCATCTCACTTGGATCATACCACAAGTGATCCATTAATTTGTTCCCCTTTGATGTGGATTTCCTCTTCTCGCGTTTTTCCTTTTTTTTTTTCTTTTTTTTTTTTTGTTATTTGCTTTTACCTTTATCTGTATTTCTTTTAAGCGGTCTATTATTTTCTTGGATGTGTGTATGCATGTCGTTCCTGCAATATGCAGGTGGGATGCTGCCCTCCATGGGAATGCCAGGGCTCTTCCAGTATAAATAGTATCCCCACATGAAAATTCTGTGCTAGAAATCTCCTGTTTTCTGTCGCTCTCTTTGTTTCTGCCTCGTTCCTTTGCTTTCTGTCATTTCTTCCTATCATCTTCTGCCTTGCTGATCCATTCATATGCATGTGTTCGATAAAGTCTTACGTACTTATTCTTAGGAATGATAATTGAGTACACGTATTTAGTGCATTTTTGGGTCTAGGGAAATGAGATGTGCGGAAGCAATTTTAGGTAATTTATGCCCGTTATTATATATGTTTTGGTGTCCTTAGGTATGCTTACATTTGTATTCAGGTGTGTTTTTTTTTAATCCCCTGTATGATAAATTGGACGGAGTGGTCAACGCCGGGGGCATGTCCTTGGATTCTGTGCGCGAATGCGTTGATATGTGTATTCAATTTTCTTTTCTGTTCTATTTTTTTTTCTGTTGAAGTTTTGTGTGTTTTGAAGCGGTTATAGCCCCGATATGGCTCTACGCAGTCGGCTGGACTTTAAACAACGATAACAACAACAATAACAAGATGGGATGTTGCTGTACAGTCTGCATAGTTTCTTTTTCGATGGACGTCCATGTTGGGTGTTGTCATGTAGGATATTGTCATGTTTACATAAACCATAGGACACTGATATGACTTACAGGATCTTTAACGTGTATATATGTTACTCTGCCAACATAGGAAGGGGATTTAGGCACTAACAGATCCGTACATATGTTGCCATGGTAAGTCAGACAACTCCTCACCCACCAGGTGGTGCTGTCTAGGCGGATCGAACCCAAGACATTCCGATCAGAGGACAGACGCTTACCCACCTGACTACTGCGCCTGACAATTCCTCACTTAAACTGACTGTGATATCAGCACTATTTCTTCCTGCTATGTACATGTATATACTGTTTGCCAAACTGGTCATGACAAGTGCCATCAGGTCAGTGTTGTTTATGGCAGGTGACATCAATGAACACACCCCATTCATCATCATCATCATCAGGTGCCTTGCCGCATGGCGTTGGCGATTATAGACTTCCATCTGTCTCTATCACTTGTTGCCTCAAGCATCTCTTCCACCCTCTTTGTCCCCAGCCACTCTGCAAGTCCGTCTAATATTTTTTTTGCCTGGGTCTACCTGGTGCTCTCTTTCCCATTACATAACAAGAACGCATCAAGCAGGTGGGAGGTGAGCAAGTCAGAAAGAGTGAAGGAGACAGACAGAGATAGAGAGAAAGAGATACAATGACAATGATAATGATGCCTTGTTTTCAAAAGGTCATAATGATAATAATGGCATTTATACGGATCCAAATCAATGTATAAATCAAATCAATGCGCGCGATCTCATCATTTGCGAAAGCATTCACTCGTAATGACAGAAACTTAAAACCCTTTCACCGCCGATGTCGCCTTTCGGCGACCGTCTGGCAGACCACCGACAGACTTTATTGTTGCATAATCCCATACTCCAATCATTCTTCTTTCTTAAAAAAAAAACAGAAAGTAATTTGGTTGAGAAATAAGAAAGTTAGTCATTTGAAATCGGTAGGTGCATTTTTCTTGATGTTTTTTTTCTTTAAAACAGCTGGCGCTGAAGACTTTAACATCTAAAATCACTGGCGGTGAAGGGGCTTTAGAGCACAAAACACACACAGACCGGGAGGGGGAGGACAGGATGGGAGTAAGACAAACGGGGGGGGGGGGGTACGCAGAGGGGGGAAATCACTGCTGGACAAATAGGTAGACAATCTATGTCTTCATGTTGGACTTGAAAGAAGACAGACTATGTGACTGTCAAATACAGTGTAGACAGGGGAAGCTCATTCCAGTTCTATGGACCAGACACAGAAAAAGAGCGGCGACCAACTGTATTGAGGGATCTGTAAACAAGTAGTTCCAGAAGCAGATCAGAGAGGTCGGGCAGAGATTTGTCCTCTAGTTACTAAAAGCCATTTTCAAACGAGTCTTAGCTAATCTGTGTAAGTATATTTACGTATAACTACAAACATAACATGAAAAATACACCGAGAAAAACAGAGATAAGAAAAGTTAAGGTAACATTTATTTCAGTGGTAATAGATAATCACTATAAAATACGTGTTTTTTTCATCCAGCCTTTGCCCCCATCGGATAAAGAGACACATACGAGTATACGCAGGCGCGTGCCTGCGGACAGAGACAGTGGGGGTGAGTAAGTGAGTGAGTGAGTGAGTGGAGTGAGTGAGTGAGTGAGTGAGAAGAGAGAGAGAGAGAGGGGAGACAGAGACAGACAGAGACAGGGGGAGATACACAGGCAGAAAAAGAGAGGGGGAGAGAGGAAGACAGACAGACAGACAGAGAAAGAGACAGACAGACAGACAGACAGAGACAGCGACAGGGACACAGAGAAGACAGAGACACAGAGAGAGAGGAGAGAGAGAGAGAACATACAGACACCGACAGACAGTCAGACAGTACGAGATACAGTTAGACAGACTGACTCAGAGAGAGAGAAAGGGTAAAAGGTACAGTTAGACACACACAGAGACAGACAGAAAGAAAGACAGAAAGAAAGACAGACATAGACAGAGCAGTATTTACATAGCCTGAATGTGTATGCCTGTATGTGTATGTGAGTATACGTATGTGTGTGGTTGCGCACGCGCGCGCACGTGTCTGTGCGTGCGTGTGTGTGTGTGTGTGTGTGTGTGTGTGTGTGTGTGTGTGTGTGTGTGTGTGTGTGTGTGTGTGGCGCGCGCGTGCCATTTCAGTCTACAAGCTAAATAAAAACAATAGTGTCGTGTGTATTTGTGTCCTGTTTGATGTTGGGAATCTTTGTTTCCTGTTTGATGTTGGGAATCTTTGTGTCTTGTTTGATGTTGGGAATCTTTGTTTCCTGTTTGATGTTGGGAATCTTTGTGTCCTGTTTGATGTTGGGAATCTGTGTCTTGTTTGATGCTGGGAATCTTTGTGTCCTGTTTGATGTTGGGAATCTGTCTTGTTTGATGCTGGGAATCTTTGTGTCCTCTTTGATGTTGGGAATCTTTGTGTCCTGTTTGATGTTGGTTTGACGTTGGAAATCTTTGTATCCTGTTTGATGTTGGGAATCTTTGTGTCCTGTTTGATGTTGGGAATCTTTGTGTCCTATTTATTGTTGGGAATCTTTGTGTCCTATTTATTGTTGGGAATCTTTGTGTCCTGTTTGATGTTGGGAATCTTTGTGTCCTGTTTGATGTTGGAAATCTTTGTGTCCTGTTTGATGTTGGGAATCTGTCTTGTTTGATGCTGGGAATCTTTGTGTCCTGTTTGATGTTGGGAATCTTTGTGTCCTGTTTGATGTTGGTTTGATGTTGGAAATCTTTGTGTCCTGTTTGATGTTGGGAATCTTTGTGTCCTGTTTGATGTTGGGAATCTTTGTGTCCTGTTTATTGTTGGGAATCTTTGTGTCCTGTTTGATGTTGGGAATCTTTGTGTCCTGTTTGATGTTGGGAATCTTTGTGTCCTGTTTATTGTTGGGAATCTTTGTGTCCTGTTTGATTTTGGGAATCTTTGTGTCCTGTTTGATGCTGGGAATCTTTGTGTCCTGTTTGATGTTGGTTTGATGTTGGAAATCTTTGTGTCCTGTTTGATGTTGGGAATCTTTGTGTCCTGTTTGATGTTGGTTTGATGTTGGAAATCTTTGTGCCCTGTTTGATATTGTCAAGTTCTATATGTACAGCAATGAACATGACAGTGACATATTATCAACACAACCTTTAGTGTGAACATGACAATAACTCAATACAACTACAGGCTTTAATGTCAACTTTCAGGTGACAAAAACTACACGTATTACTAGGGATATGATAATAGTTCTGTAGACATACGTTAGTCTTACTTGCATCATCTTTATACACTTATTAGTCTTACCTGTATCAACTTTCAGATGACAAAACTACAAGCTGTACTATGGATATGATAATAATCCTTTACACACTTTAATCTTATCTGTATCAACTTTACACACACGTTAATCTTACCTGTAACAACTTTCCTATGGTAAAACTACAAGCTTTTTTATGGATATGGAAAGAATTGAATTACACACACGTTAATCTTACTTGTATCAACTTTCCAATGGTGAAACTACATGGGTTTTTTATGGATATGGTAAGAATTGAATTACACACACGTTAATCTTACCTGGGATTCTGGAAAAAACTATGACTGTAAGATGTTGTGACAGTAGTGACGGAACACACTTTGCTGCACAAAGGATTTGAACTGATGCACACAGCAGCCTGGGTAGATGGCACTACTGGAGTGTGACGGTCAGTCAGTGGTCAGTGGGTACATACACCAACGTCCACCCGTCTCCCTCTGTCCTCCCGTATTGAGAACTACTGGCCATGATGATGACAGATCTGACTGACGTGACTGTCTATGTCTCACATTCACCACTGTCCTTGCTGTGATTACAACAGCTAGGATGTCCAGTGCAGAATGGTTCTGATGTGTCTTTCACTGTTGACTGATATACACGTATCACTGGTGTCCACAAACTGTGACCAGGTGATGTTCTTTTGTTTTTCTCTTAGTATTTTTATGCGTTGATTAATGTCACGTTTATAAACGATTCCATTGCTCACAATCAGAAAGGTTAAGTTTGTGATGATGTACACAACCGGGTAGTGATCTTGAGTGTGAAATAAGGTCCTTGGAATCTGTCCTTTGGTTCAAAAACACAAGCTGGTATGGTCTGGATTGCCAGTTCATTTTCCCACTTCAAAATTGGATTGCCAGTTCATTTTTCTGCACCAAAGTCGCCTACAACAGGTAGAACAGTCATTACGTTTTCCCCCATCAAAGTAGCCTACAACACGTAGTACTGTCAATCAATTTTCCCCATCAAAGTAGCCCCCAAAAAGATCCCGCAGCAGTCAGTGGACTTGAAGCAAGAAGCCAAATGCCGTCCTATCACTCAAGCGTCCACGTGTCGCATGACCAAAAGTGCAACTTGACCAACAGAAGAATCAAAGCCAGCTGTCCAATAGCAATATCTTGTATTCAGCCGAGCATCACAGGACTTCTATTCCGGGTCTAAAAGAGATGGGGCATGAAGGTATATGTACGGCATGGTTTCTCACCTGGACGGAGTGGCCTGACGCCTGACACAGGTGATTACTGCCAGGTGAATGGAGAACACGGTTTGTCACCTGTCCCTGTCTCACACCTGTCTGCACACACACACACTCCTGACTGCTCATACACACAGACAGACAGACTGACAGGCAAACAAACAATTCCACCTGGGTGCCCCGACAGACAGATACCCAGTTGTAGCTGACTGCACACAGACTGACAGAGGGACAGACAGGCTGACGGTGGTGATGGAGACCAGTAGCCTACAGCAGGCAGCACCAGTCAGCTGTGCACTACATGTCTTAGCGACCTGCGGCCACACCACACGGCGTACAGCACACAGGATGTGGCGCGATTCTAGCAATTCTCTTCCCCTCTTCTATCATAGTCACCCCTCCCTCCCGCCAACACCCCTCCCTCTCTCTCTCTCTCTCTCTCTCTCGCATCTCTCTCACTCTCTCTCTCTCTCTCTCTCTCTCTCTCTTTGTCTCTCTGTCTGCATGTCTGTCTCCATATCTCTATCCCTCTCTGTCTGTGTGTGTGTGTGTGTGTGTGTGTGTGTGTGTGTGTGTGTGTGTGTGTGTGTGTGTGTCTCTTCCTCTCTCTCTCTCTCTCTCTCTCGCTCTCGCTCTCTCTTTCTGCTTCACTGCCTTTCTCTCTCTCTCTCTCTCTCTCTCTCTCTCTCTCTTCTCTCTCTCTCTCTCTCTCTCTCTGTACGTGTGTGTGTGTGTGTTTCTGTCTGTCTGTTTGTCCGTCTCTCTTTGTCTCTCTGTCTGTCTGTCTCTCTGTCTGTCCCTCTGTCTCTGTCTCTCTCTGCCTTTCTGTGCCTCTCTGTCTCTCTGTGCCTCTCTCTCTGTCTCTCTCTCTTTCTCTCTGTCTCTCTCTGCCTGTCTCTCTCTCTGTCTCTTCCTCTCTGTCTGTCTGTTTGCCCCATCTCTCTCTCTCTCTCTCACTCTCTGCATCTCTGTCTCTCTGTCTGCCTGCCTGTCTGTACGTGTGTGTGTGTGTGTTTCTGTTTGTCTGTCCGTCTCTCTTTGTCTCTTTGTCTGTCTGTCTCTCTGTCTGTCTCTCTCTCTCGCTCTCTCTCTTCTTCTCTCTCTCTCTCTCTCTCTCTCTCTCTCTCTCTCTCTCTCTCTCTCTCTCTCTCTCTCTCTTTCTCTCCGGACTATTTTCAAACCACTGACTTGCTTCCTCTCTCATTCGCTACCATTCCCTGTTTCTAAATGTACGTAAACCACAGTCTGGCTGCCTGGTTCACTTCGTGCAGCCCTACTCAAGATCATTTGTCTTGGGTTCAATTCCAGCCCGCTCCATAAACGCTGTGCTGTGTGCTACCCACTGAAATGTTCTGCCTTGGTTCCACCGGCATGTGGATAACACAGAGCTTATAGTCTCCATTTTACATAGGTCCTCAGGGTTTTTTTCTTGTTCTTGTGCAGTTTGCAATTTGTTCAAGAGGGAATCATGCACACTTAGAAAAGTACACATGCGCTCCACCCAAATCTGCCAGCAATTATTATAATATTTGGTAGACTCTTTGAGCTTTGCAAAATTCTGTACATTGACAAGGTCTTGAAATATGTGGATAGGGAGTGGTACCCATGAAACACGGAGTAACGCCACCAGACAGATTGAAGCATTAATTTAATTAAAATAGGCAATAAACAGGTCAGTTGTCATCCCACAACCCCACCCAGCACACCACACACAACCTCCATCCACCCACGCTCATAATTTATTGTCTCCATCGTCCCGACTCCATCCCGTCTTCCATCCCCGATTAAAAAAGCATAAACCAAACACAGAAAAAAGAAAAGACGACACAAAAACCAAACATATACACACACAAAACAACATTGAAAAAAAAAAAACCACCACCACCCCAACAACAATTTATGTTCTGCCCCTCACATTACTCCTCACCATCCCTCTAATCGTCTTTTCCATTTTTTTACACTTAGTTAATCTCTGATTCAGGAAAAGCCCATACACTGTCCACACCATGCTGTAGGTGTCTGTGTGGTATTAAATTTGAGGCAGTACCAATGTTTGTCTGATTGGTGATGCCTCTTGTTCTTCTTGTCATAGTAGGCTTTTGGCCTCTTCCTCTAACACTTTTTCCAGTAAGAGTGTGGCCTTCAGAACAACCATCTGTGGATGAATGCCCAGCTATGTTCAGGAGCTGCCCTGTCCCTCAAATAATGAACTGATGTTTACCACCTCATTCTCCTCCGACCCAGTTCCATGTGTTCTTTTCTCCCCAACTGTTGCTCCGCCTCAGTGGCGTTGATTCCAGTCTGCTCGTTCCAGCGTCACAGCACACCATCATCTTCAATGTAATTCACGTAAAATCCCAGTGTCAGGAAACCCGTGGCAGTCACACACGTCACGTCGCCATAAGGCCACTCAAACACAGGAGATTCTGCACTGCTGATGGATGATTTCAGTGAAGTTCAACATTGCCTGTTCTGGTCCATCTTACTAAGAACCCTGCATACTTAGCCCCCTACTAATGATAGTAATCACTCAGTGTCGGAGCCAGGCAGAGTGACACTCTCCCCCTTCCCCGGAAATGAGACCATCAAAACCACCACGGCCCTTTATCAACAGTATCCCATGAGCTGCTTGCACCAAAGACACTGACATGAATTGACAGAAGATATGGAAGCATCAGGGAAATCAAGACTCAGGTCATCACCAGATAAGGGCGTGAAGAGCCACAGAATGTGAAACAATGTTTACAATGATCATCATCATCATCATCATAAGGTGCCTTGCCACATGACGTTGGCGATCATGGCCTTCCATCTGTTTCTATCTCTTGTTGCTTCAAGCACCTCTTCCACCCTTTTTGTCTTCAGCCTCTCTGCACGTCCGTCCAATATCTTCTCCCTGGGTCTGCCTGGTGCTCTCTTTCCCTCCAGCTTTCCCGTTGTGACCAGGTGCTCCAATTCCCCTTTCCTCATAAAATGGCCCATAAATGTTGCCTGTCTTTTCCTAATCTTCCTTATGAATGATGTGCTTGTGTCTGTTTCCATCAAAACTGTCTCGTTTGTTTTCTTTGCTGTCCATGACACTCTCAAATTCTTCTTAGAAACCTCATCTCGGCTGCCTCAATCTTGTTCTGGCTTTGCTTGTTGACTGTCCACGCCTCACAACTGTACAACAGTATTGGTTCTATATAACATTCAAGAACTCTCTTTCTAATGTTAATTGATAGGCATTTGTTGGTAAGAATGCTTTTCATCTTCTTGAATGCTGTTTTGGCTTGGCCGATTCTGCTGGCTATTTCTGATGTGCATCTGCTGTCTGGTGAAATGATCGTTCCCAGGTATTTAAACTTATTAACCTGTCTCAAGATTGTTCCTTTTGCTGTTATTTTGCATGAGGGGATTTCATGTTTTTTACTGATCATCATGACTTCAGTCTTCCTGCTGTTTAGTTCCAACCCCTTACCTTTGCTTTCTATTTCTAGTATATTCACAAAGTTTTGTAGGTCCCTTTCATTTTCTGCAATTAGCACGGTGTCATCTGTGTATCGAATGTTGTTTATCATTTTCCTCCAACCTTTAATCCAGGGCCTTCTTCTAGGTTTCTCATGATGTTTTCGCTATAAAGTGAAAACAGTTCTGGTGACAAAACACAACCCTGTCTGACTCCTCTTTTGATGTTTTGGAAAGAGCTTACATCGTTTTCTATTCTCATTGCAGCTGTTTGCAACTTCTGGGTTATGTACCAAGAATTATCACCAGGGTCAGGACTGTTTCAGGGAGGTTAAAGCCTTGTGGATATCCGAATTCTCTGAGTTATGTACCAAGAATTATCACCAGCGTCAGGACTGTGTCAGGGAGGTAAAAAGCCTTTGGACATGTTGGTGGAACTGGGTCCTGTCCTACAGCAACACTTCCACCCTCTCCACGCCCATGTCCAGCACCATGCCTGTCAGTTTAGCAGCAGAATAGGGGTAGTACAGTCTCTCCACCTCGGCGTATACCATCTCTCCCAACATTTCCATTTCTTCCGTCACAGCATCACTGTCATCGTCTCTATCATCGCTGTCCTCTTTCGTCTCCCCAGCCTGATCACCATTCACACCGTCCCTAAACTCTTGACTCTCTTGGCTTGCCATACTGGGGTCAGAGGCACGTCTTTGGCGTAAAGGACTGTGGTGGAAGAAGGCATCTTTGGCGTGGAGGACAGCTTGGGTCAATCTGGTTGGCGAGTCCAGCAGGAATTTCACCTGTGTGCAGCCCAATTCCAGGAGCATTCCTGTGATGTGTGTGGCCAGTGCCGGTTCCAAAAGCAATACCTGGTTGTACAACAGTTCCTCCACGTCATCATCCGCCTCCCCACTCTCCCCCCATCTGCGCTGACTGCATTGTGGATTGACAAACACTGGGGACATGATGCATCAGTCGTTTCACCCCTTCATGAAGCAATATGTCATCTTCCAGCAGTTTTCATACCTGCTTCTCCCCAAGCTCCAGCAGAATACCTGTGAGTTTAGCGACATCTAGCTCAACCCCCAGTGTGTCCTGCAGGTTGGTGACCTTGACATACAGGTGTTCTCCCAATACCTCCAGCTTGGTTGGGGGGGGGGCAGTAACCTGGATAGGAGGGGTGGCGTGATAATCACTGGCTCCTGGCATGTTTACAATGATATGACACGTAAAGATTCCAAGGCGATGGGAACAATGTTCATGGTGCTGTGGATTTCCATTCTAGGATTGAGGTCGCGTGGCAGGACTGTACTCTACGCTGACTAATATTATTAAAATGTATATCCTGGCATCAACCAGACCCAAGAGATACACACACATGCAATGTTGGTCAAGAAATTTTAGCAACATCTTAATGACACATAGTGGAGACTATCAGTGGACTCCGTTTTTCGTCCGCTTCCAAAGGACTAGACGTTCAGTTCGATTTTCCGGTCAAACTGAGGAGAAAAGTCGAGGCCTCTACGGAGAGCGAACCCTGGAACCTTGAGTTTAGTTATTGGCAGGCGAACGTCTGAACCATTCTGCCACATTTCTCCCATATTAGATTACACTTACCGCATGGCGTACATTGAGTTACATTCCAGACAGACAGACAGACAGACGGACGGACGGACGGATGGACGGACGGACATACATACATACATACATACAGTCAGACAGACAGACAGACAGACAGGCAGGCAGACAGACAGACAGACAGACAGACGGACCGAAGAACGGACAGACAGAGTTCCCGGGACGATTCAAATCACTTTTCATTTTTACCGATACGAGTCGATAGCGGGTGGCTAAATCACAGTTTGGGCAAATGGAACATTTCAAAACAGAAAGAGAAGATGGCGAGGCCGATAGGGGATGGGTAAGAACAGCGGAAGTCAGTAAACTACCAGGACCCACGTCATAAATTCAACAGGTGTGCAGCTCATTAACTTGGGACAGTCATGCCATCCTGCAGAACACCTAAACATCAGGAGAGATAGACAGTTATGGATGATGGGAAGTGGTTACTGCAACAGATTTCCCAAAGTGAAATCATGGGTTTGATTCCACATGAGTACAAAATCAAGATGGAGATTCAGTGACTTGTACAGTCTGTACTTTGTGGTGATGGTGTTGGACAGGATGGAGACTGTCAGTGACTTGTACAGTCTGTATTTGGTGGTGATGGTGTTGTACAGGATGGAGACTATCAGTGACTTGTACAGTCTCTATTGATGGTGTTGTACAGGATGGAGACTATCAGTGACTTGTACAGTCTCTATTGATGGTGTTGTACAGGATGAGACTGTCATGACTGTACGTCTTATTGTGGAGGTGTTGTACAGATGGAGACTATCAGTGACTTGACGTTGTACTTGGTGGGGAGGTGTTGTACAGGATGAGAATCAGGACTGCATCTGTATGATGGTGTTGTACAGATGGAGACTACAGACTTGACAGTCTGTACTTGGTGGTGATGGTGTTGTACAGGATGGAGACTATCAGTGACTTGCACAGTCTGTATTGATGGTGTTGTACAGGATGGAGACTATCAGTGACTTGCACAGTCTGTACTTGGTGGTGTATGGTGTTGTACAGGATGGAGACTATCAGTGACTTGCACAGTCTTATTGATGGTGTTGGACAGGATGGAGACTGTCAGTGACTTGCACAGTCTGTACTTGGTGGTGATGGTGTTGTACAGGATGGAGACTATCAGTGACTTGTACAATCTGTACTTGGTGGTGGTGGTGATGGTGTTGTACAGGATGAAGACTATCAGTGACTTGTACAGTCTGTACTTGGTGGTGGTGGTGATGGTGTTGTACAGGATGGAGACTATCAGTGACTTGTACAGTCTGTACTTGGTGGTGATGATGGTGTTGTACAGGATGGAGACTACCAGTGACTTGTACAGTCTGTACTTGATGGTGATGATGGTGTTGTACAGGATGGAGATGGTGTTGTACAGGATGGAGACTATCAGTGACTTGTACAGTCTGTACTTGTTGGTGAAGATGATGGTACTGCTTCTCCAAATTAAGTTGAGTGTGTCCATTGCTGACATTGTAGCCTCGGGTCTCGCATAGAAACTTAAGGAGCAGATCCATGACGTGTGAAATCTGTAGCTTCTAGGTGTGTTGTATATATTATCCACAGTTGCTAAGTATCCATCATTTTACCATCTTGGAATCGTTTTTCAAAAAGCATTTCAGATTTTAAGTTATGTCCATTACATTGGACGTGTTTACATTAACCTCAGGAGTCCGATCTTGGACCCAGACGTCAGCAAAACCTGTTTACAAAGTCTGCACTAATTGCTGGCAGTTCCAGTAGCAAGAAACTCTGGAGAAAGCTTGACAGCAGACGGTCCTCAGAGGAGACGCCCCCCTCAGGCAAGTGTTTCAACCCTCAACTCATCACTTTCCAAGGGAACCAGGCCGCAGCCAGATCGTGACCCTTGGATGCTCCTCAGCTATCGCCATTTTTTCTCCACCTGGGATTGGACACCAACCTCTAAAATGGTCAGGCGCCTCAAGGCCCAGTCACCAACGTGGGGGGGGGGGGGGGGGGGACCTCTTAACCACTTAGCTATCGGATTTCTCACTGCACACAGGGAATTTTAGACCTTATGAAGTTCATTTTTGTTACTCCTTAACCAGATCCAACTGGAGCACTTTTCTGTTGTTTCTGCCATTGCCTTTCGGGCTATGGTTCTTTTCTTCGCAAAGATTAGGAGTTGACACATTTGTGTTTATACACACACACAGACACACACACACACACACACACACACACACACACACACACACACACACACACACCACAGACACACACACACACATACACACATACACACACACACACACACAAAACACACACACGCACACACACACGCACGCACACACACACACACACACATATATATATATATATATATATATATATATATATATATATATATATATATATATATATATATCACGTACGCACAGTCTACAACCGATCCAAAACACCTTCCCTTATATCAACAGCCCACAAAGACTGGAGCCTGCAGGCACTGGAGCATCGCCAAGACAGATGATTTAGTCAGGGAGAGGGGGAAAAGAGAGAGGTGGGCGTTGGTGAAGGTGGTGAGAGCTGGCTAGACCAGACTCAGATCGTTGGAAATAATTATGACGGCCATCAGTTCATGTCCCAACTGTCAGGTTTAGGCCCACGCACAAAAAGACAACACAGAGGTACATGTTCATTTTGTTCCATCACTGTGCACCAGCAAAGGCCTATGCCTGTGTTTCAATAATCAAACACTGGCTGATTGTTTTGATAGGACTGTGGACTCAAGAGCTGATATCTCGAGTTTAATCCCAGTCCGCAACATTAAAAAAATGTTCTGTTCACCGCCCATCTTAATGTTTCCACCATTTTGGTGGTGTCAGCTTAGTGTTTCATAGACCCATTTTACCCATTTCCCATTTCAAGACCTTGCTGCCGCTAAAAATTTTGCGCATGTCAG
>CM060305.1:88658489-88665989 GCA_030674185.1 Monoplex corrugatus
TCTTCCTGTCTGTCCGTCTGTACGTTCGTTCGTGTCGCGTTTACACGTGTTCGACAAGAACAGCCCAATAACACATGACAACCACCACAGGTCATCAAATTTCATTTGACATTTTCATTTCACACACTGCAGTATCCAAGACAGAGAATGACCCTGTTGCATAAAAATGAACCAAACCCCACATCCAAACCCAGTAAACATCACATCTAAAAGGGGAAAAACCGTGGCGGCCCCCCGGGCCATAAACAAGAATAAACTGCTGGATTTGCACTGGAAGTTCGAACCCATAAAAAAAAAATCTCCCATGGGCAACGTTGCATCCTGGTCGTTTAACCCTTTCACTTCTTTGCTCTGTAAGACATGGTGGTGGTTTAGGGCGAAGGAGTGAAGGAGTGAAGGGATGGGGGGTATGCGTCTCATGATAGCTCGTCAGCCAGGCTGACTTACACATTTCTTTTCGTGGAAAATTTAGGGTTTGGCTTTTAGAGTCTGTTAGAGTCTGGAGTTTGTTCAAGAGGAGTTCATCGTACTCGGATAATTCCATATGGGTTCCACTCCTAAATCTGCCAGCTATTATCTGGCAGACTCCCTGAGCCTGGACAAAAGTCTCCAAAATCTGCCAGTTATTATCTGGCAGACACCTGACACAAGTCTCCAAATCTAATAATAATAATAATAATATATTTTATTTATATAGCGCAAAATCTTGATAAAATCAAATCTAAGCGCTGAGCGTATACATGCATACATACCTACATACATATGAGCGTATACATGCATACATACATGCTTACATACTTACATACATAAATCTAAGCTGAGCGTATACATGCATACATACATACATACATAAATCTAAGCGTATACATACATACATACATACATACTCATACATACGTACGCACATGCATACATAATAATTACAATACTTATATAGCGCAAATCTCGACAAAATCAAATCCAAGCGCCGAAAAGACACACACGCACACAGCACGCACGCACACACACGCACACACCACACACACACACACACACACACACACACACACACACACACACACACACACACACACACACACACACATGCATGCATGGCCACAAATGGGGAGAAAAGAATAAAAGCAATAAAAGCAAGAATAAAACCAATGGAAAACCACAGAGAGCACATCATATACAATTATATATTAAAACAAAGTGATTCCCCTCCGAGCGGAGACAGGCTGCAGAGGGGGTTGAGTGAGGTTAGGATTTTATGCAGAGGAGAAAAGGTGCGTTTTGAGAGCGGACTTGAAAGAGGCAAAAGTAGGTTGCTGACGGACTGAGAGAGGAAGTTTGTTCCAGGAGAGTGGACCAGAAACAGAGAAGGCTCGTGGACCATAGGTATTGAGCTTAGTGCGTGGAAAGCGAAAAGTCAGAGGATCGGAGGCAGAGCGGAGGGTACGTGAGGGAACATAGATCTCAAGTAGGCTTGACAGGTAATCGGGGGCTGCGTTATTGAGGCTTTTGTAGCACATGGTGTCTAGTTTGTACTGTATGCGCTTTGATACAGGGAGCCAGTGAAGTTGTGCCAGGAGAGGAGATATGTGGTCAGCTTTTTCTTTTTGAGTACAAGGCGTACAGCATTGTTTTGAATGCGCTGTAGGATGTGAATGGTGGAGGCAGGAAGACCAGACAGGAGTGAATTGCAATAGTCAATGCGAGACATTATGAAGGAGAGAACGAGTTTTGCAGTTGTTTCGACAGAGAGATACTTCCTGATCAGGCTTATACGATGGAGATGATAGTAGCAAGATCTGGCAGTTTGAGAAACAAAGTTGTTCATGGACAGGGTAGAGTCAATGCAGACACCAAGGTTTTTAGCTGAATCAGAAATTGGGACTGATGTGTTACATAATGGGAGAGAAAGAGGAAGCAGCTGGGAAAGTTTCTGACGGGTGCCAATGAGGATAGCTTCTGTCTTGTCGTCATTAAGCTGAAGTCTATTGTGTGTCATCCAGTTCTTAATGTCCGAGTAAAACTCAGTGGTGCAAGTCAACAGGCGCTGTATATTATCAGGTGAGTCACTGTCTTGAAGTTGGGTGTCATCAGCATAGAAGTGGTGTTTTATAGAGTGGGAGTTGATGATGGTGGACAGGGGGGAGGTATAAAGAGTGAAAAGAACAGGGCCAAGGACAGATCCTTGTGGAACACCACAGGTCAGGTATGCAGGTTGAGAGTAAGTGCCATTGATGAGAACAGTTTGTTTTCTGTTTGATAAATACGAAGTGAAAAAGGAGAGAGCAATGTCAGAGATGCCAAAAGTATGATGAAGTCTAGAAAGGAGAATACCATGGTCAATGGTATCGAAGGCTGCAGACAGATCAAGGAGTGTGAGGAGAGAGACTTTGCCAGTATCAGTTGCAAGGAGGAGATTGTTGAGAATGTGTAGTAGGGCAGTTTCAGTGCTATGGCACTGGCGGTAGGCTGACTGGAAAGGATTGAGGAGATTGTTGGCAGACAGGTGAGAGTTCAGCTGGTTGAGGACGACCTTTTCAAGGAGTTTTGACAAGAAAGAGAGATTAGAGATAGGCCTGTAATTTTTCAGTTCATTTGGGTCTAAATTGTGTTTCTTGAGGAGAGGGTGAACAATAGCAGACTTGAAAGAATCTGGGACAGTTCCAGTTTGAAAAGAAGTGTTGATGATGTCAGTGATGAATGGGAGGAGAGTAGGGAGACAATTGGAGTAGAGAGAACCTGGAAGAGGATCCAGTTCTGCCAACTATTTATCTGGTAGACTCCCTGAGCCTGGACAAACGTCTCCAAATCTGCCAGCTATTATCTGACACATTCCCTGAGCCTGGACAAACGTCTCCAAATCTGCCAGCTATTATCTGACACATTCCCTGAGCCGGGACAAACGTCTCCAAATCTGCCAGCTATTATCTGACACATTCCCTGAGCCGGGACAAACGTCTCCAAATCTGCCAGCTATTATCTGACACATTCCCTGAGCCGGGACAAACGTCTCCAAATCTGCCAGCTATTATTGGCAGACTCCCTGAGCCTGGACAAAAGTCTCCAAGTCTGCCAGCTATTATCTGGCAAACACCCTGAGCCTGGACAAAAGTCTCCAAGTCTGCCAGTTATTATCTGGCAGATTTCCTGAGCCTGGACAAAATTCTCCAAATCTGCCAGTTATTATCTGGCAAACACCCTGAGCCTGGACAAAAGTCTCCAAGTCTGCCAGTTATTATCTGGCAAACACCCTGAGCCTGGACAAAAGTCTCCAAGTCTGCCAGTTATTATCTGGCAAACACCCTGAGCCTGGACAAAAGTCTCCAAGTCTGCCAGTTATTATCTGGCAAACACCCTGAGCCTGGACAAAAGTCTCCAAGTCTGCCAATTATTATCTGGCAGATTTCCTGAGCCTGGACACAAGGCCATAGGCTGGCAAGGTCTTGAAATGGTGACGTGGGAAAGGGATCTATGAACCATTAATGTTTCAGAGATCTCCCCCCCCCCCCCCCCCCACTCACCACACTTCGATACCTTGCCAGATTATAGGGTTTTATGCAGGGTCAGGACGTCTGTCGCATAATTGCTGGTATACTTGGATGGAGCGCATATAGAATTGTCCGAGTACGATGAATCATTGTTTTTTGTTGTTGTTGTTGTTGTTTTGTTGTTTATGAACTCCCTCTAAGCGAACTATTAACCCTTAGGAACCAGAAAAACACGAAAACAGAATCAGAACTTGTCTTGTTGTATTAAATGCGCTTTCTGGTTTTATTTTCGTGTTTTTCTGCTTCCTGTTTGCTTGAACGCGGGCAGTCGCACTTGTTTTGGATTTCTTATTAATTCTTGGTTGATGAGCTGTCTAGAGATGCTTATATGCGAAACAGGTTAAGTGGCAGGTTTTTGCTGGAAGCTTTGTGTTAGTTAACTTCAAAACTTCAGAATATTTATTACTCAAGGGCCCCCTATGGGGATGCTAGGGGCTCTTTAATTATAAATAGTATCCCCACCTTCTGGAAATTTTGTGCTAGAAATTTCTTCTTTTTTGTCACCCGTCTTTTATAAAACAAATTGGACTGACACTTTTTAAACACAGCAAATGCTACCTCGGTGGAGGCGTCTACCAGCGCATACGTACATTGGGGCTGTGTAGCAAGCCCCGCACTGCGCGATCCTGTCGTGGTGGACGTCTCCACCGTCTTTGGCACAACCTGCCTCCTGCCCGACGCCACTTTTCGTCTCCTGCTTCTTCTTCTCCTCCACTGCCCCTGCCCTTGACCTCGCTGCTGCAAGCTTTGTCTCCTCCTCTGCCGTCTTCGCCTTCGCCTTCTGTCCTGATGGTGCCGCCTTCGCCTTCTGTCCCGCCGGTGCCGCTCTCGCCTTCTGTCCCGTTGGTGCCGCCTTCGTCGCCACCTCAGCCGCCACCATATGACTGTGATAGGCTGAAACTATGCCTTTTTAATGCTCAGTCGGCATGCACTGGTGACAAAGCCGATGTTATTGCTGACTTTGTCGCAGATGAGCATGTTGACATTGCTTTTATCACGGAGACATGGCTTAACCCCCTTGGTCACGAACCTATACTTGCTAGCCTCACTCCGAGTGGTTACAGGCTTGCTTCTTTCCATCGCTCATCCCGAGGTGGCGGTATCGCCATCCTCTACAACGACTCACTCCATTCCCGCCTATCTTTCTCGCAGTCTCTGCCTTTCTCCCATCCTTCTTTCGAGCACGTTGAAGTATCCTTCCAATCCACCCCTCACCCCATCACCTTCTCCTGTGTCTATCGACCCCCACCTAGCTCTGCCAACAAACTCACCACATCCATGTTTCTCTCTGACTTTGACCAAATGCTTGACCACTACTGCCTCTTACCTGGAAATCTCATCATTCTAGGTGATATCAATGTCCACTATGACAACACTCACCGTTATGACACAAGACATATCATCAACTCTCTGTCCAATCACAATATGACTCAACACATTTCTGAACCAACCCATCAAAAAGGTCACATTCTTGACTGGATCATTTCTCGTGATCATCACAATTCCGCTACTGACAACTGCTTAGTTCTTTCTACCCGTCTAACTTCAGCCCTTCCATCTGACCACTCTGCAATTCTCTGTTCTCTCGACATTTCTCCTCCTTCCCGTACCATGCGCACAGTGACTCGACGCAATCTCAAATCTATCGACCTCTCCACATTTTCATCTGATGCCTCCCGTCTCCTTTCTGAAAAGTCACATAACCTTGCCGATGAATTCTATACTACTCTCCACCATCTTCTGGACACTCATGCTCCAGCCACAACCCGTCTTTTACCTGACCGCCCCCCTACCCCCTGGCTCACTCGTGAGATCGCCTGTGCAAAACGTGCCCGCCGCAGAGCAGAGCGCCGCTGGCGCAAATCCAAACTCACTGTACACAGGCAACTTTTCCAAGCCTCTAAAACAAAAGTATCCACCCTCATTGCATCAGCAAAAACAAGCTATTTCCAAACCAAAATCCTGAATGCCTCTTCTTCAAAAGAACTCTTTACAACCATGAATCATCTCCTTGGCACACGAAAAGATTTACCTCTCCCAACAAAACATACAAATGAAGAACTCCCATCTGTATTCTCCAACTATTTCACCACCAAAATACAAACTCTTCGTGACAGGCTTGACAGGACACCCTGTCAACCATGCCCACCTGACCCTTCCTTCTCTGGCACACCTCTTACTACTTTTACCCCAGTCTCACAAGAAGAAATTCTCAACACAATCAGATCCATGTCGTTCAAAACCTGCGAACTGGATCCTCTTTCAGGTTCTGTCTACGCCGACTGTCTCCCTACTCTCCTCCCATTCATCACTGACATCATCAACACTTCTCTTCAAACTGGAACTGTCCCAGATTCTTTCAAGTCTGCTATTGTTCACCCTCTCCTCAAGAAACACAATTTAGATCCAAATGAACTGAAAAATTACCGGCCTATCTCTAATCTCTCTTTCTTGTCAAAACTCCTTGAAAAAGTCGTCCTCAACCAGCTGAACTCTCACCTGTCTGCCAACAATCTCCTCAATCCTTTCCAGTCAGCCTACCGCCAGTGCCATAGCACTGAAACTGCCCTACTACACATTCTCAACAATCTCCTCCTTGCAACTGATACTGGCAAAGTCTCTCTCCTCACACTCCTTGATCTGTCTGCAGCCTTTGATACCATTGATCATGGTATTCTCCTTTCTAGACTTCATCATACTTTTGGCATCTCTGACATTGCTCTGTCTTGGTTTACTTCATACCTATCAAACAGAAAACAAACCATTCTCATCAATGGCACTTACTCTCAACCTGCATACCTGACCTGTGGTGTTCCACAAGGATCTGTCCTTGGCCCTGTTCTTTTCACTCTTTACACCTCCCCCCTGTCCACCATCACCAACTCCCATTCTATAAAACACCACTTCTATGCTGATGACACCCAACTTCAAGACAGTGACTCACCTGATAATATACAGCGCCTGTTGACTCGCACCACTGAGTGTTACTCGGACATTAAGAACTGGATGACACACAATAGACTTCAGCTTAATGACGACAAGACAGAAGCTATCCTCATTGGCACCCGTCAGAAACTTTCTCAGCTGCCTCCTCTTTCTCTCCCATTATGTAACACATCAGTCCCAATTTCTGATTCAGCTAAAAACCTTGGTGTCTGCATTGACTCTACCCTCTCCATGAACAACTTTGTTTCTCAAACTGCCAGATCCTGCTACTATCATCTCCATCGTATAAAGCTGATCAGGAAGTATCTCTCTGTCGAAACAACTGCAAAACTCGTTCTCTCCTTCATATTGTCTCGCATTGACTATTGCAATTCACTCCTGTCTGGTCTTCCTGCCTCCACCATTCACATCCTACAGCGCATTCAAAACAATGCTGCACGCCTTGTACTCAAAAAGAAAAAAGCTGACCACATATCTCCTCTCCTGGCACAACTTCACTGGCTCCCTGTATCAAAGCGCATACAGTACAAACTAGACACCATGTGCTACAAAAGCCTCAATAACGCAGCCCCCGATTACCTGTCAAGCCTACTTGAGATCTATGTTCCCTCACGTACCCTCCGCTCTGCCTCTGATCCTCTGACTCTTCGCTTTCCACGCACTAAGCTCAATACCTATGGTCCACGAGCCTTCTCTGTTTCTGGTCCACTCTCCTGGAACAAACTTCCTCTCTCAGTCCGTCAGCAACCTACTTTTGTCTCCTTCAAGTCCGCTCTCAAAACTCACCTTTTCTCTCCTTGCATAAAATCCTAACCTCACTCAACCCTCCCCTCTGCAGCCTGTCTCCGCTCGGAGGGAATCACATGGTTATAATATATAATTGTATGCTATGCTCTCTATAATTTTCCATTGGTTTTATTCTTGCTTTTATTGCTTTTATTCTTTCTCCCCATTTATAGCCATGCGTGTGTGTGGGTGTGTGTGTGTGTGTGTGTGTGTGTGTGTGTGTGTG
>CM060305.1:88670989-88698489 GCA_030674185.1 Monoplex corrugatus
GGTCAGATGTAGTAAAACCTTCATGAAACAAGATTATCAAACCATTCTAACAATGTTTCTTTTTACACATGTCACGGATTACAGGTCTAATATCACTTATAGTGAAAAGACGTTAAATCAAAGAACGAACAGCTCAGGTGATTTTCAATATCAAATCTTCTCCTGAAAAGTGTCTTCTGGGGCACTTTTTGGGAGGGCCGTGACTTTGCGCCAACACTGACATACCAAAATATGTTTTATATAGTTTTGGAAGGAGGAAAAAAAAATAACCGGGCTCGTCCGGGATTCGAACCCGGGACCTCTCGCACCCAAAGCGAGAATCATACCCCTAGACCAACGAGCCAGTTACATACGGAGGAATGGTCTGCACTATAAATTCAAGACTAGCTTCGGTGCTGACTTCATTGCAGCAGTTATATTGTAATAATATTTTGGAATTGTAATGATGGTAGAACTACTGTGTGTTTCATGATTCAACGATTCATCAAGCAGTCGTTCTTTTCTTTACCTCACATACACCGTAAATTTCACAGTCGGAAGCAGCTTAAATATTAGACAGTGACCTCCCCTCTTTCCTATGACGGCCACACTCCAAAGGTTCTTCGATTTTATGCCATGCGAAGAGCCTCGAGGAGCTCGCACTAAATCAGAGACTTCTATTAATATTTTTAAGTTTATGCACACAGTAACTGATTTGCTTTGGTTCGCTTATTGTGCAAGAATTGTTTTTGACTTTATCATCACTATGTAAGGTAAAATGAAATAAACTGGAACAAAATAAAACCAGACTAACATACGAGTGAGCTCTCCTGCGGTGTACTTTGACTATTTGAGACAAGTAGGCTATCATCACGTATTTTTGTACAGCACTTTCTTTTCCTTTCCTTTCTTTTCTTTTCTTTTCTTTTCTTTTCTTTTCTTTTTTTTTTCTTAAGCTTAAAAACGATAAAATGAAATGTTTAATCCCTCATTCTGTTTTTTTTTCCCGGGCATTTGCAGGTGCACGATAAACATCAGCCATAAACGACAGCCAACATAGTTTTCGACGGGGGCGATCATGTGAGAGCCAACTCCTGGAGTTTGTGGAGGAGCTAACCACCAATTTGGAGAATGGGAAGCAGACAGACATCCTAATCATGGATTTCGCAAAGGCCTTTGACCGTGTTAACCACAGTCTGCTGATCCACAAACTCCAACGCTGTGGTATACAAGGCTCCACTCTCACATGGATCACAGCTTCCTTAAGAATCGACGCCAAGCAGTGGTAGTTGACGGTCACCACTCCTCCTATGTCAGGTTAGGTCAGGAGTCCCTCAGGTTCCGTGTTGGGACCTTGTTTATTCCTGGCCTATATCAACGACCTTCCGGACAAGCTGACGGCCCTGGTAAGACTATTTGCGGATGACACAGCGGTGTACAGGGTTGTAGTCAACAGCGTACAACAAGACCAGCTACAGCAAGACCTCCAGCGCCTATCAGAATGGGAGAAGAGCTGGGACATGCTGTTCCACCCTGCAAAGTGCGTGTCTATGCCAGTCACCAGGAGCAGGAGCCCACTGGATCACTCCTACGTCCTGCACGGCCACAACCTGGACACCGTCCACACAGCCAAATACCTGGGCATCACACTACATCGTGAAATGACATGGGACACCCACATCAACGAGACGGTAAACAAAGCTAACCGAATGCTGGGTTTCCTCAGGCGCAATTTAAAGATCAGCTCCAGTTCCATCAAGGAGAAGTCGTACAAGGCGTTCGTGAGACCCCTTCTTGAATATGCATCATCAGTATGGGATCCATACACATAGAAGAGCATAGACAAGTTGGAGGCAGTTCAGAGACATGCCGCCCGTTTCGTGCTCAACCGATATCACAACACATCAAGTGTCAGCCGATTAATCGACCAACTGGGCTGGCCATCTCTTGAGCAGCGAAGAAGAACCACACGCCTGGGGTTCATTTATAAAATCCACCATGGACTAATCCAGTGCCCAATTATCAGGAGCAAGCTAGTCCCACCCCCACCACGACAGCACCGTACCCACAACCAGCAGTTCTGCCTCATCAACACCAGAACTCAGTACAGAGGTGGCTCTATTCTACCCAGGACTGTTGGGGACTGGAACCATCTTCCCAACGAAACAGTAGAGGCAGCAACAGTCGATGCTTTTGTGTCGCGAGCCTCCGCCCAACAGTGAGTTTCTGGACACCACGTGGCCCTTTCGGTAACGGATTTCAGCAATGTCTACGGACAATGAGAATAATGAAATGATCGGAGCTTACGAATGGACTGTGTCTACACCCCCCCCCCCCCCTTATGTGCCGGAATGATCATCCTCAAGATCGTGGGCACCAAAGGAAAGGAAGGAAAGGAACATCAACCCCGGTATGATGTAGTGTCCTGTCCCAAATGGCCTATTCTTTCTAAGAATAAACCTGATATTTTGTGAAGTGGGTTTTCTTTATTCAATAGAGTCAAATCAAATCGATGTACACCCTGACCAAAAAATTATTTTGATAAGAAAGATCAAAACAAACAAGATTTCCCACACTGGGAATGTGTCACTTTTCCTCTGTCTGAAAGTAAAAATTGTTTTTCGAGAAAAACACGAAGCTGCCGGAAACATGATTCAATATGAGCCAAACTCAGTGCCCTTATAATGCAAACATTGCAAAACAATACATTTCATGTAATGAGCACACAATACAGAAAAAATGGGAGGAAAGAAATCAAATCTGCATCAACTCACAAGATAATTCAGTCAGATTAAACTGGAATTGATTGGACTGGATTTTGTTATGTTTTGTGGTGACAACGAAAAATGTGGATTGCTTTCCCTGGAAAAAGCAGATCACCATGGAAAATCACCACCCGTTTTTTCTCTCATTAAACTGATTTTCTTTCCTTCAGAATATTGCCTGGGACAAGCTTTTTGCTATTACTGGATCTTTAATGTGCACGAAGTGCATGCAGCACGCGTATTTCTTGATACAGTTTCTTTTCTAATTCATATGTTTGTCTCTGTCTCTGTCTGTCTGTTTGTCTGTCTGTCAGTCTATCTGTCCATCTGTCTGCCTCTCTCTCTCTCTCTCTGTCTGTATACATGTGTATATATATGTGTGTGTGTGTGTGTGTATGTATGTGTGTGTGCGTGCGTGCGTGTGTTATGTGTGCGTGCGCGTGGGGGCGCGCGCGCTCGCGTGGGCATATGTGTGTGAGTGCGTAGTTTTGTTTTTATTTTGTTTTTATGTTAACTGTATCCGCAACCCTGTGCTCTCAACTAGGTGATTTGCTTGGTTTTAAAACTGTGGAGTATTGCAATCACACGTTGGCCGCTGATGCAAGTATTGAAAGTAGAGAAAACATATTGACAGTTTACAGTAGTTTCGTTCGTCTTCAAACTTTGATAAGTGTAAAACTGTGATAAATCAACGTAGTTGCCGAAGTTAACGGCAGAGCTATGGCGACTGTTGAGGAACTTAAGGCAAGAGTTGCTGATTTAGAGCAACAGCTTGCAAAGGCGTTGCAGACGACAACTCCTAACAGGGGGAAAATCGCAGAAATGAGTTCGGAAGTTGTTGATTCCAATCCGTACAGGTAATTATGTCTGCCGTGCGTGTCTGATCGATTTATACTTTTCAACTTGTTGTTGCGTTTCGCGTGTGTTAATCTTGTCTGTGTGCCACGGCTCTGGTGTTTCCATATGGAAGATATAGTATTAAGTTATAAATAGGCCCAAGTGTGAGACTTGTCTCAAGTGAGTCATTCAGTCTGGAATCGAGTCATTCAGTCTCGAGTCATTCACTCATTCAGTCATTGAGCGAATTGTGTGATCACACCCACATCGTGAGAGTGTGTTTGTTGTGGTGGTGCCACTGGTTCTGGTAACGGTGGTGGGTGGTGGTGGTGTGTGTGTGTGTGTGTGTGTGTGTGTGTGTTGTGGTTGTGTGTGTGACAGAGAGAGTAAGTTTACATGTGTCAGCGTGCATGCAGAGACAGTGAAAAGACACACTGAAATCCTCCTTTATCATCGCTTTATTCAGAGATTCTAAAGAGGGCATAACATTTTAAATTTTAACAGCAATCCCAATCTTTAGTTTAAGCCTGTCTTAAGTGTAACCCCAACCCCAACCTGAGCCCTGACCTTAATCTAACTTCAACCACAAACCTAACCCTACGCTTCTAAAATTGAAGACAGTAGGCCTACTTTTGTCTTGCACTGTTTTTGTGTTTTTTTTTCCCTGATGGTAATTTATAGCTGAGGACAATGTTGTTGTTTTTTTCAGCCGTCTTATGGCACTGAAGAGGATGGGAATTGTTGACAACTATGAGGTATGCAAAGCTGTATGAATGTTATTTTACTGTATTGTTTATTTGTTTGTTCTTGATGATGGTAGTACTTTATTTATTTATTCCTTCTTTTATTTTATTTTGTACTCTTTTCTGTTTCAGATGGAGATTTCTATTCCTCACTACCTGTCCTCTGGGACTTTTCTTTCTCCCCTTGTATTCATTAGTCATGTCATGTTTTAGTGTTTGTAGCATATATTTTTGTTGTGTCTCGATGTTTGTGTGTGTGTGTGTGTGTGTGTGTGTGTGTGTGTGTGTGTGTGTGTGTGTGTGTGTGTAAAAGGATTGGAATTTGCTCAAGGGTATGTGTACACATTTATCACAATTTTTTTCCAGAAAATCCGTGACTTCACTGTGGCAGTGGTGGGTGTTGGTGGTGTGGGAAGTGTGACAGCTGAAATGTTAACCAGGTGTGGAATAGGAAAGGTAATTATTTTATTTATTTCTAATTACACTCCCTCTTCCTGTCGGCAGTTTTCTTTCAGAAAGGGAGGTGTATGTAGGCTGGCATACACATACTGATACATGCATGTGCATATGTGGTGCATTGGTAACATTTAGCCAATTGAAGAAAATTTGGCCTAGCAAGCTTTCCTTTTGTAGCTGTAGACGACCAGCTTTTTCTCCTCTTGAGGCCCCCCTTTACATGTACATGTGGACAGACAAAGTTCTTAAAAGTAAAGCGGCTTTGCTGAATGGACACAGCAGAAAGTTTTGTGTTTTCCCACAATTACAAAGTTCTGTAAAACTTTTCAGTTTAAAACCAGAGCCAAATTTTTTATAAAGAAAGTAAACTGTAAGAAAGATACCTTCAACAGCACATGGTTGGAAGATATGAGCTTTGACAATAAGTGGATGATCTCATGAACAAAACTGCAGCACGTTGCCTTCAACAAGAAGTTAATTCTGAATTCTGCTACCATGTGCACATCCAGCTCATGTCTTACTTTTCTGGCGAGGGTGGCTGACTAAAGTGTATCCTCCAATCAAAATTTAATTAATCACAGATGTGGCTGGTGTATAGTTACTGTTGTTTTAACTTGGACATTAGGTGGAAATTGATTTTATTAATGTGCCTATAGTTTATTAATGTGCCTATAGTCTCAATTATTGTTGTTTATGGTCAGAGGTGTCTGTGGTGGTGCTGTTGTATACTTCAAATCATACGTCAGGATTGATCTTTGCAACAGAATTGAATTTGAAGAATTTGAAGTATACAGACCGTACAAGTACAACATCACCACCACAGACAATTTTGACTATAAACAACCATATAAACCATATCTGATTACAGAAAAATTAAACTTGTCTGATGATTACAATTACTTTATGATATTTTACTTTTTCCAGTTGCTGTTATTTGACTATGACAAGGTAGAGCTGGCAAATATGAACAGACTGTTCTATCAACCCCATCAGGCTGGCATGAGTAAGGTGGAAGCTGCTGAAAAAACTCTCAGGTACACTTCTAAAATATTTGCTTTATAGATGTTTGTTTGTTATCAAAAGCTGCTCTTTTCTTCTTCCCTGTCATGAGTTTGATGGAATCTGCTGAAAAAAAAAACTCAGATACTCCATCAAACTATTTACTTTACGGATGGATGTTTATTTGCTATCTACAAATTTCTCTATAAATGGGTGTGTGTTTGTTTGCTATCAAGAGCTTTCACTTAATGGGTTTTGTTTGCTATCTAAAGCTTTCTGTTTATGGGTGTTTGTTTGCTATCTGAATTGATGTTTGTTTTGCTGTCTAAAGCTTTCACATTATGGGCGTTTGTTTGTTTGCTATCCAGAGCTTTCACTTTTATGGGTGTTTGTGTGTTTGATGTCTAAAGCTTTCACATTATTGGTGTTTGTTTGTTTGCTATCCAGAGCTTTCATTTTTGTGGATGTTTGTGTGCTTGCTATCTGGTGTGTGTTTGTTTGCTATCTAAAATTTTCTCTTTATGTATGTGTTTGTTTGCTATATAATGCTGTCCTTGTATGGGTATGTGTTTGTTTCCTATCTAAAGCTGTCTATTTATGGCTGTTTATTTGTTATCTAAAGATTTCTCTATTTGGGTGGGTGGGTATTTGCTGTCTGAAGTTTTCTCTTTTTTTTCTTCCTTGTCATGAGTAAGGTGGAAGCTCAAGAAAAAACTGTACTCTTCTGAATTATTTGCTTTATGGATGTTTGCTTGCTATATATATCATTATATGTAAAGTTGCTCTCCTTTAATCTTTCCTGTGATGAGGAAGACAGAGCTGCTAAAAAAAACCCTGACAGATACTCCGCTTAATCATTTACTTTATGGATGCTTGTTTTTTTTGTTGTCTAAAGCCATAGTCATTCCTTCTTCCCCTCCCTCCTCCCATTATTTCCAAATACTGTTTGTCATAAGAACCAGAAAATTTGTTTCAAAGCATGACATTTAGTTGTTGTGATTTTTTAGCCTCTGTCATTACTTTCTTATTATTTTAGCACAAAAGTCTTTCGTTTATGTGCATCAACATTATTTATGAAATGTGTTTATTCATTCACGATAGGTGTGTGTGTGTGTGTGTGTGTGTGTGTGTGTGTGTGTGTGTGTGTTTTCTGTTTCAGAGAGATCAACCCTGATGTAGAATTTGAAGTGTACAACTACAACATCACCACCACAGACAACTTTGATCATTTCCAAAATAGAATCAAGTCAGTTCATGGTATCATTTGAGTGTGTGTGTGTATGTGTGTGTGTGTGAGAGAGAGAGAGAGAGATAGAGAGAGTTAATGCTTATCTAGAGTAGGCCTTGTTCTTTGGTTTAACAGGGCATAGAGTATTATATAATTTCATGATGATTTAGTAGTGAAACCAGCAATCATATAAATTCACATGGCAGCTGATAATTCAGTTATATGTGCCTTCTCATTTAACACAAGAACTTAGTCACCAAATGAAAAAGCCAAGGCCACAGCATGAAACAGACTTTTCTACAGTATGGAAATAAAAACAAGGATGCATTTGCAAACATAATTATGAAATAAATACTTGAATACATTTGTAGCGTGCAGTCGGCAAGAGTGAAGGGGGGTATAGTTGAACTTGTGTATCATTATAACACTGACATAAAAACTTTGGTATCACATTCATAATATATGGAACTGATTAGTTGAATTGATATTTTGACTTTGATGTAAGACCTGGTCTTTCAAAGTCAGCTCTATCCTACAATTTGTACAAAGTATAAGCTGGCATAATTACTGCCAAATTGCTATACTCTCAGAGTTATGGTCCTTTCGGACTTTATTGTTTATGAGGCAGGAATGGCAAATCGCTGCCGCTTATTGCATCAGTGAGCCACGGTAAGTATGTTAGATTAAACGTAATTTTAGAAGGAAAATTTCCTTTTAACTGATCTCTACTCTCTATGTCCCTGTTCTGTCTCTGTGTCTTTATGTATGTCTCTCGTCTCTCTTTCTCTCTCTCTCTCTCTCTTGCTCTCTCTGTGTGTCTCTTGCTCTCTCTCTGTCTTGCTCTCTCTTTCTCTCTTGCTGTCTCGCTCTCTCTGTGTCTCTCTCTCTGTCTGTCTCTGTCTGTCTCTCTCTCTCTCTCTCTCTCTCTCTCTCTCTCTCTCTCTCTCTCTCTCTCTCTCTCTCTCCTCTCTCCCTCCCCTCCCTCCCTCCCTCTCTCTCCCCCTCTCTCTCCCTCTCTCTCCCCCTGTCTCTTAAACACACAGTGACACACACACACACACACACACACACACACACACACACACACACACACACACACACACACACACACACACACACACACACACACACACACACACACACACACACCACACCACACACACACTCACACCGTACATACATACACAAACACGCACTCACAGATGTACACACGCACAAACACACACACACACACAACACACACACCACACACACACACACACACACACACACACACACACACAACACACACACACACACCCCACACAGATATGTACATCAGTTTCTATGTGCCCACAGACAAGGAGCATTGAAAGGGGGAGGTCCCGTGGATCTGGTGTTGAGCTGCGTGGACAACTTTGAAGCTCGCATGGCCATCAACATGGTGAGTTCTGGTAACATTTGAGTTAACCCTTTCTCGCCATTACCCTTTACATCAGTTTCTTACAGGATGAAGAAGTTTGTATATGTGAAGTGTGTATTTATGTGTGTATTTGCATACATTTGTGTGTTTGTATACATACATGTATGTGTGTATGCATGTATGTATTTGTATGTGTATACACATACATGCATATATGTGTGTGTGTCTGTCTGAGTTTTTGGTTGTGTCTGTGTTGAGTGTGTTTGTATATGTGTGCAAAATTATAGCAAGCTTTTAAAACTTTTACATTAAGAAACTGTGAATGAAATAGCTTCATATTTCATGTTGATATTTGTGCCATGAAGCTAGAATGCATTATGCTTTATGTATTTGTTTATCAGGCTTGCAACGAGTGTGGACAGAAGTGGTTTGAGTCTGGTGTCAGTGAAAATGCAGTGACGGGACATATACAGTTCCTTATCCCTGGAGAGACAGCTTGTTTTGCAGTAAGTAGGCTCCACTTTGCTGTTTAATGTGTGTGTGTGTGTGTGTGTGTATGTGTGTGTGTGTGTGCGCGTGCGCGCGCGCGTGTGTTGTATGAGTGTTTCCAATATAAACAACATTCATTCTTGACCTTGTAAAAAAATTCATGTACTGATCATTTTAGTTTTCTGGAATGTTTTCGTAGATACTTATACGGACTTTATACTTATACAGACTTGACTTTGACTTTACCTCCTTTTTCTGTCCATTTGTTTGGTAGTGTCTAGAAATGTTGTTGTGCCCATTTGAATATAACAACTGAAGAGCCATTTCTGAACCCAATTTCTCTTAACAACCATACTATGCAGTTGTCAGTAAAAAGTTATATTTTGTTTGAATTATGTCTGGATCAAGACTGCAGGTCTCACACACACACAACGCACACGCATGCATTCACATACGTGTGTACACACACACATGCACACATTCATACATGCACACACATACATACACACACTCACTCAGACTAACAGTTAATAGCAAACATATGAATATTCTAATGAAGTCACAGTATGGCAAAAGGCCCACAAACATTATCAGTCATTAACGAAACTCATTAACAATATCCAAAACAAGTGCGACTGCCGGCATCCAAGCAAACAGGAACCAGAAGAACAAGAAAAACGAAAAAGAACATGTATTCAAAAAAAGGGACCACTGGACGAGGCGGCAGGGAAGTTTTAGTCTTTTTCTTACTATCTGTTGTTTGGTGTCTGTTTGTGATTGTGCATTCGCGCTTGACAAAGGCCGGTTGGCCGAAAATTTGCGCCTGTATTGTCTTGTATTGAATACGCGTTCTTTTTCGTTTTTCTTGTTCTTCTGGTTCTCATTAACAATATCACTTGCAGAGATCACAGTGATTGATATGGGTGTGGACAAAGTGTTTGTTGCTTTCAGTGTGCTCCTCCCCTGGTGGTGGCATCCAAGGTGGACGAAAAAACGCTGAAGCGTGATGGAGTGTGTGCGGCCAGTCTGCCTACTACCATGGGCATTGTGGCTGGATTCCTTGTACAGAACACACTCAAGTGAGTATTGAGTTGCTTTGTGTTGTATAATTGTACTTGACTGCTTTGTTACTGTAGTAAACTGTTCTGTACTGTCTAATGTGCTGTTTTGTACTGTTTAGTATTGTAGTGTTCTTTACTGTATGGTACTAATCTTGTGTAGGAAAGTTTGGAAAATACTCACTGGATTATTTTTTAAGGATTATTGCACTTAACCCTCTTAGCTTCATTATGACCGCAGCTGACAGTTCCGCCCGCACTGCCTAGCGCTTCGTTACGGCCATACCCGACCGTAAAAGTCGGCCATGAGCAGGGCTATTTTGATCACGCACTGATCACATGTTTCTGGCCCTGGGAGACTGACAATTGGTCAAACATTCTTGGTATCATCCAATGAGATGATCTTGGGAAAATTAGCACTACACACACATCCATTCACTTATGCTTGGGCGGGAAATGTGGTTGGGGTATTTTCATTCAAGCCTCATAGCGTGTGAAAAAATGGCGATGCCCTTTGTAGCAGACGGTTTTCAGGATACAGATGATTCTCCAGATTATTCAGAGGAGAAATTAAATACTACTGTTCATGAATTAGGAAAACACGAAGAAGATGTAGCTGAGTCAGATATTGAGGTTTGTGAGGGGGAAGATGATGAAAATTGTGATTTAGGAGAGCAAACGACACAGAAGATAACGCGCCGCTGGCCGCATACCAGCGAACGTGGCACCCATCACTGGTTCTGCTGACAGTAAAGAAATTTGATCTCTGGGTCGGAACAACTTGTATACTGCCAGCTGATGCCAGACCTTTAGATTATTTCTTTTTGTTTTTGTACAGACAATTAGTAAACTGTATTATGAACATTGAATGTAGTTTTGTAGTGGAAAGAAAAATAATGATAAAAACTACCTGAACAAACTGTGTAAATACCTGAGGAGCACTTGGTGACATTTGGTGACCACTGTGAGTACTGTCACATGGAAATGCTGTTAGACACTTTGGCTAAGCCATACTCAATTCATTACTCATCTGTATGTGTTGTGGTCACGTATAGGTGTGCTTCTCTTGTTTTCATATATATGTCACTTATTAATTCATGTTTGGTGACATCTTTGGTGACAGTGACATGACAAGCAGTGGTTAGAAAGACATATTCACTTGGATATGGAAGTAAAGCATGTTTACCGACACCTGACAAATTTCTAGCTTTATATCTGATCAGACATGCTCACAGTGTACTCATGAACAGAGTAACCCTATTTTGGGGGAAAAAGCTTGAGAAAATTCGAAATCTAGGGGGCAGTTCAGCTCCCTAGAATGCAAATACAAGAGGGTTAAGGAGATTTCCTTCGTGTTCACCTATTTTCTTTTTTTCGGTCCCATTTTTTATGTCACGTTAATGGCCACAGAAGCTGGCACAGTTTTTATAATGCAGTGAGGATGAGGATGAGGATGATAGTCCTGATGCCATGAAGTTCCACCTAGGATTGAGATAACATGACAGGGTTGTACTCTACATTTGCTTTTATGATATGTTCTAGCATCAACCAGGCTCAAGAGATACAGCACCTGAGGTGTTAGAATATTTAAGCAGTACTCTCAGTGATGTATGTATGAAGTGCCCCCTGTGGGGATGCCAAGGGCTCTTTCAGTGTAAATAGTATCCCCACCTTTTGGAAATTCTGTGCTAGATGTTTCCTCTTTTCTGTCACTCTCTATGTTTCTGCCTTGTTCCTTTGCTTTCTGTCATTTCTTCCTATCATTTTCTGCTTTCCCTGTCCATTCACCATATGTTCAATAAAGTCTTACATACTTTCTCTTAGGATTGATGAATGGGTACATGTATTAGTGGCTCTAGGAAAATGAGAAATGCAGAAGCAATTCCAGGGAATTTAAGCCTGTTTTTATATATGTTTTAGTGTCCTTGGTTATGTTTAAATTTTGTTCAGGCATGTTTTTTAAATCCCCTGTATGATAAATTGGACGAAGTGGTCAGTGCCAGGGGCATCTCCTTACATTATGTGTGCAAATGCCTTGATATATGTATACTTAATTTTCTTTTCCTTTTTTCCCACCTTGTGAAGTATTGTGCATGTTTTGAAACAGGTTATAGCCCTGATATGGCTCTGCGCAGTGCACTGGGCTTTAAACAACACTAACAGCGATCAGTGATTCATGATAAGAATTGTGTGTGTGTGTGTGTGTGTGTGTGTGTGTGTGTGTGTGTGTGTGTGTGTGTGTGTGTGTGTATGTGCCAGGTACTTGCTAGGCTTTGGGGATGTTTCTTACTACCTTGGCTACAATGCCATGCAGGACTTCTTCCCCCAGATGGCACTCAAGCCCAACCCAGTGTGCGATGACCTCAACTGTAGGAAACAACAAGTGGAATTCCAGGTCAGCTTTCATACTGTTACTTTTTTATGTCATCAAACAAGGTGATCACTACAGATTAACCCTTTGACTCCGCACCCTGTCCACCAGCATCCTGCATTGCTAACCATGTTAGGGGAGCAAAAACATAACCCTTTGACTCCCTCACTCTATCCACCAGCTTCCTGCAGGAGGCTGGTAGATAGGTTGAGGAAGTCAAAGGGTTAAGTTTTTGCAGTTGGTGGATAGGGTGTGGGAGTCAAGGGGTTAACAGTTTCCCATATTTTGCATCAACAGTATCTTCAGACATTTCTTGAAATGATATTTTGTGAAAAGAAATGTCAAGTAAATTAGGGTTGGAGCTAAATAACAAGACAGAAGTCATGGTAATCAGTAAAAAACTTGATATCCCCTCATGCAAAATAACAGCAAATGGCACAACTTTGAGACAGGTTAAGTTTAAATATCTGGGAACAGTTATCTCAACAGACGGCAGATACACATCAGAAATAGCCAGCAGAATCAGCCAAGCCCAAACAGCATTCAAACAAATGAAAGGCATTCTTACCAATAAATGCCTATCAATTAACATCAGGAAGAGAGTTCTTGAATGTTATATAGAACCAATAATGTTATACAGTCATGACGCATGGACAGTCAACAGGCAAAGCCAGAACAAGATTGAGGCAGCCGAGATGTGGTTTTTAAGAAGAATTTTGAGATTTCCATGGACAGCAAAGAAAAAAACGGGACAGTCGTGATGGAGACAGACACAAGAAGATCACTGATAAAGATTAGGGAAAGACAAGCAAGATTTAGAGACCATTTTATGAGGAAAGGGGAATTAGAGCACCTGGTCATAACAGGAAAGCTGAAGGGAAAGAGAACACCAGGTAGACCCAGGAAGAAAATATTGGACAGACTTGCAGGATGGCTGAGGACAAAGGGTGGAAGATGTGCTTGTGGCGACAAGGGATAGATGCATATGGAGGACCATGATCACCAACACCATGTGGCAGGACACATGATGATGACGATGAAAGCTAGCTTGTATGTTGGTGAATAGGGCAGATAAAAATAAACTGTGGAATTCATGTCATATCATGAAATTATCATGTTTATTTGTTGTTATTTTGTAATGTTATTAGCAAGTCTTCATGGCTTTTATATCAGTGAATGTAGAGCAGATTAAACCCAAGTGTACCATTCATCTTGCAGTCATGAAGTTATGATGTTTGTGTGATTGTTCTGTAATCCAGGAGATAAACCATGCTTTTTACACATGATCATAGCTTGATAGAGGATAGCCTCATATGGAGGGCCATGATTGCCAACACCATGCAGCAGGACACAGGATGATGATGAGCTTGATGAAAGTCATGTGCATATGATTGATAAATCCTTTCTAGCACATTTTTGTCTTCAAATATACAAAATGAATTGGTTGATCTGAACCTGTTGCCATGGGAATTTGGAAAAAGGAAAACAATTACATTGAAAAGGACATCATGTGCAATGTGTACAGAGTTGCGTCCCTTAGATTGTGTGCCTTGCCCTTATGAAATTGGCATCTCACAGCCTTTTGTCAAATGTGGCCCTGTCTTTTTCTGTTTGCTTGCCAGTACTTCATTTGATGCGTTTGTCAACAAGTATGTGCACTATTGCAAATGGTCTTGAAAAAGCAGATTGCGTGTTATGTATGGAGTTAGTCCAGTCAGTTGTGTCAGTTATTGCAGAAGAACTGTTAGTGTTTGTGAAAGCAAAGAAATATTAAAAATATCTGATTTTTCTTTTTCTGTTTCAGGCAAGAGAAGCAACCAGACCCAAAGTAGAGAAAGTAGTGGAGGAAGAGGCAGTTGTACACGAAGACAATGAATGGGGCGAGTGGCATTATTGTGTTGTATGGTGATGACAGAAAGGATGATCAATGTTAATTCTTTGTTTTTACATTTGGTACAGATGTGCTTTATATCTTTGTTACAGAATGTGAGATTTGTGCAGTCATGTGAGCCATGTCTATCTGCAGTCATGTGAGCCATGTCAGTCTTGAATAGCTTATGGAAACACAGAAAACCCAGTGTGTACATCCATCAAAGCTTGAGTATACAGACTGTGCAGTAACATACTTCCTGCACAGTGTGGCCCAGTCAGAGTGTATACAATGTACACCCATCTCAAAAAACTGCTTGGAAGGGCAAAAATAATTGATTTTAACTAGTTATACAGTATGTTCACCAACAGTTTTAGAGATGGTGTGATGAACATTTGACTGTTATACATGATGTGTGGTGAATATTTAAGTGGTTAACACTGTGTTCACTAACAGTTATAGTGGTTTTGGTGTGATGAATGTTTAACTAGTTATAAATTATGTTCACTGTGGGTTTAACTTGTTATACATTTTGTTCATTAACAGTTTTAGGGGTGTGATGAATATTTAACTAGTTATACACTATGTTCATTAACAGCTATAAAGGTTTGATGATTATTAACTGATTATACATTATGTTCACCTACAGTACTAGTGTTATGAATATTTATTTTATACATTATGTTCTCTAACAGTTATGGAGATTGATTCATGAATATTTAATTAGTTATACATTATGTTCACTAACAGTGCTAGTGGTGTGAATATTTAACCTACATGGTATGTTCATTAACAGTTACAGAGATGGATTAATGAATATTTAGATGTATTCATTAATATTTAACTAGTTAAACATTATGTTGAGTAACAGTTTAAAAGTGGTGTGATGAATATTTAAGCAATTATATGTTATATTTACTAAAAGTTATATAGATGGATTCATGAGTATTTAACTAGTTATACATTATGTTCCTCAACAGCTGTAGAGGTGGTGTGATGAATATTTGACCAGGTATACATTATCATTACTAACAGTTATCAGAGCCTGGAATTCGTCGCGGAAACGAGGATTTCCCCGGAAATCAAAATCGAAAATCGCGCAAAAAAATATTTTTCGCGTTAAAAAAAAATCGACGACCATACACTGAAACGATCTGCTGTGTATGATGGATCCTGATCTTGTGCCCAATGTTTATTAAATACTCTTTTGACTGATATTCATTGTGATTTTCAGTGTGTTAGATGCCTTTAAATTTGTCTCCAGAATGCCTCAGAATGCACAGATTTTAATCTTGATTTTAAAAATTTTCCGGGGGAGCATGTCCCCGGACCCCCCTAGAAGTTTCCTCTTTTTTTTTTCTTAGCAATTCCAGGCTCTGAGTTATAGAGATGGATTCATGATTATAAAACGAGTTACACATTATGCTGTCCAACAGCCATAGAGGTGGTGTCAGAAACAACTGCTGAAGAGCTGGCATTAGCCGAAGGGGATCAACCAGAACTGACCAAAGGATTGAGAGTTGCCTACACCACACCTGCTCCAAAACAGGTGAGGCATAGTCCCATACTGACACCTTTAGCGTGACATATTTCCAGACTCATTCCTACCTTTGGGGATTTTTGTCTTCTTTTGCTTTCCCATCTTTTTTGCTCTCTAATTCATCTCCAAACCCACAGACACAGAGGTCACCTTGAGAGTAGGGCATGGGATTCAGGAAGCTGGAATAGGTTTTCAGAATTTTATGTGATAAGAATGGGGAAGGTAGTGATGATTCCGTGGTGTTCCATTTTCAGAATGATAGGGTTGTACTGTACTCTTAATTTCATTCATGATAGGGTTGTACTGTACTCTTACTTTCATAGTGAATATATGCTGGCATCAACCAGGCCTTGAGAGATACAGGCATCTGCGCTGTCTGTCATAAAATTTGAGCAATGTCCTCAGTGACATATCCATAAAGTGAAAGGAGACTTAACATTGTGGCTAGTTTTCCTAGCTAGCCTATAGCATGCTCAGCTGTGGTTTGGAGCTGGGTAAAGCTGAAAAATTGTTCAATAATTTTTTGACTGATCGGGTTTGAACCCACAACCTCCCAGTCAGTAGTCTGATGTGCTGACCACTTTGTTTACTGGTCTCTCGTACTCATGCTGAGTCTTGTGGCATAATGTTAATCTGAACCTCCACCCTCAGAGTGACACGTTATCCCATCACCCATATGTTTCACAAATTCTCATTTCTACACACTGACATGTAATTCCATATCCACAATGATGTGCCATCCAGCACCCATATGGCTGCACATGATCGTAAACATTGACACATGATTCCGCAAAGACACAGTGACACATTATTCCACACCCACACAGTGACATAATTCTGCAACCATACAGTGGCATAATAACATGTCCTCATAATCCCACATTTGCACATTTGACACAATTAGCCCATGCGCTACATGTAAAAATGGATCCAACACAAACTTGGACTGTGTTGTATGCCTTGCTTTGTCAAGCTCATCGCATAGGAAGTTCAGTAGAACTCTGGGGACATTGTCCTTTGTAAAGTTGAAATAAAAGCAGAGGATACTAACTTGGCAGTCAGCATGCATAACCAAGATGCCTAGTAATAAAGCATGAATTCTGTTTTCCAACCTTTTCATTTACAAGTCTCACCTTTAGCAGTCTTGTTCTTGTTTCTGTCTTGCTTTCAGCCATTTCCTGGAGCCTTCTTTAGGTTTATTTGACAGCCATACAGGCCTTCAGATCCATACAGGCATTTTTCAGGCTTGCACAGAAACCCAACATGCATTTTTCAGACTTATACTGCAGCCATACAGACCTTCTTCAGGTGCAGCCATACAGACCTTCTTCAGGGTTATATGGCAGGTGTTCAGACCTTATGTAGGGTGTTCAGATCTTATTTGGGGTTGTATGGCAGTTGCACAGACTTCCTTTGGGGTTGTATGGCAGTTGCACAGGCCTTCTTCAGGGTTGTATGGAAGTCATACAGGCCTTGTTTGGTTTGTATGGCGGCTGTACAGGCCTTCTTCAGGGTTGTATGGAAGTCATACAGGTCTCCTTAGGTTTGTATGGCGGCTGTACAGGCCTTCTTCAGGGTTGTATGGAAGTCATACAGGTCTCCTTAGGTTTGTATGGCGGCTGTACAGGCCTTCTTCAGGGTTGTATGGAAGTCATACAGGTCTCCTTAGGTTTGTATGGCGGCTGTACAGGCCTTCTTCAGGGTTGTGTGGAAGTCATACAGGCCTTCTTAGGTTTGTATGGCGGCTGTACAGGCCTTCTTCAGGGTTGTGTGGAAGTCATACAGGCCTTCTTAGGTTTGTATGGCGGCTGTACAGGCCTTCTTCAGGGTTGTATGGAAGTCATACAGGCCTTCTTAGGTTTGTATGGCGGCTGTACAGGCCTTCTTCAGGGTTGTGTGGAAGTCATACAGGTCTCCTTAGGTTTGTATGGCGGCTGTACAGGCCTTCAGGGTTGTATGGAAGTCATACAGGCCTTCTTAGGTTTGTATGGCGGCTGTACAGGCCTTCTTCAGGGTTGTGTGGAAGTCATACAGGTCTCCTTAGGTTTGTATGGCGGCTGTACAGGCCTTCAGGGTTGTATGGAAGTCATACAGGCCTTCTTAGGTTTGTATGGTGGCTGTACAGGCCTTCATCAAGGTTGTATGGAAGTCATACAGGTCTTCTTAGGTTTGTATGGCAGCTGTACAGGCCTTCTTCAGGGTTGTATGGAAGTCATACAGGTCTTCTTAGGTTAGTATGACGGCTGTACAGACCTTCAGGGTTGTATGGAAGTCATACAGGCCTTCAGGGTTGTATTGAAGTCATACAGGCCTTCAGGGTTGTATGGAAGTCATACAGGCCTTCAGGGTTGTATTGAAGTCATACAGGCCTTCAGGGTTGTATGGAAGTCATACAGGCCTTCAGGGTTGTATTGAAGTCATACAGGCCTTCAGGGTTGTATTGAAGTCATACAGGCCTTCAGGGTTGTATTGAAGTCATACAGGCCTTCAGGGTTGTATGGAAGTCATACAGGCCTTCAGGGTTGTATTGAAGTCATACAGGCCTTCTTAGGTTTGTACAGCAGCCATGGGAAGTCAGAAAAAGGCCCGAAGATAAGATCAAAAGCTTGAGAATAACAAGCCGACTGCTGAAGGTGAGAACAACATAATAGTTTATAAGCAGGTAATAGACTGCGATAAAGTTGTTTGAATGACCAGTACAGACTGTGGCATTATCATGTGATTGTATTGTTTGTGTGGGGTTTTTTTTAGGAAGGAGACAAGGAAGCCACAGTGAAGGACAGTGGACAGAGTCTGGACGAGCTGATGAAGCAGATGCAGAATTTGTGATGGAACCAGCCATGGGCAACAGTGCATTAGACAGTTTTCAACTACACCGGCTGAACTACAGCATCATCTTCATTATTTATGACAATATGTTTATTGGACAAGCTGCCTGACAGACCATGGCTGAATTGGAAATCTTGTTTTCTAATGACAGTCTAGTGTATCTGAACCTGATGATAATATCCTGTGTCTGCCAGAGGAAAAACACAAATTACTCCTGTTTCATGCATCCCAATCAAAAACTGATAAATTTCGTGAATCTGTATTCAACTCAGCTTTTGAATATTCAAACATTTGTTTGCTTCTTCATCCCAATCAAAAACTGATAAGTTTCATGAATCTGTATTCAACTCAGCTTTTGAATATTTGAACATTTGTGACCTCCCATCACCAATTCAGTCTTAACTCGCAGTCACTTGAACAGCACTAGGAGCTGAAAAGGTGACTGAGGGTCGATCTGGGGTGTTTTGACTTTTTCTCAAAATTGATTTCTGTAGACTATAATCTATCCCCCACAGAATTTTTTTTCTTGAAAAAATGGTATTTTAATGCACTGATGCAGCAGAAAGAACGCAATTTTTTTACCAGAAGTACCTATCTTTGTCTCATATTGCGAACCGTAACCTATACAGAACCCCCACATGTAATATATTGACAAAAAGCTCTTTGGTGCACCTTTTAAATAATATATTTGACAGCTAGAATTAGAAACAAACTGGATCAAAGCCACCAGATAAAGAAATTCAAGAAAAATGTGTAAGAGAGTACATAAAAACTTTAGAGGTCGTTTTCTCAAAATGGCCTTCATACAACATAATGACTTGAAACATACATAACTTCTATATTTTTTTTTAGTACAAGCTTTATTCAGGCACCAAAATAATCAGCAGAATGTACGCTTTCCAGTGACGTGTATATCTCAAAATACTCAAAATGGTAGTTAAGACTGATTTCATGCTGGGAGGTCACATTTGTTTGCTTCTTTGGGGCAACAATGGTTTTTTTTTGTTTGTTGTTTTTTTTTGGTTCTTTCTGACAACAATGTTTTGTTTTGTTTTCTCCCTTTGTTTTTTTTTTCTTTAAACCTTTTTTTTTTTCTTATTCATTTACTTACATGCATTATTTGTGTTTCTCTGTAAATTTATATCGAGGTAAATTTAGAATCAGGGTCTTGGATGGTGTACTATGTCAGTGCAAGAATTTTTTTTTTTAAACAAACAAACAGGTTTTACTTGTCGTGTATTCTTAAAATTTTAGAGGAATCCATAATCTCAAGACCTTGCCAGTGTGCTTGGTTGATGCGCAGGTTTATGGGATTTGCTTTGATTACTTTGAATTGCCATCTAGTATGCACTGGGCTCTGTCATCTGCATACTGTGGCATCGTATTTTTTGGTTACAGAAAAACAGTGATTGTTACGGTGGGTGTTGTTTGGAAGTGATTATTCCTGACTAGTCTGTATAGTTTGTGTCATATGCACTGTTTGCATGGAATTTTTGATTGTAAAGTTGTTATGTTGGAAAATAAAGTATATGTGTATATGTACATCATGTCTTGAAATTAAATTAAAGAAATGTGTAATGCACACAAGCACACATGCATACACACACAAACACGCACATGCACACGCACACACACACACACACACACACACACACACACACACACACACACACACACACACACACACACACACACGCACACACACACGCACACACACGCACACACACATACACAACACACACACACACACACGCACACACACATACACAACACAACACACCACTGCCAGATCCTGCTACTATCATCTCCATCGTATAAAGCTGATCAGGAAGTATCTCTCTGTCGAAACAACTGCAAAACTCGTTCTCTCCTTCATAATGTCTCGCATTGACTATTGCAATTCACTCCTGTCTGGTCTTCCTGCCTCCACCATTCACATCCTACAGCGCATTCAAAACAATGCTGCACGCCTTGTACTCAAAAAGAAAAAAGCTGACCACATATCTCCTCTCCTGGCACAACTTCACTGGCTCCCTGTATCAAAGCGCATACAGTACAAACTAGACACCATGTGCTACAAAAGCCTCAATAACGCAGCCCCCGATTACCTGTCAAGCCTACTTGAGATCTATGTTCCCTCACGTACCCTCCGCTCTGCCTCTGATCCTCTGACTCTTCGCTTTCCACGCACTAAGCTCAATACCTATGGTCCACGAGCCTTCTCTGTTTCTGGTCCACTCTCCTGGAACAAACTTCCTCTCTCAGTCCGTCAGCAACCTACTTTTGTCTCCTTCAAGTCCGCTCTCAAAACTCACCTTTTCTCTCCTGCATAAAATCCTAACCTCACTCAACCCTCCCCTCTGCAGCCTGTCTCCGCTCGGAGGGAACCACATGGTTATAATATATAATTGTATGCTATGCTCTCTATAATTTTCCATTGCTTTTATTCTTGCTTTTATTCTTTCTCCCCATTTATAGCCATGCGTGTGTGTGGGTGTGTGTGTGTGTGTCTGTATGTGTGCGTGCGTGTGTGTGCGAGCGTGCGTGCCTGCGTGTGTGTCTGCTTCAGCGCTTAGATTTGATTTTATCAAGATTTTGCGCTATATAAATATTGTAATTATTATTATTATTATTACTTGACACTCGCTCACACACACACACACACACACACACACACAAACAAACACACACACAGGAATGAATAAGAGAGTCTGACTAAGTCTTGAGCCTGATTCATAAATCTTGTCATATAAGAGAGTTTTGTCATCCTTTAATCCCATTCCATCATACAGAATTCATGTAGATCTATGTAGAGAATGCATACAGAGTGATACTGAGTACTTACTGTTGGCAGTACCAGATGGTGAGGACATCTGCCTGCTACATTTTGTCTGTGTAAAGCTGTCCAGAGTGTGGGGGTTGTGTTTTGTTTTGTTTTGTCCTAAGTTAACAGAGCAGAATTGAGTGGGTTGTTGTGAAGTTACAGTACAAACTGTAGTCTTTATCATGATGGATGAAAGATTATAGTGATGCTTTTTACTGGTTTTAGGAATATATTGCTTGTGATTATTGCTTGTGATTTTGTTTGATCTATTCTAAGCAAATGGTTTAAAGGTTATTGACTTTAATGTTGTTGGTTTTGTTTATATACACACACATGTATGTGTGTGTGTATATGTATATATATATGTTTGAGTATCTTTCATAAAGTCAGTTTATGCTGACGGATTAAAAGTTCTTTTTCATCTCTTTAGTTTATATATGACATGTGTAGCTTGCTCAGTCGGCCATGAAATATCCTATGCCATGTATTTTGTTGTTGATTTTGTCCTTGTGTTGTTGTTTTTTCCCTTTATCGTTCTGCAGTAGGATGGAACAGATGATGTCCTCTTCCGTACACATTAACTCATGTTAGGGTAGTGGACGATTTTTCTATTTGTCAGTTGTGAAATAGTACCTGATCTTATTCAGGGATTGGGAAGGTAAACCAGCAGAGATGGGCACTGCCCTTAGCTCATCATACCGGCCTTGAGAAAAGTTGTCTCTGCTGTCTCACTGTCTAGTGACCACTCGGATTATGGGATCCCTCCCTCCGCCCCTCCACCCCCCCCTCCCCCCCCTGTTTTTTTTTTTTTTTTCAGGTAACTTTAGACATGAGAAATGGTCCAGGTGATCTGTTGGTCAAGGAATGTGGTGGCAGCCCCATTGGAGGGTCGCTCTCTCAGCTAGACCATGCGACTTTAATAACCTTTTTGATAGGGTGATCTTGGGAGAGGGCAGTACAGCTGTGAGAGAGTGGAGATGACACCACCTTGATAATGCTGACCCCAAGAAAAGTTCGAGTCTCTGCCACTCCCACTCATCCATGATGGCTCAGGCTCTGGGAAGACCTTTACTTTTTTCATACAGGTAACGACATAACCAGTGGTTCAGTGTTGTTGGAGGACCAAGGACATGGTGGCGGTCTTTTTATTGAAAAGTTGCTGACTCTGGCTCCTCGACTGAGCAATTACTATCTTTGTCGGGAGCTTATTTGGCAGTGTATTAAGTATGTGCAGGTTTTTCTCTGGTGGGGGGCCCTATAGCAGCTTGACATTACTGGTTCCCATGGGCTTCCTGGCATGGAGACTTTGAATGAATGAACTTGGGTTTGATGGTGTTTGAGGAGGGTGAGCGGTGCAGGATTGGTGTCGCTGGGGCAGGGCAGAAAATGGGCAAGGAAATACAACAACAACAACAACAACAAAGCCCTTAGGACATGAGCAGTATGATTATATCATGACAAGCATGTATTGAGGAGAAAGTAAACTTTTATCTAACTGTGATGAACATAGTGTACAAATTACAGTCCTGTTGTCATCACTTCTTTTATTTTGGGTTGGTTTGTTTGTTTTCTTAAATTAATGATTTTCCTTCCCTGTGGGGATGCCGGGGGCTCTTTCAGTATAAATAGTATCTCCCACCTTCTGGAAATTCTGTGCTAGAAATTTCCTCTTTTCTATCACTCTCTTTGCTTCTGCCTTGTTCCTTTGCTTTCTGTCATTACTTCCTATCATTTTCTGCCTTGCTGGTCCATTCACCTGTATGTGTATTATAAAGCCTTACATACTTTGTCTTAAGTTTGATAATTGGATGCAAGTATTAAGTGCATTTTTGTCTCTATGGAAATGTGATGTGCAGATGCAGTTTGGGGTACTTTGGGCCTGTTTTTTTTTGGTATGTTTTGGTGTCCTTGGTCATGTTTGTGTTTAGGTTTGCTATTTTGAAATCCCCAGGTGATAGATTGGGTGGAGTGGCCAACACCAGGGGCATCTCGTTAGATTATGTGTGCGAATGCATTGGTATATGTGCTTAATTTTAGTTTCCAGGTGTTCTTTTCTTCTCCATTGAGGTATGGTGTACATTTTGAGATGGTCATAGCCCTGATAGGGATATGTGCAGCCGGCTGGGCTTTAAACAACAATAACAACAACAAAAGAGGTTCTTTTCTTCTTTTTTTCTGAAACTGAATAAAGTGAGCCACATGCAGACAATTAAGTATTGTGATTTGTATGCGTGTATGTAAGTGTGTGTGTGTGTGTGAGTGTGTGTGTGTGTGTGTGTGTGTGTGTGTGTGTATGTGTGTGTGAAAAGTGCATTCTAAAGTGGGAGTGTGGTAGAGGTATAATGATGCCAGTAACAGTAGCAGTCAAAAAGTTACATGTATGCAGATAATTTAATATGTAGAGTAAATTCTACACATCAGTTGTCTTGACCAGAATGTCTCGGACTTATACATTAAGCTGCTGTGACGGGAAGGTCTGGATTTTTTTTCTCCTGCTTACAATAAATAGGCCTACATCTCTCTGACTTGGCAATGTAGCATTTCTCTGTGTCGTGAATGTTGGGGAATGGAATTCCACTGTGGCCCCGTTATCTCAGGTGATTAGAAACTCCAGACTGATAACGCGGGAGATGTGGGTTCGAACCTCGGGTTGGCCACTTTTTTTTTTAAATCACATGGCACCTGTGACGTTAATGCATATGGAATTCATTCTGAGCGTGGAGACGTTATCTTGAGAAGTTTAAATTGTCAAAAAAATACATATTTACCCCCACCCCCCCCCCCACACACACACATAGATAATGTTTAATCCACGATAACAATTTCCTTTTTCGTTTTAAGTAGATTAATCTCATTGATTTCCTTTTCCAATAATAATATTTTCCAATAGCAATTTTCATGTTAAGTAGATTAATTTCAATGATTTTTCTTTTCCAATAACTGTGAGCTTTCCAACAGCAATTTTCATGTGAAGTAGATTAATCTCATGGATTTTCTTTTTCAATAATAATGAACTTTCCCAACAGCAATTTTCATGTGAAGTAGATTAATCTCATGGATTTTCTTTTTCAATAATAATGAACTTTCCAACAGCAATTTTCATGTGAAGTAGATTAATCTCATGGATTTTCTTTTTCAATAATAATGAACTTTCCATCAGCAATTTTCATGTGAAGTAGATTAATCTCATGGATTTTCTTTTCAATAATAATGAACTTTCCAACAGCAATTTTCATGTGAAAGTAGATTAATCTCATGGATTTTCTTTTCCAATAATAATGAGCTTTCTAACAGCAATTTTCATGTTAAGTAGATTAATCTCATGGGCTTTCTTTTCCAATAATAATGAGCTTTCGAACAGCAATCCTCGGCGAGCAACATTTTTTTTTTTTTCAGGCTTGTTGATTCTTTTAATAGAACCCTACACAAGTTTGATATCTCAGTTCTTTCACATACTGCAACATTAAAAACTGACCTGTTCGCTGCCCATCTGAACTTTTTCCATCATTCTGGTGGTGTCAGCTTAAGTGTTTCACAGGATCTTCCTCCCCTCATCATTACAAGACCTTGCCAGTGTATCGGATTTTGTACGGGCTCAGGGCTCTGCCAGATAATTGTTGGCAGATATGCGCGGGGCGAATGTGAAATTACCTGAAAGTGATGAATCCCTCTTAAATAAACTACAAAATTTTCTGCATAAACTGAAAATGCATTTTTCTGACTTGGCATTGTTGCACTTTGCTGTGACGTGATCATTGGAGTTGAAATTTCGTGGTCCATAAACACGCACATACACACACTGACACAGTATGTTCAAATCCATGGTAATGACCTCCTACTTCCTGTTCAGGAGGCTGACCTCGATGATTTCTTTTCTCAATAATAAGTTTTCTAAATCATCAGAAATAAAGTCTAAGTTCGATTCAAATCAGTTCTTAAAGAGAGATATGATTACTCCATCCTGTGTACATGTTAACCAAAGCGATCCAAATAGTGGCCCATGTTTATTTCGACCTTATGCTTCTAGACACTAACCAAAGCGATCCAAATAGTGGCCCATGTTTATGTCGACCTTATGCTTCTAGACACTAGGCTGGATATATGGTCCACATTCGGTCCATATGGGGAAACGCTTGATGACCATGATGTTCGAACTGTCTATTGAAACTTGCGAAATTAAATTGTTAACAAGAAACACCACGAGGATGCAGATGAGACCCAGAGCACCAATGCCTCGCCACTCTCTGGACAATCACCTCCCAAGCTCCCGACGCCACTCGATAATCGTTTCATCAAGCAGAGGAGTGCTGTGCATGCGTTGCAAGCTACTGAAACTTGCGGAATGAAATCGTATTACCACACCAGCTTTTTCTTCGAATTTGGTTTAAGTTCACATACAAAAACCCGAGACATCTTCAAATAGGGCCTACAGATGTTCACAATGGTTAATCTCTTAAACTTATGTTCTCTACTCTGTGTGTGTGTGTGTGTGTGTGTGTGTGTGTGTGTGTGTGTGTGTGTGTGTGTGTGTGTGTATGTGCGTGTGCGTGTGCGTGTGGTGTGTGTGTGTGTGTGTGTGTGTGTGTGTGTGTGTTTGTATTACAAAATGTTGAGAAAGAACAAGGGCTCGAGACAGCGCATCGCTCGTGACGTCATTGCACAACTACAATATTTATGTTGTCATAAAAAGCCTGACGCAGTCAGTTACCATCAAAAAACGCTGTTGCTCTTTTTTTCAACCTTTTCTCCACCTCCACAGCTAAAACTGTTCCGTACGTACCTATTTTCTTGTACTATTATTGTTGTGCTGAAAACGATTAATTTATTGTTGATATGTTTTTACTGCATAACATTTTCTGTAAAGAGCAAAACGCTCTGTTCGGGATATTGCGATTTATAAACCTTCTGTCATCTGTGAGTTCATCATTATTACATTACGCTTTATCAAGCCAAGAGCCCTCCCCCGTGGGGATGCTGGAGGCTGTTTCAGTGTCAATAGTTTTCCCAGCTTCTGGAAATTCTGTGCTAGAAATTTCCTCTTTTCTGACACTTTCTTTGTTTCTGCCTTGTTCCTTTGCTTTCTGTCATTTCTTCCTATCGTTTTCTGCCTTGCTGGTCCATTCATCTGTATGTGTTCGATAAAGTCTTAAGCACTTTCTCTTACTAGGATTGATAATTGGGCACATGCATTAAATGCATTTTTGGTTCTAGGGAAACGAGATATGCAGAAGCAATTTTGGGTAATTTATGCCCGTTTTTATACATGCTTTAGTGTCCTTAGTTATGTTTAAATTTGTATGTTTTTTAAATCCCCTGTGTGATAAATTGGACGGAGTGAACAGCGCTAGGGGCATCTCCTTAGATTATGTGCGCGAATGCAGTGATATGTGTCCTGTTATTTGTCTTGAACTGGTTAGGGCCTATAGCTGTGATAGGGCTCTACGCAGTCGGCTGGGCTTTAAACAAAAATAATAATAACAAGGCAAGAGTCGATAATTATTAGTTATGGAGTTTGGAGTTTCTTGAAGAGGGATTCATCGCACTCGGACAATTCCATATGTGCTCCACCCAAATCTGCCAACAATTATCTGGCAGACTCCCTAAGCCTGCGCAAAGCCCTATGCGCCGGCAAGGTCTTGAAACTGGGGAGGTTGGGGGAAGGAACTTTTGAAACACTAAGCTGACACCACCCGAATGATGGAAACATTAAGATGAGCAGCGAACAGGCCAGGTTTTAATGTGGCAGGCTGAGGTTAAAGTCGAGACATCAGATCTTGAGATCATGGCTCTATCAAAAGAACCAACCAGCCCGCGGGAAAAGACACTTCTGACGGGACTCGAACCCGCAATCCCCGGCTTACACTCAGTATCAGCCGATCCGGCGTATAGGATGCCGATGCCCAACACCCCCCGGCCCAGTATACTCTATCTCAGAAAACTTAAAACTGCACGCAGACCCCCCCCCCCCCCCCCCCCCCATTATAGTCTACAGAATCTTCAAAATGATGAAGGCGGTAGCCAAGGGAAAGAAGAAGAAGAAGATGCCTTATTCAATAGGCCACGGAGGCAACAGCTATGTATGTAGACCATGAATTAGTTAGTATGATAAA
>CM060305.1:88703489-88778489 GCA_030674185.1 Monoplex corrugatus
CTGTTCTCTCCAGCCCTTTATGACCGAGTGCCAGAGGTAACCTGTTCTCTCCAGCCCTTTATGACCGAGTGCCAGAGGTAACCTGTTCTCTCCAGCCCTTTATGACCATGTGCCAGAGGTAACCTGTTCTGTCCAGCCCTTTATGACCATGTGTCAGAGGTAACCTGTTCTCTCCAGCCCTTTATGACCGAGTGCCAGAGGAAACCACTTCACTCGTGCCTCAAGCCTAAAACCAGTGAGAGCGTACACGGAGCCAAGCGGAACCTCAAGTGTGAAACGATGCAAGCATGCTTGTTTTTTGCCCGAGGCTTTCTTAAAAAGAAGGCTATCGTCGAGGCTGACGGAGGAATAGCTGAGTGGCAAACATCAAAGAATAGGCCGTCCTTAGTATATGGCGTAAAGCGTGGGTGCATGTGTGTTTGTGTGTATATGCATATTCGTGTGTGTGTGTGTGTGTGTGTGTGCGTGTGTGTGTGTGTGTGTGTGTGTGTGTGTTGTGTGTGTGTGTGTGTGTGTGTGTGCATGTTTTGTACGTGGGTGAGCGTGCACGCACGCGTGTTTGCATTTATGTGTGGGTGCATGTGTGTTTGTGTGTATATCCGTGCGTGTGCGTGTGTGTGTATGCGTGCGTGTATGTGTGTGTTTGTGTGTTTGTATATGCGTATGCATGCCTGTATATGTGTGTGAGTGTGTGTGTGTGCGTGTGTGCGCGCGCGCATACACTGTGTGTATGCGTGTTTTGTACGGGCGGGTGGGCGTGCACGCACGCGTGTTTGCATTTACGTGGATGTGTCTTGAGTAAGGCGAATCCTATTAATAGCTTATAGGCTGTCCGTGTCCAATTGTTGAGCGACGCGAATCCTCCATAAAGTGTATCTGCAGTCCGTGTCCAACCGAGTGTTCACTTCTGTTCAGCAAGAAGCTGACCGTGGACCAGTTCCTCAACAACATCCTGCCGGCCCTGGCCCAGCACATGGTGGTGGAGTCCAAGAAGGGGAAATCTGTGGACATGAGTGATCCCAGTGTCCAGGAACAGCTGGAAAAGATCAAGGCGAAGATAGTCCAAAAGTATCATGAATGGCAGCATGCAGGGGTAAGTACAGCTGTTACTGAATACAAGAATGATTTTTTTTCTAAAGCGCATAGGGATAGCCATACACACACACATGCGCGTGCGTGCGTACACACACACACACACACGTGCGCGTGCGTGCGTTCACAAACACACACACGTGCGCGTGCGTGTACACACACACACACAAAGGCACACACACACACAAAGGCACACACACACACAAAGGCACACACACACACACACACACACACACACACACACACAAAGGCACACACACACACACACACACACACACACAAAATCTGGGACAATTTTTTACTCAGTGCCATGATGATGCCAGATAATGGGGATTATAATCATGATGCTGTGGAGTTCTATTCTGGATCGAGACTGACCGTACTCTTCACATCCTGTCATAATATATCAAGCCGTCCATCAAGCCCGAGACATACAGACACCTGCGGTGCTGGTCAGAAAATTTGAACAGCACCCTCAATGACGCATCCGAGAAGCAAATGAAACTCGATTGTATCTTCTCAGCGAAGCCAATAGCACGCTCAACTCTGCGTAAGGGTCAGCTGATCAAGCTGAAGATATCCTACATGGATGTTTACAAGACGGGTGGGATTCGAATCCACGACCTTCCAGTGTGTTAATCAAGAGTGGTAATCAGGGTGCTAGTCTTTCAAAAGAGAATAAAACCAATGTCCCGTATGCAATATATATTTAACGTCTGTAAAACATCCCATGGCACCAAAGGCGTGTCCATGGCAAATTTCTCTGGAAAAAAATAATTTTCATTGGCAAGAAATCATCATCATCATGATCATCGTCGTCGTCGTCGTCACGTCTTCGTCATCATCATCATGATAATAAGTTATTATTACAATTATTATCATCATCATTATCATTATTATCATATTCTCACCTGTCTCACCTGTCGGCGTCACCGGGAACAGTGTTGGCCGCTGCACATGATGTCCTCACAAGTTGCCTCCAGCACTCTCGATCTTGGCTAAGTCTGACCACCTCCTGGAGTTTCTTGCCACTGATGTTTGTGATGTTTCTAGCAAGTGATGCAGGTGGCCGTCCTCTGTTTCTCTTTCCTTCCACTTTACCTTGGAGGACAGTGGACATCAAGTCTGTTCTCTCATTACGGATTGCGTGTCCAACATATTTCAGTTTCCTCCGTTGTATGAGTACTAGAAGCTTGCGTGTAGTACCCAACTCATTCAGTATGCTTTCATTTGAGCGCCTATCCGTCCATTTGACCCTCAGCAGTCTTCGGTAAAACCACAGCTCTGCTGCTTCCACTCGTCTTTCATCCTCTTTCTTCATTGTCCATGCCTCGCAGCCGTATAACATCACTGGCCAGACAAGACATTTTAAGAGTTTTATCTTAAGGTCTGCTGTTATGCTGTGGTCTTTCCAAATATTGTTCAATTGAACCATACTGTTCTTGGCCATTCCAATTCTCATCTTTATGTCTTTTGAGCATGTTCCATCGTGTGTCTTGACTGAACCTAAATATCTAAAGTCCTTGACATTTTCTAGAGGGACTTGGTTTAGCATGATCTGGTCCTGTCTAGTGTTATATTTGCCTGCAACATGCATAACCTTTGTCTTCTTTGAATTTAAGTCCAGCCCAGCTGCCTTTCCAACCCGGTCTACCCTGTACAGGATCCTCCTAGAGCCTGTAATGTTGTCTGCCAGTAATCCTGTGTCATCTGCGTAGCGTAAATTTGACAGGTTTCTACCACCAATATTTACTCCCATGTCTTCTATGTCTGCTTCTCTCATGATATGTTCAGTGTATATGCTGAAGAGATGTGGAGACAGGATGCAACCTTGCCTTACCCCTTTAGTGATGTTAAAAAATTTGCAGTTTTGATTATTCCATCTGATTGTTGCTTTTTGATCATTATATAATGAAGCTATGAGGGAAACCAGATGTCTTGGAAAACCCATTTTGATCATGAAGTGGAAAAGACTTTGGTGAATCACGCTATCAAATGCTTTGCTGTAGTCAATGAAAACGATGAACATCTCTTGGTCTGTGTTTCTAATCTTTTCTATCAATATCTGGAGTACAAACAGCATATCTATTGTTCCCCTGTTTTTCCTATAGCCTGCCTGACAGTCGGATAGCTCTTCCTCTACTTTTGGCTTTAACCTGTTTAAAATTATTATCAGCAGTATTTTACTGGCATGACTGATCAGTGCAATTGTTCTATAATTGTTGCAGTCTTTGACATTTCCACTCTTATGTATCATATTATCAGCAGCAAAAGCAGCATTATTAGTTATTATTGACATCAATATCATCAATATGATTATTTCTATTGTTATTATTATCAGTCTTGTCCACGGATGAGGAAGAGACACACCAAATCTTAAAGCAGCTGGATGAGCTGGTGGCCTCTTCAAGAATGAGGTTCAAACCTAAGAAATCCCGAAGTCTCTCACTGCGAAAAGGAAAAGTGGCAGATTCAGTCAAATTCATGGTAGCCAACCAAGCCATCCCCACTGTCACAGAAGAGCCAGTAAAAAGTCTCGGAAGATGGTATGATGACTCCCTGAAAGACACACAAAGGGGATGTGAAACCAAGCAAACAGCAGAAGAAGGCCTGAAGAAAATAGATAACTGCGGACTGCCAGGCAAATACAAAGTCTGGTGTCTACAGTTCATGCTGATACCAAAGCTGCTGTGGCCACTGCTAATCTATGACATTTGCACCAGCACAGTCGAAGCAATGGAAGCCAAAATCAACAAATACACAAGAAAATGGCTCGGTGTCCCACCTGGTCTCACTGATGTTGCATTCTACTGTCGTCAAGCAATGCTGAAGCTACCTCTCAAATCCATAGTGGAGGAATACAAAGTTGGAAAAGCAAGACTGTTGAGCATGCTGGAGGAATCGGAAGACAATATCGTGAGATCAGTTCATCCAAAGCTGAGAACTGGCAGAAAGTGGAAAGTCCAAGAGGCTGTAAACAATGCCAAGAGAAACCTCAGCATCAAAGAAATAATTGGACACACGCAAACCAACAGACAGGGACTGGGAGCAACAAAAATGCAGTGGTGGTCCAAAGCCAAAGGGAAGGAAAAAAGAGACATGATCATACAGGAGTTGAAGGAAGAAGAAGATGTCAAAAGAGTGCAGAAGGCAGTCCAGCAAGGTCAACAGGGGCAATGGACAACATGGGACAGTGCACTCCAAAGAAGTCTCAGCTGGAACGATATGTGGCACATGGCTCCTCTAAGGATAAGCTTCCTCCTCAGATCTGTATATGACCTGCTCCCCTCGAATGCAAACTTAGTGAAATGGGGGAAAGCAGACGACCCAGCATGTCCGCTCTGTCAGAAGAAACAAACAGTGGAACATGTCCTAAGCTCTTGCAAAGTAGCGCTAGCCCAAGGAAGGTATACATGGAGGCACAACCAAGTTCTGAAAGTGATCACAGATGTGGTTAGCGAAAAAACCATGACCCCAAACGCACCAATTGCTATGACAACGTTCTACAAAGCAGGAGGGAAACAGGTCTGGCCCGAAAGTGCTATGACAACCAGCACATTGCCAAAGGGTCTTCTGGATGGAGCAGTCGACTGGGAGTGTACAGCAGACCTCCCAGAGTGGAGAAATTACCCAGATGTCATCAGCAAGACAGGCATGAGACCAGACATCGCTCTCCACTCTGACTCCTCGAAACAAGTGATTCTGATAGAACTCACTGTGCCATACGAAAGCAGAATGGAAGAAGCACATATCTACAAGACCGAAAAATACGCCGGTCTTGCCAGCACCCTGAAGAAAGCAGGTCTGCGGGTCAAAATCTTCGCCATAGAGGTCGGGGCAAGAGGGTTTGTGGGCACCTCCGCTTATGATCTCATGAAACAACTCGCCATTTCTGGGAAGAAGAGGACTAGAGCCCTTAAAGCGATGGCAGAGGCAGCAGAAAGGAGCTCAAGCTGGATCTGGGCAAGGAGGAACGAAAAAAGTGAACTTCATAAGGATTAAATTCCCTACAGATGATGTGTGCCCCGTTAGCACATTGGTAAAACCGCGTACCGCAGTTCTGAAGCGCAGAATCGCCCAGGTTCGATCCCCGGCGTGGGGAAAAAAAAAAAAAATAAACAACAGCAGAAGGGCATCCAGGAGTCATGACCTGGATGTGGCCCGGCCCCCCGAGAGTGTAAGGAATTCAGGGCCGAAACACTTGTCTAAAGGGGGTTACTTCTCTGAAGACCTTCTGTTGTCTAGCTCTCCCTAGAGTTTCTTTCTACCTTCTACCAGTTGTAGTTGTAGTAGTAGTAATGCTAGTACTAGATCATTATTATTACAACCAGTAGTACTAGTAGTAGTAGTGTGGTGGTGGTAGAAGTAGTAGTAGTAGTAACAGATAGTAGTAGTAGCAGTAGAGGAGGAGGAGGAGTAGAGCAGTATATGGTCAAGCCATTCTAACAACTTTGCTTTTTCACTTGCAAAGAACTGTTAAAGAACTTTTCTAGAAAGAGAAAAAAATTTGATATAAATATTATTACTATTGTCATCATCAACATCATCATCACCATTATTATCATCATCATCATTATTATCATTACTATTATTAATTTTATTATTATTGTTCCTCATCAGCATCATCATTATTATCATTACTATGTTCAGAAATCCAAGAACGCTGCTGTGGTGGACCGTCTGACGGACGTAAAGGGTTACACAGGATCGCACAAAGAACGGTTTGATACCGACACGGGCAAAGGCAAGGGTATGGAGGGCAGAGTGGACAAACAGGACGCCTCTGGCTATGTCGGCGCTTACAAAGGAGCTGAAACCTACGACAAAACTCACTGAACACCTCAAACAGTTCATCAAAATTCAAAGGAACAGTCAGCTAGTTACAAACCCCCACCCTATTCAAATCAACACCTCTAGCTATGTCGGCGCTTACGAAGCAGCTGGCACTTAACGACAAAACTCACTGAACAGCTCAAAGAGTTCATCAAAAACCAAGGGAACATTCTTAACAGCTAGTTAAAAAAAAAGCCACCCCGTTCAAACTCAACACCTGTGTTGGCGCTTACAAAGGAGCTGGCATCTACTATAAAAAACAGACTGAACAGCTCAAAGAGTTCATCAAAAACCAACAGAACATTCTTAACAACAAGTTACAAAAATCCACCCCAGTTCAAAGCGACACAAAGACAAACGCAACAGTTTTTCAGCTTCAACAAGACCTTACATGATAAGAGTTCCCTTACCGCCAGGGAGGTGACCTTTCGACCTCTTCCTGTGGTCTTCCCTAGTCTTGACCTTTCAGCTTCTTCCTGAGATCTTCCCTAGGCTTGACCCTTCAGCCTCTTCCTGAGGTCTTCCCTGGCTTGACCTTTCGGCCTCTTCCTGAGGTCTTCCGTAGGCTTGACCTTTCGGCCTCTTCCTGAGGTCTTCCCTAGGCTTGACCGTTCAGCCTCTTCCTGAGGTCTTCCCTAGGCTTGACCTTTCGGCCTCTTCCTGAGGTGTTCCCCCGAGGCTGAGTGGCTGGCTGTGTGGCTGACCCTGTCTGTAACAACACTCATCAAAATGTTCGAACTTATAACATCAAAGATTTTCCACATAATTATACGAGAAATTTCACTGAACTTCTTATATATACGGTATATCTCAAACTTTCCCAGTCTATGATAAAACTCAGTGAACATTCAACGGTCATCATGGTGCAATCGGCGTAAACGCAAGGAAGAATCCACTTTAAAGTCATTAGATTGTTGTTGTCCACCTTAAAAACAAAGCAAACAAAAGTAATTATTATTCTTTACAGCTCTCTTTTCCAAACTCTTTGGATTTGTTGCGCATTCTATAGTTATAAGACACAGAAATGCTCATATCACACCTACACCCACACACATGCACGCACACATGCACGCATGCACGCACATACACACACGCACACACACTCACACACACGCACTTCAAAATTCACATATTCATGTACACGCACCCAAATCAGTACATCCTCACAGAGTCTATCCATATAAATACACGTATATGGTCATAACCTCAGCATTTCATAGTCCGCTGAACGTTCGAATCCTTTGTGTCACTGCGAGAACGTAAAATGACCAGTCGTGGGATTTTGACATGTTTTCAAGCTAAATATGAAAGCAAGACTGTTGCTCTGAAAGGTCTTCCCAAGACTTTTGTCTACACTGGAAATACTGAGAATGATGAAATAACGGGAGAGTGTCAGTGAATCAAAAATAAATGAAATATAAACTCCGAAAATAAATGTAGTGCTGAGTTTCCCTCTCCGACTCTCTCTATCTCTGTCTGTCTGTCTGTCTGTCTGTCTGTCTGTCTGTCTGTCTGTGTCTCTCTCTCTCTCTCCGTGCACATCACACTATCTCTCTCTGTGCACATCTCTCTCTGTCTCTCTCTCGTATACACACACACACACACACACACATACACACACACAAAACACACACACACACACACACACACACACACACACACACACACACACACACACACCACAACTGAAGCATACAAATAAGGCAAGTGAAGAAACCAACCGCAGCAACGGCAACAACAAAACAAAAACACAAAGTTCAAAATTTGATAGAACGTTTAACCCCAACTGGAGCACAGAGGATAACAGCAAATAAACAATAATCCAATGGAACATACACACACACACACACACACACACACACACACACACACACACACACACACACACACACACACACACACACACACACACGTACACGCACATATACACACCCAAGCACACGCACACACACACACACACACACAAACTCGCACACACACACACACATACACACACACGCACGCACGCACGCACGAAATCTATCAGGTATATTGACATATGATAAAGAAATTATTTCAGAGAAATTGATTTATGCTGTACAAACAAATTTAGTGTAATAACGTGTGCCAACCATCCATGAAGCTACGTTAATCCTTTGATTCTCTCACCCTGTCCACCAGCATCCTGCATTGTCAACCATGTTAGCAAAGAATAAACTTAACTCTTTGACTCCTTCACCCTGTCCACCAGCCTCCTGCAGGAAGCTGGTGGATAGGGTGAGGGAGTCAAAAGGTTAAGTCTGCAGTTGATGGATAGGGCGCGGGAGTCAAAGGGTTAAAGAAACTTGATTAATTTTATGGTAAGAAGTCCAGTCGGTTCGAATATCTCTGGAGAAAAATGTTTGTGTGTTCTTTAGTCTACCAGCTGTGAATATGTATCTATGTCTGTTAGGGCCGGGACAGACAAAGGAAGAGAAGAAGAGCACATCTCTCATGCGACTTGGACTGAGAACACTTGGTCTCTAACACCTCGCTCACCTTCAACCTCCGGATTATGGGACTACTTGTACAGAAGGAATCTCTTTTCAACACTGGAAGATATTAACCCTTTTGACTCTCACACCGTGTCCACCAGCATCCTGCATCGTCAACCATGCTCGCAAAGCAAAAACTTAACCCTCACCCTAACCACCAGCTTCTTGTTTTTTTAATGGAATCGTGTCCTCCGCCTGGATTCGAACCCGTGCATCCTAGATGGTCAGGTTTCTGAAGGCAAAGTCACCCTTCTGACGGATGTCTTAACCACTTGGGTAACGGTCACCAGCAACATACAGGGGAATTTTAAACCTTATGAAGTTCACTTTTGTTCCTCCTGGTCCACACCCACCTGGAGCTCTTTTCCATACATTTTGCCATTGTCTTTAGGGCTCTCGTCCTCTCTCTCTCCCCAAAATCAAGATCATGGGCTGATGTGCCTATCAACCTCCTTGTTCCAACGTCTATGGAGAAGACGTTTGGTTGAAAGCCACTTCCGACATTCTACTTTCGTATGGTACAGTGATCTCGATCAGAATCACTTGTTTGGATGAATGAGAGTGGAGAACTATGTTCGGTTTCATTGCCACTCTTGCTGATGATTTCTGAGTGGTTTTTCCATTGTTGGAGATCTGCTGTGCACTTCCAGTCATCCGCTTCACCCAGCAGACCCCGCTTCCATGCTCTGGGTGTCATATCTTTTTCAGGCCACAGTTTCCTGCCTCCTGCCGTGTAGAGGATTGTTGGAGCTTCTGGTGACACGTTTTTTTCCTTCTTCTGGCAGTGTTGATCACATGTGCGATCTCTTGAAGCACTTGATTGTGCCTCCATGTGTATCTTCTTACCTACCCACAGCTGAACAGTTCATCTACCTACGCAGTATTGTTAGACACGATAAGGAGTGTGTGAGCGTGCGTGTGAGTTTGTGTGTGCCTATGAATATATACATGTGTGTGTGTGTGTATGTGTGTTTGTGTGTGTGCGTGTGTGTGTGTGCGTGTGTATGTATGTGTGTGTGCGTGCGTGTGTGTGTGGGTGTGTGCGCGCGTATGGTTGTGTGTGTGTTCTGTCTCTCTCTATCTCTTTCTCTCTCTCTCTCTCTCTCACTCTCCCTCTCACTCTCTCTCTCACTCTCTCTGTCTCTGTCTCTCTCTCTTCTTTCTCTCTTCCCGTCTCTCTCCAGCAAGTGATTATAAATCTTGGCACCAGATAAAGACAATGCGATAATAATTTTTAAATTTGAATCTTCTCATGCTGTCATTATTAGTCACCATCATCATAACTCATTTCCAGTCATTGATGTTGTGTGACAATTATAGAACAAAGAAAACCTAACTTGGGTTTTTTGTTTTTTGTTTTGTTTTGTTTTGTTTTTGTCAAATAGTGTTGTCAATAAAGGCCAGATAACGTAAGCCAGGTGGGCGCTGATGTAAATCACTTGCCATTCAATCTACTGCAGGAGGTTTGTACGGCTGCGATTTCCCATTGAGATGCCGGGGGCTCTTTCAGTATAAATGGTCTCCACACCTTCCGGAACTTCTGTGCTAGAAATGTACACTTTTCTATCACTCTCTTTGTTTCTGCCTTGTTCCTTTGCTTTCTGTTATTTCTTCCTATCGTTTTCTGCCTTGATGGTCCATTCACATGTATGTGTTCGATAAAGTCTTACGTACATTCTCTTAGGATTGATAATTGCGTACATGTATTGAGCGTATTTTTGGCTCCTGGGAGATGAGATACACGGAAGCAATTTTAGGTAATATAGGTCCGTTTTTATAGATATTTTATTGTCTTTAGTTATGTTTAAATTTCTGTTTTGATGCCCTGTGTGACAAATTGACGGAGTGGTCAACGCCAGCGGCATCTCTTTACATTATGTGTGCGAATGCATTGATATGTGTACTTAATTTTCTTTTCCTTTTGTTTTTCCTGTTGAAGTATTGTGTATGTTTTGAAACGGTTATAGCCCTGATATGGCTCTGCACAGTCAGCTGGGCTTAAACAAAAATAACAGTAACAGTAACGGGTGCGATTCAATTACGCCCTTGGAACTGTTTAACATGCGTACGGCCTGCAGTCTAGCCAGCTATGAATGGGTAGCCTACCCGACTTTCTTCAAGATTAGAGAGAAAGGGAAATCAGCGAGGGAGAGGAGATGGGCACCACCCTCATAATGCCAATCCTGAGAAAAGTTTAGGCCTCTACCACCCCATTCCCCTACGATCTCATGGTAACGGGCACGACCTGAACATTGACCTGTCATAAATAAAACAGTGTCAAATTTCCAAGATCAAATGAGAATTTCATGTTAGTCACCAGTGTTAAATTTCCAAGATCAAATAAGAAATTCATATTAGTCACCAGTGTTCAATTTCCAAGATCAAATAAGAAATTCATATTAGTCACCAGTGTTAAATTTCCAAGATCAAATAAGAAATTCATATTAGTCACCAGTGTTGCGTGATAAACAAAGCTGGTTCAGACGTCGGAGTTCAAATTGGAAGAGCTGTGTTTGATCCTGCAAGATACTACTACTGCTGCTGCTGCTACTACCAATACTACTACTACTACCTACTACTACTACTACCTACTACTACTACTACCACTACTACATACCACTACTACTACTATTACTACTGCTACTACCACTACTACTATTACTACTGCTACTACTACTACTACTGCTACCACTACTACTACTACTACTACTAAATGATAACGATGATGATGATAATGATAATAATAATGACGACGACGACGATGATGATATTATGAGTCACCAGCCCGTACAAACAAATAGATAGTAAATAAATAAATCATCGTGTAAACAAAAAAATAAACTAAAAATATGAGTCAGCAGCCTGCATAAATAAATAAATAAATAAATAAATAGATAAATGATTCAATAAAATAGAAATTTGAATCACCAGTCTGCACAAAAAATAAAGAAAGAAAGAATGAACGAAAGAAAGAAAGAAATACAACTATTGATTCACCAGCCGGTACAAATAAATAAATAAATAAATAGAAATACTGAGTCACTAGCCTGCACAAATAAATAGATAAATAAATAAAACAGAAGTATGAGTCACCAGCCTGCACGCACACAGCGCCATAAACCATGAGGAAAACGCGGTACCGTGTCGTTAGATCTTTGTGGAAGTTTCACGAGACGAGATGACAACGACATCAGTCACACAATATGTTGACATTATTGCCTTATGTTCTGGTTGGTTCTTTTGAGCTTTGTCCTCCTTCCATACGGAAAGCTGTTGGAGTGTTGTAAACACAAAGTATGAGCTGTTAGTATGTAATTTTACTTACCCGAACGCATCATGTGTTTTGCCTCTTTTTTTTCTCTCTCTCTTCTCTTTTATGCATACATACATACATACATACATACATACATGCATACATACATACATACATACATACATACATACATACATACATAGGCCTACATACATGCATGCATACATACATACATACATAGTTCTGTATTTATAGATACAGATAGATAGATAGATAGATAGATAGATAGATAGATAGATAGATAGATAGACAGATAGATAGATAGGTTAAAGGTTAAAGGTTAAAGGTCCCATGGTCAATATGGCCGTAGGGCGGTGAACTGTTAAAGATTCACCGTGTCTAGGGCACGGCATTATGAAAGGCGGAGCAGATAGATAGACAGACAGACAAATAGATAGACAGACAGACGGACAGACAGACAGATAGATAGACAGATAGATAGATAGATAGATATATATATAGATAGATAGATATATAGATAGACATGTAGAGTAATAGATAGATAGATAGACATGTAGAGTAATAGAGGTAGGATAGATAGATAGATACATAGATACATAGATAGATATATGTACAGTAACGAGTACTAGCTGTAAGACAGGTCCAATGGAACGTAATGTCATTATCCTTGAGTGATAAATTGTTTTTTGATTCTGAAGTTTTGAGTGGCGGCTACTAACGAACTCGATGATGTTGGCGGGTAACGGGCGATCTTTTAGTTATATATGCTTGTTGAGTACGAGTCAGCTAGTGGGCTTGCCTTCTGGTCAGATGATGCTTGTTGAGTCAGCTGGTGGACTTGCCTTCTGGTCAGATGATGCTTGTTGAGTCAGCTGGTGGGCTTGCCTTCTGGTCAGATGAAGCTTGTTGAGTCAGCTGTGGCTTGCCTTCTGGTCAGATGATGCTTGTTGAGTCAGCTAGTGGGCTTGCCTTCTGGTCACTTGATGCTTGTTGAGTTCAGCTAGTGAGCTTGCCTTCTGGTCAGATGATGTTTGTTGAGTCAGCTAGTGGGCTTGCCTTCTGGTCAATTGATGTTTGTTGAGTCAGCTAGTGGGCTTGCCTTCTGGTCAGATGACCAAACCATTTAATTCTCTGTTGATGAATATGATGGTAGACCGATGTTGTTCCCATCCTTTCTCTAGCCTTTATGCGTCCCATTTCCATCCAAGCTCCTTGAAAACGTGATACTAAAAAACTGAATGAGCATCTCTCCTCATATTGCGTCTGGTCTTGCTAACACTTTTTTTTTTTTTATCAAATAAGTCATCTCACATCTTCTTTTGGTCTTGTTGCCACCTGTTTTTGAAACAACTCATCTCATATCTTCCTTTGATCTTGTAGACACCTTTTTTTTTTCAAATAACTCACCTCACATCTTCCTTTGCATCTATACCTAATTCAGTCTCATATAGTATATAAATCTTCACTGGATGTCGTATAACTTTATTCACAGCCAGCAGGTGTACTCTTTGTTTGACACTGATACTTATTGACCTCTCCCTGCTTCAGCCCTCAACCTCACTCGGCTATCAGTTGTGCGGTCTGGGGCTAAGGCAGAGGGATGTTTATCCTTTCATTTATTTCAATGTGCACGTTTGCATTATTTTCAACAGATTAGCACCATGTAAACGGTTAGGGAGGGTGGTGGTGGGGGTTATAGGCAACTGTGCGTTGCTGAAAGTGGAAATGAAAATGAGTGAAATTTCTGTCAAAAACATACTGTACCCATATTTCATAATTTCAAACAAGCCTATACATATATCTTCATAAATTGTCTCACTGTCATCATCATCCTCATCACCGCATTGTAAAAACTGTGCCAGTTTCTGTGACCATTGAGGTGTCGTAATAAATGGGAGGGGGAAATTCCGACCTGGTTGAGACCTGGTGGACTCATCAATGACCGTATTTCCATCTCCACCCAAAAGACATTATAAGTAGAACATTTTATACTCTCTTTGTTATATACCTATTTCCTCTTTTCTTTCCTCGGAAGTGAACGACAGACTGGCAGGGCTATGATTAAGGAAACATTGTCTTCACCTAGTTGATAGACAGCTGAGGCGCAGACGGAAAAAACCGCGCATAGGAAAAAATCGCGCGTCCAGAATCCATGAAATAAGCACGCGCTACCGGAAAACTAAGGTCAAGTTAGGGCCGTCCAACAAGAGCGCGTCTCACTGATCACGGATATCACTGACAGTTCACTGACAGTCTTTTTATTCACTCACTCACTTTACAGATGTTCACTCTTAGCTCCGTTCGTCAGTTCACTGACAGTCTTTTTATTCACTCACTCACTTTACAGATGTTCACTCTTAGCTCCGTTCGTCTACCATGGACGGTGTAAGAATTACGCAAACAAACAAAGGCAAAGAAGCCTTACTTGTTGATAGTTTCACATACAGATTGGACAGGGAATCTGGTATTGCCAAGACTTGGAGATGCAGCATCCGTGGTTGTCCTGCAAGATGCAAAACAAGAAAAGACAACACCAACGCTGTCTTCTCCAACGACCATACTCACGAAGCAAAGACAGAACGAGAAGTTGTAGTTGGAGAATTCCGCAAACTCTGTCGCAAACGGGGTGCTGTTGACCTGTTTGAGCGTCCTGCAAAAGTGATGAGGCGAGAACTTTCGAATGGAGAGGCAGCTCTGGACATCCATATCAAGGAAATGGAAAATGTTCGCAAAGCCATATACAACGAGCGTTGAAAATTCATCCCAAAGCTGCCAAAGAACCGCCAAGAAACCCATCAGTGTGTAGAACAATTCGGTCTGACTTCAAGCGAAGGTGAAAATATGCTACTAAAGAATAACGTGGAATCTGGTTTGATAATCTTTTCAACATTGTCAAATCTCAGACTTCTTTGCAGACAAGATGTGCAAATACTTGGTGATGGGACTTTTAAAACGTGCCCTCGGTTCTTCCTCCAGATCTATGTTCTACATGCCTACAAAGATGGAGTGTATGTTCCTTGCGTTTTCTGCCTCCTCCCCTCAAAAACAGAACACATGTATCGTGATACGAGTATGTTCATGTCACTTCGTGATTTTTGCTCTGACAATGAACTTGATCTTCAGATGGCATCTATTAATCTAGACTTTGAAAGGGCATGTCACGCAGCTGTCAAAGCAGTGTGGCCGGGGATTTCCATCAAGGGATGCCACTTCCATCTCTCCCAGTCATGGTACCGCAAGATCAGCAGTCTAGGCTTGTCGGACGAATACAAGGCAGTTGATTCGGAAATTGGGAGATGGCTGAAACGCTTCTTTGGACTCAGCTTTGTAGCTCCACAGGACGTCACCGACAGCATGGCTTTTGACATCATGAATGATTCACCAGATGATCCGAGATGTGTGGACTTTTCGGACTACATTCTCGGTACTTACGTTGAAGCTGGAGCGCCCTTTCCTCCTCCAGTGTGGGCTGATTCAGAGATCAACGGAGTCAGAACAACGAACGGTTGTGAGTCATTCCACAGACATTTTGGTGACCAGTTTTATCATGCACACCCAAACATATTTGAGCTCATGCAAAAGATCAAAGAAGTGCAGACTGTGACCTATGTTAAAATGAACTCTATCAACAGTGCTCACGGACTCCTGCACACCAGGCCCCACAGACGCCGAAAGCTGCAGGAAATGATGAGACTGCAGCAAAGGTATAAAGAGGTGAGATTTCCAGACAGGACTATGTTCAGGCCATGGCCTTGAAAAATCTGCCAGCCATAATATGACTTAGAGAGAGAGAGAGAGAGAAAGAGGGAGAGAGAGGGGGGGGGTAGAGAAAGAGAGAAATGAGAGGGTGAGTCTTCTGATATTTAACCATGTGCATTGACATTACAAATACTTTAGTACTATTACCTTGCTAACCATCACAGAGAGAGAGAAAGAGAGAGAGAGTGAGAGAGAATTAAGCCTATTAGCATGCTTTTTATGTATATAATTTAAAAATTTTATTTTGTAATATTAAAAATCTGCCAACAATAATATGACTTAGAGAGAGAGAAAAAGAGTGAGAGGGAGAGAGAGGGGGGAGAGAAACGCGCGCTTGTTGCACACGCGCGTTTATTTCTAATAAGGCAAAACGCGCGCTTATTACCTACACCCAGCTGAGGCTTTGTGCATTGACTGGGGAGGAGGGGGGGGGGTGCTTTCTGTCTTATGAGACGAGTATAGACGGAGTAGTTAGTTGTGTTGTGATTCAGGCCTTTGATTATTTCTTTCTTTCTTTACTTTATAAATCTGTTCCTTTTTTTCTTTTTGTTTTTTTGTTTTTTTATTTTTTGAAGATAAGATACACATATACACATGTCATTTACATGTAACCAAGATTATTCCAATGATAGGCTAATAGAATACTAGAACAAAAAATATAGACTCGGCAAAACATAATCTAGGCAGGGCCTCAGGACCTGGCAAGCTCATGGGTTTATGTGCAGGCTTAAGGCTTGTGCCATACACATGGCACCTGTGACGTTAGTGCATATGGAATTCGTTCCGAGCGCGAAGAGGTCGTCTTAAGAAACTGAAACTGAAACTATCCTCAACAGAACCATCACCACCACGACCCCACACGCCTTCCTTTCCCTCTGAACCCCCCCCCCCCCCCCCTCCCGATCTTTATTTCTGTGACTTTTTTCCGGTGACTTTTTTTTCCAGGCGATTTTTCTCCGTCACCTATTTTCAATGAAGTTTTTACCACGACTTTTTTCTCTTGACTTTTTTTTATCCTGTGACTGTTTTCCATGATATCTTCCTTGACTTATTTCATATGACCTTTCTTCTGTGACTTTGCGTGCGTGTGTGTGTGTGTGTGTGTGGTGTGTGTGTGTGTGTGTGTGTGTGTGTGTGTGTGTGTGTGTTGTGTGTGTGTGTGTTGTGTGTGTGTTGTGTTGTGTGTGTGTGTGTGTGTGTGTGTTGTGTGTGTGTGTTTGTGTGTGTGTCGTATGTTGCGTGCGTGTGTGTGTGCGTTGTGTGTTTTTTGTGTGTGATGTGCGTATGTGTGCGTGCGTGTGTGTGTGTTGTGCTGGTGTGTGTGTGTGTGGTGCGTAGTGCTGTGTGGTGTGTGTGTGCTGTTTTGTGTCGTTGTGTGTGTGGTGTGTGTGGTGTGTGTGGTGTGTGTTTTTTTGTGTTTGTGTGTGTGTGTGTGTGTGTGTGTGTGTGTGTGTGTTGTGGTGTGTGGGTGTGTGTGTGTCGGGTGCGTGCGTGTGTGCGTACGTGCACACGCTTACACACACACACACCCACACACACACACACACACACACAACACACCAATGAAGTTTTTTTAAAGTCTGCAGTCTGAAGCAGAAGGTCTGATGCACAAAGGAGCACTGTGAGAGGGACAGCTGGGAAAACATGCCTTAAGTCTATGAATGTCTACAGACAGAAGCCTGGATTAACACCATGGGTGATGTAACAACTTCAGGAGTCATCAGAACAGATGGCCAAAATGGTCGTCACTTTTTGTTCTGGCCAGTAGGTAGCATGGTGTGCTGTTTACTTCTGTTTTGCGCTGATATTTCTACTGATGATACCACAACAAACGCCAACATTGACAACACTCGCAGTTCTGCAGCTGGTATTTCTACTCATGACACTCACATAAACGCCAACATTGACAACACTGGTAGTTTTGTAGTCGGTATTTCTACACATGACACCCACATAAACGCCAGCATTGGCAACACTCGCAGTTCTGCAGTTGACATTTACATTTATGACACTCCCATAAACGCTAAAATTAACAACATTGGTAGTTCTGTGGTTGACATTTCTACTCATGGCACTCCCATAAAAGCTGAAATTAACAACACCAGTAGTTCTGTAGTTGACATTTCTACTCATGACAACCCCATAAACGCTGAAATTAACAACACCAGTAGTTCTGTAGTTGACATTTCTACTCATGACAACTCCATAAACGCTAGCAGTAACAGCGCTCGTAATTCGTTCAATATCACTGATATCTGCCCTGGTGTAGAATTCTTCGTAAAACAGCATAAACCACAGGAAATCCAACAGATCAATGTGTCAGACTGTAGCACATATTTCAAAGACTGCATATCACATCAGGGAGCGATGTATGGGGTGTGTGGGGATTCCACTCAGTTCTGTTTTCTTCGCGCAGAGGTACCAGAGGGTAGGTTTGTGCGCATTCGCCTTCAACGGTTAACATACTGGTGTGCTTACAGTCAGTGGAAAACGGCGATTTATCACAAGATGTACTCTACCGATTTTGGCATGAAATGCGATCACTATTCTCTTAAAGAGAAAATTATTGAATCACCTGCAAACTACATGTGCATTTTGCACAAAAGTTCTGACCTTTCGATCCCAGCAGTCAAAGTTTACATTATGGAAATGAATGTCAAAAACGTTGTCAGAGTGAACATATCTTCACATGTCGGATATTTGATAGTGCCACGGCAAAGTTTCTTACTCACATCCTTTCCTTATTTTCTGAAAGAACTGAAAGCTCCATCTGGTCACATTATCATGGTCAGTGTTCTAGGAAGAACGCCTTACAAGTGTGTTTTTCGGCACACAGAGTTGATCTATACAGAGCCAAAGACAAACCAACAAACTACTCTACGTGTGTGTGACGAGTATCAAACTCCAGCACAAGTCTTACCAACATCACATCTTCAAATTCACTTTGGTTTTCCACGAACAGAGAACGACTATTACTGGCGTATGGGAATAATCTTTTCCTTTCATCCTGATACTCATCGACCTCAAAAGCTACCCAGTGGTTTGTTCAACTGTTCTGTGGATCACTATTCCAGCTTTCAGCATCACCTGGACTGTAACCTGAAGACAGAATGTGAGGATGGACGGGATGAAACAGAACACTGTCCCTTCAGCAGTCCTGGTTGTCAGGGTTTGGTGGCTTCACGTAATAAATGTTTTCAGTATGCTCGCTTACCCGTGTCCACGCCTTCTACATTATTACAATATGAGTGTCAGAAGATGAATGCAATTCCGGTTTCAATAAGAACAAAAAACGAAATCTATGACCTGCTACACGTTTTTAAGAATCAAGATTATTTCAAACTACTGGTAGGATATGCTTCCGGTTGGAAGTCTGTACCTTTCATGTACAGTAAATTTCAAAAATGGTCGGACAAAACTTTGATCTACAGCATTCATCACCTCCTCTATAACTATAATGATAATACATGTTATCATCCTCGTAGGAGAGTGTTAGGTGCATGCCTATTTTCGTCGATGACATTAGGTGGTTTTAGTAAGAGTCATGTAAATGAGATAGTGTGTGAAATAAAAGCACAATCAAAAACTGTACTTTCTGACAAGATTGCTCAGTTTTTCTTGCCGTCTTCATCTCGATCTATTTACACACAAACACAGCAGAGCCTGTTTGCTTGTCCAGAAGGTCACGTGACACACACATTCCTACGGTGTGATGGTAAGAGTCAATGCGGAAAGACAACCTATTCACAGTCGTGCGTGTTCTGGAGTATGAGGACAAAGAATAATACATTACTTGTCTCTGACGAAAATTCTGTGTACATACTTGACATGTTTCTATGTGATGATGACATCACAACACTACCCACACACACTGGTGTGTGACTTCAGACAGGACTGTCCAGACAACAGCGATGAGTCATTCTGTAAACTTTCTTCAGGTAATGGCTTTCTGTGCACCAATAATCAAAGCCTAAGATTCAGTCAACGATGCAATGAACAGTCAGATTGTTTGGATGATTCTGATGAAGCTGGGTGTACTGAAGAATTTGTCTGGTCCAAGATATGCAGACAGGCAGACAAAAAGGGGAGATTGCTTGTCCATCTTGATGGCACAGGTTATTTTACTCAAGAACTAATGAAAGCTGGCGAGTCTTGTCCTGATACTCATTATGGCTGCACAGAGGACTGGTTGTACTGTCATCCTGTCTACACTCGATGTAATGGATTTTCTGACTGTACCTATGGAGAGGATGAACAAGACTGTGAAACGATGGCATGTCCTGGTTATTACCGGTGTCGATCTTCCAGAGTATGTGTGCATGGAGATCATCTGTGTGATGGTTGGGGTCAGTGTCCAAATCGTGATGATGAATGGTTGTGTGACATGACTTGTCCTGAAGGTTGTCTGTGTCAAGGTCACTCCTTTCTGTGTCGTCAGCCTTTCTTTGCTGAACTTGTCTCCCAGCTTAGACACCTGGATGCCACAGGCTCAGAGATGACTCGAACTGATTTCAGGAACAACACGTATTTAATTCGTCTCAGTCTTTCCTACTGTTCTTTAGTTTACATACCGGAGGTGAAACTTCCAAATTTACAGTTCATTGATCTGTCCTATAATAAGCTAAAATCTGTCAATATGAGAGTTTTTGTTGAATTATCGAATTTAAAAGTTCTTATTTTAGCAAATAATCCACTGACACTACTGACAAGAAAGCCACTTAACTATACTCACATTGCACTGAGAAAAATTGATTTATCAAAAACATATCTTAAAATATTTCACAACGAAATTTTTTCCCATTTACCACATATTCAATATTTGAATATTTCCTTTTCTGCCATTAAAACCATCGGGTCGGCGGGATTCCAAAATACACCACAACTGACAGAAGTAGACATAAGAGGGAATTCACTCAGAGACTTTCCTTTGAACTTATTATCAAAGTTAAATCATTTAAGAACTGTATTTTCGTCAAATTACAAATTTTGCTGTAAACATTTACTTCCAAAACAGCTGGGCAAAATAAAGTGTTTAGCGCCACAATCTGCACTTTCTTCATGTGAAAATATTTTACCGACTAACCTGTCCAGGTTTTTGTTCTGGTTGATCTGTACGTTTGCCATCTTAGGGAACTTAGTCTGCCTTTTATTACCGTCCATGGTCAAGAACGTATATGAAAAAAACTTCCTAGCACTGGCAACTCATTTGCAAATTGCTAACGTATGCATGGGGATCCACGTCAGTATAATTACAGTAGCAAACGAAATATTCCATGGAAAATATGTCCTTTTTGAACAGATATGGATCAACAGTATTTTTTGCAAAACGGCTGGGTTTCTTTCCATTCTGTCCAGTGAGGTGTCAGTTTTGATCATATGGTTCATCACGTTGAATCACGTCATTCTATTTTGCTTCCCTTCTGCCGGTTGGAGATGTCATAAATGTTCAACAACCGCAGCCTGTGTAGTGACGTGGTGTACTGGAATCATCATGTCAATGATACCTTTTCTTCCTGGACTGTCACACTGGGGCCTCTATACCCAGTCAGGTCTTTGTCGACTGGCTTTGTTTGAACAGTACAAGTTTGACCAAGAATTCAAGTGGTTCACAGTAACTGCATTGTTTAACTTCATAGTGTGCTTGCTGATCGAGGCAGGTCAAGTCATTATCATCAGGCGAGTACCTCCAGAACTTTATACCATAACTGACTCGACCAAACGATCAGTTTGTACTTCAGCCCACCTTTTAGTGAGAGTAGCAGTGACAGATACAGTTCGCTGGTTTTTCTTTGGTCTGATCAGTGTGATGACTTCATGTGGTGTTTCTGTTTCAGATACGGTCCATGTTGCCATGGTTGGGTTTTTGTTACCACTCAACGCTGCAGTTAACCCACTCCTACACTTATGGTCTGTTGCGACACAACGACGAAAACAAGAACAGATGCAGAGGTTGCTAGAAGTGTTGAGATCACGTTTACAGTCAGAGAAGTTATCTAAGTCAGGGAAAAAACTTTAAACTATCAAATGAAACCGTAAATATTCGTAATCGCAAGCAGTCAAGGACTGGACAATTGTTACTGTTATTGTTGTTTAAAGCCCACCCGAGTGCGTAGAGCCACATCAGGGCTATAACCGCTTCAAAACATACAAAACTTCAACAGGTAAAAAAGAAAAGAAAAGAAAAGTAAGTACACATATCAAAGCATTCGTGCACATAATCTAAAGACATGCTCCTGGCGTTGACCACTCCGTCCAATTTATCGCACAGGGGATTTATAAAAAAAAAAACACACCTGAATACAAATATAAGCATACCTAAGGACACCAAAACATATGAAAATAGGCATTAAATTACCTAAAATTACTTCCGCGTATCTCACATCCCTAGAGCCAAAAATGTACTTAATACATGTACCCAATTATCAATCCTAAGAAAAAGTATGCAAGACCTTATTAAACACATACAGGTGAATGGAAGAAATGACAGAAAGCAGAGCAACAACACAGAAACAAAGAGAGTGATAGAAAAGAGGAAATTTCTAGCACAGAATTTCCAGAAGGTGGGGATACTATTTATGCTGAAAGAGCGCCCCGGCATCCCCACGGGGGGAGGGACTGGACAATAGAATATTCACTCTTCCCAGTTCTAAAAAGGGAATGCGCATTATATCTTAATGAGATCTTCCTTGCAGCAGCTATTCATATTAACATGTATTGGGATTTATGTTCTACAGTAATATATCATACATATTAAGTTTGAATCACTCATTAATATCGAAAGGGCTTAGCATCAGTGTGACAGAGAAGATGAAAAACCTCATGTGACAAAAGAGGAAAGTCAAAGTTTTCTCTCTTGTAGGTACAATTAAAGACGGACAGAATTTGAATCATTAACTTCTAGTAAAGAAAACAAGTCCTTAAGGTCAAGAAGAAGACAGACTACCGTTTACAATGATGAAATGGGAGCGCTCACTGACATAAGAGACAAGCCACGTACGTCTGGTGTCTAAAACCAAGGTCATTCAGGACAACAAGACAGAAACTCTGAAACCAAGATCAGTTCAGGACAAACAGAAAAAACTCTGAAACCAAGATCATTCAGACAACACAAGAAACTCTGAAACCAAGATCGTTCAGGCAACAAACAGAAACTCTGAAACCAAGATCATTCAGGGCAACAAGACAGAAACTCTGAAACCAGGTCATTCAGGGCAGCAAAGACAGAAACTCTGAAACCAAGATCATTCAGGACAACAAGACAGAAACTCTGAAACCAAGATCATTCAGGACAACAAGACAGAAACTCTGAAACCAAGGTCATTCAGGCAACAAGATAGAAACTCTGAACCAAGTCATTCAGGACAACAAGACAGAAACTCTGGGGGGTGGATATCTGTCATTCTTTCGGTGGCACTCTGGAAAGGCCAAATTGAGAATATGACTGGTGTGGAGCCCTTCGAAATTACATCAAACCATATATGTAAGTTTGTTTTTTGTTTGTTTGCTTGTGTGTTTGGGGGGGGGGGGTATTTTTGTTGGTTTACACGTAGGTGATGTGTCCTTACCCAATATGTACAGAAAGAATGTCATTAGCGAAGATAGAACCATTCTGTATCATTCTGTTCGGTTTCGTGGGTAGTGTGTTGTGCAGATAGGAGAATAGAAACCACTGTAGTAGCAGAATGGGGATAACATGCACATGATGAAGTGGCAGGCTAAAATTCACTATCACTCAAACACTAAATCACGTACATACATTTAATGGCCAGATATATATGTATGCGGTTGACAAAACAAATAAGACTTGCCAACACGTGGAGGTGCCAATCCCCTTTGATATATTCAGTAATGAATGTCGCCAAAATACCTTTAACAAGTATCTTCCACTGTGTCGAAGAAAAGCTGACATGGGCTATCCATGTAAAATTATCGTGCTCACTGTGGGATCGCTTGGCTACGTCCACCATCAGTTCACAAGCAGACATAAACTTGCAGGCTTACCCCTTAACCGACCCAAGGCCATAGCACGTAGCTGTTCCGTCAGTGCTATGATAGGCTCCCGGATAATATGGAGACAAAGATGCAAGGCCAGTACTCTCCCTTTGTCCTAACCATGAAGAACCCTCTAAGATATGTGCTGTGTGAGAAAATGTGTGAATGTTTGTGTGTGTGAGAAAGTGTATGTGTGAATGTTTGTGTGTGTTTGTGCGTGTTTGTGTATGTGACATGCATGTACGGTATACATGTATGCGTGCGAGCGCGCATGTGTGTAGTTATCTTTATATGAGAGAGAGAGAAAGAGAGCATGTGGAGGCTGGCGAGCTGTGCTAAATGGCCTTCTCTGTAAACATACATTCATATTCGTCATTCTAAGAATGAAAATCCTTCAGGTGTGTGTGTATGTGTGTACTGCACTTTGATCTTGGCCAAAAGGCCGAGAAGCGATATAGTGTGTGTGTGTGTGTGTGTGTGTGTGTGTGTGTGTGTGTGTGTGTGTGTGTGTGTGTGTGTGTGTGTGTGTGTGTGTCCTGATGTTTGTCTGTAAGGACACAGTGATTTCAAATCAATCAATCAATCATCGTCATACCTGCCACTGTTGATGACGTCACCCTCCAGTGGCTACATCACAGCCAACCAGAGTTATGATATGGAAATGAAGCGGACTATATTTCTCCCACCTAAACATGTCATCATGGTCAGTGTCCGAAGATTTGAGCAGCTCTATGTTGGACAATGTCCTCGCTTTAAACTGTATAAACATGACACATCTGACATTTTGGTATGGGCTGGTTATAATCACTTGTACTTCCACCCACAAGTGCACAAAACTGCAAGACTGACTGTGAACCGGGTGGCCAAATACGGCTGTGAGTCTGTATGTTGCTTTCGGTTTTTATTTTCTTTTCACCCTGAAGAGAAAAACACCCGAAAAGCTACCAACAGATTTATTCAACTGTTCTGTAGATCATTATTCCAGCTTTCAACACCACCTGATCTGTAACATGATAACAGATTGTGATGATGGACAGGATGAAACAGAGCAGTGTCCCTTCAGCAGTCCTGACTGTAAGGGAATGGTGTCTTTATGTAATCATTGCTATAAGTATATACGAAGTGAACGGCTACGGAAAATTGACAGCAATGAGACAATTGGTTACAAAAAAGCTCAAGAGTACTGCCATTCAGTGGGGGCACCCTGGGAATGCCAAAATGCGAGTATGACTGGCATGGAGCCCTTCGAAATTGCATCAAACCATACACCTATGTTTGGGGGCTTACTTCTCTTGGTTTATACATAGGTGATATGTCTTTACCCAATATGTACAGAAATAATGTCATCGGCGAAGATAGGACAGTTCTGTATCATTCTGTTCAGTTTTATGAGCACCTTTATGAGTCGTCAGAATTTGTCTGTGTGTACGGTATTGGTCGTTGGTTTCTCAAATCGTCTTGTGATCATGTAGTAAGTGTAGTTTGTGAAATTAGGATTGACAAGTCTGAAAAGAACGGTAATCGTTCCCAAGAAGTATCACTGGCCAATAACTCTGTTCCTCTGCACACAAAACGACAATCGCTGACAACGTGTCCTAATGGGCAAGTGACACATTCATTCTTTTTGTGCGGTTCACACCAGTTTAACGTGTGTGGTCAAGGGCAACAACCCCTTTGCACTTTCCGCCCTCACTCGTCATACAGACAGGACCGGCTGGAATCGTCAGCTCATCACGTCACACCAGTCCCTGTGTTTACCTGTGCTGATGATGGTAACACGCTTTCGTACACCTTGGTATGTGACTTTACTCCTGATTGTCACGATGAAACTGATGAGTCTTTCTGTAAGCATCCTCCTTGTCTCGGGATGTTTACCTGTGCTGACATACAGTGTGTGCCTTTTCACAATGTGTGTGATCAACTTTTCCACTGTCACGACGAATCAGATGAAAAGAATTGTCTTGGCATCGGAAGAAAGCGGAACAACACAGATTCCTATTTTGTATCCCCTGCTCTCGTCAATTTTGATGGCATCAGCATTTTCACCTCAACCCCAATGGCATCCAATGACTCCTGTCCTGACACCCACTATCGTTGTCCCGGTAAATTCAATGACTGTCTGCCTGTCTACACACGATGCAATGAATGTACGACTGTATGGACCATGAGGACGAAGAGGGATGTGAAGACATGGCGTGTCCGGAATTCTTCAGATGCAGAGCTTCCACGGTATGTGTACATGGTGACCATCTGTGTGATGGCTGGTCCCACTGTCCATTGCATTATGATGAACTGGTATGTAACGTAATCTGTCCAGAGGAATGTTTGTGTCAGGGTCACACTTTCCTATGTCCTCAACCTTTCTCTGCATCACTCTTCCCTCAGCTCCGTTACTTGGATGCTACAAATTCAGGAACGACTGTGGCGGATGTGACTCGCAATCTTTATCTTATTCATCTGATTCTTGCACAATGTTCTTTGGCCAGCGTGCCCAGCATGAAATTGGTAAATCTACTGTTTCTTGATCTGACCGGCAACATACTGAAAAATATTAGCATGACTGATTTAGTTGGTTTAGAAAATCTACAAACACTTAATCTGTCCAACAACCCTCTCACCTTACTCTACGCTGATCCCGTGTCTAATGTCCAGCAAAGCACGCTCAGAGAGATAGATCTATCACACACAACACTGACTGTATTTGACACTGAAGTTCTGTCCAAGTTCTTGCGTTTACAGAAACTGAATTTAAGTTTTACTGACATTCACACCGTCAGTCCTGGTGGCTTTCAGTTCACACCCCGGCTAACTGAACTGTACATGGATGGCAGTCCCGTGAAAACATTTCCACCAGATATGTTCACAAATCTGTTCCATCTTAACGTCATAACGACACAAAATTATAAATTATGCTGCAATGAAATAATCCCAGAAAATATGGATAAGAAATTTTGTTTCGCCCCCCAAAATGAAGTTTCTTCCTGTGAGGATTTATTGCAAAGAGAAACATATCGTGGCTTTCTATGGCTGGTCGCTTGTCTTTCAGTCACTGGAAACGTTGTCTGTTTTGCTGTACGTTTGTGCGCGCTGAAGATGGCCTCTTCAACTGGCTTCAGTGTCTTTGTCACTAATCTGACTCTGGCTGACCTTCTGATGGGTGTCTACATTGCTATAATTGGTGTGGCTGATGAAACGTTCCGTGGCAAATATCTCCATTTTGATGACATGTGGAAAAACAGCATAGCTTGTAAGGTGGGTGGTTTTCTGTCTTGTTGTCTAGTGAAGTATCAGCCCTGATCATATGGTTTATCACGCTGGACCGTTTTGTTGTCCTTCGCTTTCCATTTAGTAACCTGCGATTTCAAAGAGTGTCAGCAGCAGTGGCTTGTGTGAACATTTGGTTGATAGGATGCTTGCTTGCCATGCTGCCCTTACTTCCGATGACTTCACACTGGAAGTTTTACAGTCAGACAGGTATTGTATTCCACTGCCGGTCACAAGGCGAGAGTTTAAAGGACAACATTATTCTTTTAGTATTTTGATTGTCTTCAATTTCTTTTTGTTCCTCATGATCTCTGCTGGTCAAGCTTTCATATATTGGTCAATACAGAAAAATGCCCTGAAAATCAACAGAAATAAGGAATCACAAGATATGACCATAGCTCGGCGGTTGATTTCTGTAGTAGTGACAGACTTTTTTTGCTGGTTCCCCATTGGACTGTGTGGGTTTTTGGCGCTTGCTGGCATTCCCATCCATGATGAGATCAACGTTGCTTTGGCTGTATTCATACTACCTTTAAACTCTGCCGTTAATCCGTTTTTGTATACCTTCAATGTTTGGTCAGAAAAGCGAAGGAAATCAAATGAAGTCAACATTTTAAAATGGCTGGAATTTAATACTGACTTGCTTGACAGTAAATAGGCTTCTGTATAATCATCAATGTCGTTTTAGTTTCCTAGTGTGGCGTTTTTTGTAGTTTTCTAAATGGAGTGAAGTATTCTACCCCATTTCACTACCACCCCCCACCCCCACCCCTCAACTCTCAACATGGACAATAACAAGACATTTTCAGAATCATCCTTGCCTTGATGTCTTTTCAATACATCGTTCCATTATCACAAATATTGTTATCTCTTGTGGCGGAATACAGGCGCCAAACTGCCAAACTATGCAGAATAACGCATTCTAACATCTTCTTACTACAGGACCAAAAGTATATCAGTTTTTAATGTCGAAAGACAATACAGAATCACTGATAAAAAAAAAGTCGATATTGACACAGTTCCTGCTGAGCAGATACAATTTATCATAACTGATCAATTATTCTTTTAAACATCTTTGTGGAAATCAAAGGCAAAACAATTTCATACAAGCATTTGAGAAAAGAAAACAGGAACAAACAAAGAACAACACTTAATTAAAAAGATGATGCTCTTGAACATATCATGAATGACACTGACATATTAAACTCACTTGGGAAAAAAAGAGAAAAAGATAAGCAAGGAGAAAACCAAACTGAAGGCGTTAAATCACATACAATTCAAATACAGGCGGTTTGTAATTGGGGAGTTCGTTTAAGAGAGATTCGCTGCAACCGGACAATTCCATATGCGTTCCACCCAGCTCTACCTGTAATCATCTGACAGACTTCTCGAGTCTGCGAAAACCTATGCGCTGGCAAGGTCTTGAAATGGGGCTTGGGTGGGGTGGGGGGGAAACCTATGAAACACTGAGCTGACAGCACGAGAATGATTGGAGCATTGTGTGTGTGTGTGTGTGTGTGTGTGTGTGTGTGTGTGTGTGTGTGTGTGTGTGTGTGTGTGTGTGTGTGTGTGTGTGTGTGTGTGTGTGTGATTGTGGAGGGGTAGCGGCGAGAGACGGGGTGGCAGTAATATTGCCAGGAGTCGTGTTGTTTGTATGTGCAATTATCCGTCCAAGCTGCTTCTCTCTCTCTCTCTCTCTCTCTCTCTCTCTCTCTCTCTCTCTCTCTCTCTCTCCTCCTCTCTCTCTCTCTCTTGTGTTTCTGTCTCTCTTTTCTGTCTGCTTGTGTTTCTTTGTGTATGTCTGTATGTGTTCGTTTATGTTGTGTGCGCACATGTGTGTGCGCACGTGAGCGTGTATGCGCGCGTGTGTACACGTGAAGGAGGGCAGGGAGGGAGTGACGGTGATATTGCAAGGATTCGTCTATGTATGTGTGTGTGTGTGTGTGTGTGTGTGTGTGTGTGTGTGTGTGTGTGTGTGTGTGTGTGTGTGTGTGTGTGTGTGTGTTGTGTGTGTGTGTTGAGTGTGTGTGCGTGCGTGTGAGTTGTGTGTATGTGTGTGTGTTGTGTGTATGTGTGTGTTGTGTGTGTGGTGTGTGTGTGAGTGTGTGTGTTGTGGTGTGTATGTGTGTGTGCACGCGTGTGGCGCGCGCGTGTGTGTATGTGTGTGTGTGTGTGCCCGCACGCGGGCGCATGTGTGTGTGAGTGAGTGAGTGGAAAGGGTGACAATATTTATTACAAGGACACGTTGTTAGGAGATCGCTTTGGCATAAAATCTGCATCCTTGATATGTTTCGTTCGAAAAGACACAGAGAAGTAAATAAGGGATAAAAGACAGACAGATATGCGTGCACACTTCCCACAGACAACGGATCCTGATACTATAACGAATTCATTGTTACGTGGAGGCAGGTCTCTCACCTTCCAGTCTAACTGAATGAGTTAGGATCTAGTTCGAACTGAATGTGTTAAGAGCCTGTGCAGGCGACCTCCAGTCCTGCATGTGATCGGGTACGTGATCATGTTCGTGGTTAGTAAAGGTAAAGCTGTTAAGGAAAGGAGATTGTCAGTGTCATTTCGTTTGAAGCCCAGCCGACTGCGTAGAGCCATATCAGGGCTATAACTGTTTCAAAACGTATGCAATACTTCAACAGGAAACAAAAAGGAAAAGAAAATTGAGTACACATATCGATTCATTCGCGCACATAATCCAAGAGATGCCCCTGATGTTGATCACTCCGTCCAATTTACCACACAGGGGATATAAAAAAAACACACCTGAATACAAATATAAACTAACTAAAGACAAGAAAAGACATAAAAACGAGCCCAAATTACCTAAAATTGCTTCCGCATATCTCATTTCTCTAGAGCCAAAATTGCACTCAATACATGTATCCAATTATCAATCGTAAGAGAAAGTACGTAAGACTTAATTGAACACTTACGAGTGAATGGACCAGCAAGGCAGAAAATGATAGGAAGAAATGACAGAAAGCAAAGGAACAAGGCAGAAATAAAGAGAGTGACAGAAAAGAGGAAATTTCGAGCACAGAATTTCCAGAAGATGGGGAATACATACATACATACATACATATATTATATATATATATATAATATATATATATATAATATATATATATATATATATATATATTGTATATACTACTTATACTGAAAGAGCCCCCTGCATCCCCACGGGGGGGAGGACAGGAGATAAGCAACGGCTTCGTAATGCTGGCTTCGAGAAAAGTTGAAGTAATTGTGAAACTGTATGCGGTGTGGGTTCCAATCCAAGCAACTGTGAATGGCTGGCTGCTGCACCGAGTTATGGGTTGGGGAAGGTATAGGTGGGATCGAGAGAGAGGAGATAGGGTCCGCTCTCGTCATGCTGGCTCTGAGAAAAGTTGACGTCTGTACACCACATTCACCCACGAAGTCAGGATTAAAAATCCCAAGGAAGATGAAATTTATTTTGTTCTGAAATGTAAAGTATTTTCGGATTTAAGAAAACAGTTTATACAGCCCAAACATTATCGACAGCCTTGTTTGTTTATGTAGGTTATGTTGATGCCGTCAACACTTAAGTTGTAGGAAACTTATTATATCTATATAACGCGCTAAAAATTTCGAGAAATTCCAACTTCATGAGATCAGCGATTGACATGTAAATTTACGAAGTTATTCTCAATATGAAAAGTGTATTGTACCATACGTCGTTCACGTACCCTTTCATACGGATTTCAGGTTCAGTTTCAGTTTTTGAAGATAACGTCGCCGCACTCGGAATATATTCCATATGCACTAACGCCACTGGTATCATGTGAAGCAGAAAATCCAAAATGATCATGGCACATAAAAAATGAACAAGGAAGCAAGCAAACAAACAAAGGAAACAAGGAAACGAACAAGAAGGAAACAAACAAGGAAACAAACAGTCGAGCCCGGCAGAAAACAAACAAGGAAATGAACAAGTAAACAAACAAGGAAAGAAACAGGGAAACAAACAAACAAGGAAAGAAACAGGGAAACAACAAACAAGGAAAGAAACAGGGAAACAAAACAACAAGGAAACAAACAGGGAAACAAACAAACCAAGGAAACAAACAGGGAAACAAACAAACAAGGAAACAAACAGGGAAACAAACAAACAAGGAAACAAACAGGGAAACAAACAAACAAGGAAACAAACAGGGAAACAAACAAACAAACAAGGAAACAAACAAACAAGGAAACAAACAGGGAAACAAACAAGTAAACAAACAAACAGGGAAACAAACAAACAAACAGAAACAAACAAACAGGGAAACAAACAAACAAGGAAACAAACAGGGAAACAAACAAGGAAACAAAGAAGTAAACAAACAAGGAAACAAACAAGTAAACAAACAAACAAGGAAACAAACGAGTAAACAAACAAAAGCTGTGGCCGGCCTGAGATTCGAACCCACGACACCAGCATTTTCACAATGGCACGAACATTAACACACATGCATACAGACATGTTGTAAGTTAACAGACATACAGACAACCTTACCTTTGTTATGATCAGAGAAACAATGAACAACACAACTGTGCACACTGTATACTATGACTAACCTGCTGCACTCACTCACCACCTGTCTTAATGTTTGTTTTATGATCAGCAACGTACTGCCCGTGTGCTCACTACAGTTTACTCAGCCTCTTAGGGAGTCAACTCAATGCGTCTGGGGACTCCTTGCTCTCTGATGTGGCAGGCGTGGGACTGGGTTGTGCTACCGGCGACTAGATCTGCCCGACTTGATTCAATACACATTTTGCAGTTGCTAGATCAAGGAGGAACTTCCATTATTACCCTTATCGTTGTGTTGTGTTGCCAGCCAGATTAACGCGACACTTTGTTTGCACACATTTGCTGTCTGTCATTACGAAGAAGGGAAAGACCACGGACTTGGTGAAAGTCGGTGTAGATCTAGGCTTAGTCATTTTTTAAGGCGGGACACATCAATCTTTTGTTGTGGGGAGCACTCACTTACTCAACTTGAAATAAGTTCCTATGTGCTTTGAAGGCTAGAAAGGACCTCAGGACCTGGCCAGCTCATGGGTTTTATGTGCAGGCCTAAGGCTTGTGTCATGATCATTCTCTGATCTTCTCTGTCGCATGGCACTTGTGACGTTAGTGTGTATGGAATTTTTTTCGAGCGCGGAGAAACTGAAACTGAAATTGTGCGAAACTAACGCTTACGACTTTCTCACACGACTTGTGAAAAGCAACTGGTTAAAAATATTATCGTATTTTTCATCATACATTTGATATTATTGTCACTTTCGACGCACAAGCCTTACAAGGAAACATCTTTTCAGATGAAGTGAGATCGTCTGTCAAACAAAAGTGCCTGTGTGACGCAGCAAAGTTGTCGGAAATTGATCAGAAAGCAGACGACAATTAAAATCTAGCCTCTTGACGATGGCAGTGAATATTGTGGTGTTGCAAGTGACCGCTTATTTGCAGTGATGTGTATAGTGTGACTCTTTAGGTGCTTTGCAAGATTGCTGTACAAAACACAAGGTTTATAACTTAAAAAATATATAACCATTGATATTTATGTTGTGAATTTTTAAGTGCCGTGCAAGCTTGTTGTGTTGAACAGTAAGCCAAGTTTTCCACACTTAAAAGGTCAAAATACGAGGCGCTCGAGTAGGCCTACTACAAAATTCGTGGATTATCATGGATGTGGGTGATGTGACGAAACGAAAGTGCTACGAATCAAAATGTACTGGTAAAACTGCACGGAAGGTAAGCTTATTCTTCTTGTGTTCTTCTTGCTCTGTTTCGTCTTGTTCCCCCACCCCACCCCACCCCTGTTAGTTTTTTTTTTTTTTCCTGTCTGGAGAAACTGGGACGTTTAACTTTAAGGTTGGCTTGGAGACGCGCACCTAGTGATCTCTTCCCCCCACCTCTTGCCACAACGCATATGACACCACACACACACACACACACACACGCACACTCACTCACACACGCACGCACGCACACACGCGCACACACACATACACACACACACGTTAAAGGTTTCCCCGAATGAAGAAAAACAGAAACAACTAAAAGGAGAACACAGGAGTTTTGCCTAGGATACACACACAGTCATAGTGGCACGGGGAATGAATGAGTGTCATGTGACAAATGGAAAGAAAAGCAAGCACTTGAATATATTTTTGATGAACTATACTTATACTCCATCAATGCATCTATTCGACTGTGTATATACTGCACTGCTGTATTCATCAGACCATATGTGAACTGTGTTAATTTATTGAAATGGTAAACAACCAAGAACCCATTTAGATTTGTTTGTATCCTTATTTTGTCTTGTTTGTTGCTTAGTTATTTCTTTGTTTATTCGTTTTAAATCTCTCTCTCTCTCTCTCTCTCTCTCTCTCTCTCTCTCTCTCTCTCTCTCTCTTTAATTACTTACTATATAAGGTACACAGAGCATGGTTTGAAGTGGACTGTTCGCGCTGTACAAATGGATTTATTATTAATCAGCAATAATGGAGGAACATCTTCTAAAAAGACAGCAGATAAGGGACGTGGTGTGACTTTGATTCAGTAACTTCTTAATGTATTCGCAAGATATATTGGAAGGAAAGACGTTTTGGACGAACACTTAATTGTAACTAAGTGTTAGATGTGGGAGAGGTCGGATTTGGAAATAGTGAGGAGAAGGAAAGAGAGAAAAAATCTCAAGTATAAGAATCTACGATGTGGTTAACTTTCTTCTCACGCACTAAATGAACCCCCTGAACAAAAGCAATAACAAGAACAACAGCAGCAACAACAGCAACAATAAACAACAACAACAACACATACACAGACACACAAACATCATCATCATCGCCACCACCACCACCAAGAAGAAAAAGAACAACAGCAACAACATCATCAACAGCCTCACACACATACGTACATGCACGCACACGCGCACATACACACCCACCCAACAGCAACAACAACAGCAACAACCTCAGACACATACACACACGCACACACATACACGGACACACACACCACCACCACCAACAACTACCTCTCACATACGCACATGCACACACACAATACATACTCAAACACAAATACGCTCTCTCTCTCTCTCTCTCTCTCTCTCTCTCACACACACACACACACACACAGCACAACACGCACACACACACCCAGCACAACACACACCGCTACACAATACACAACACACACACACACATACACACACACACACACACACACACACACACACACACACACACACACACACACAACACACACACACACACACACACAACAAGAGCAAAGGAGTACCCTGTAGCCCATTACCCCATGGGGTAGCATTGAACCTGACCTTTGTTATGTAGACAAAACAAATGTTTTTTTGTCAGTGTCACTTGGGAACCCGACCGTTTCCACCAAGGGAGAACAAAGCAAACCCCAATTATGTAGATTTAGTGGCTTGATCTGCATAATTGAGTTTTCTGACATTAGTCAAACAGCAGGTTAGAGTTCTGAGTATCACGAGATCCTTGAGTCTCACGCTTCGTCCTCACCCTTCCCCTAACACTTCTCTGGCTCTCTGTAGGTCGATCTGTATCTTTTTTTCATGTCTGTCTTGCTCTCTCTCTCTCTCTCTCTCTCTCTCTCTCTCTCTCTCTCTCTCTGTCTCTGTCTGTCTGTCTGTCTCTGTCTGTCTGTCTGTCTCTGTGTCTGTCTCTGTTTCTGTGTCTGTCTGTTTGTCTCTCTCTCATCTCTGGTCTGTCTGTCTCTCTTTTCTCTCTCTGTCTCTGTTTTTCTGTCTATCTGTCTCTCTGTCTCTCTGTTTGCCTGTCTCTGTGTCTGTGTGTGTCTCTCTCTGTCTCTGTCTCTCTGTCTCTCTCTCTCTGTCTCTCTCTCTCTCTCTCTCTGCCTGCCTGCTTGCCTGACTGTGTCTCTCTGTCTCCGTCTGTGTCTGTCTGTCTCTCTGTCTCTATCTCTCTCTGAGATTGGTTCAGAGAAACTCTCCCCCGTCATCTCTTTAACTGATTAACCCAGTGGGTTTTTTTTTTTCCAGATGCCTGTGTTCACATCGTTTTACCTATACTGCTTTGGGGGTGTAGCCCTAAAAGTAGGTATTTTACCTACTAGCCTTTGGGTGGTGCTTCAATTTTTTTTTCAAGCCAGGCCGAAACAATTACTGGCCAAAAAACAAGCCGAGCCACAGAGCAAGTGATAGAATTGATGCATAGATATTGATTAGTTCGAGGGGAAAAACAAGGAAAGCACTGGATTTTTTTTCAGTTTTCATGTTCCGATGAATATAATACACAAGTAATTCACTAATTGTAATTAAAATACAAAACAACGAAACAAAACACAAAGCAGTCTCTCAGTCTCAGACTCTGGTACAGTCTGTTCATTTAATGTCTTCATCTTCATCAATCGGGTCCACACTGTCTGGCTATTCGATACATCAGTGTGTCATTAATTTGTTCTTCGTAAGCCTGCAGTACAAACTCCTTCCTTTGGGTAGAAAACTGTATTGATTCCCTGATGATTTTCTTTTCTTCCCAGTAGCAGTTTCTGACCCTTGGGCTGCAGCTTTCTTTTTTGAAATTTAAAAAAAAGTTTTGAGTGCTTTATCGCAGCCACAAGTGTGGTTTGACGACAGAAAAAGCAAGGCTGCTGTTTACCAATACTCTAAAGCTGGGTGTCTGGGATCGGAAAACTAACGAAACGGCTTAAGCTTAATCGCGCTATGCGGACAGATTCAAACCGTCATTGCGTGCACGCCATTGGCGAGTGAACTTTTATTTTTAATCGCCAAATATTTTTTCTACTCACCGGGACGAGTAAAATATTCGCACAGTCTGCATACTCCCTCTCTGGCGGGCGTGCATGCTAAGTGTGTTCGTGTTTCCTGAAGCCACCGGACACTGTCATGACTACAAGATCGTTAACGTGTTTATTTGATATTCTGTGTTTGTATGCACACGTCAGGCACTAGCAGGTCTGCACACATGTAAATTGACCTGGGAGATGGATTTATAAGTCTCCATATTCATCTTTGCCCACCAGGCGGGAAATATCCAAGGGGGATCGAACGCAGATTTTCCAATTAGAAGTCCGATGTCTTACTCACTTGACTGTCGCGCTCTTTAGAATTTTGACATTCTGGAGTTTGGGTGCACAGTAATTTGGGGTGTTAGGTATGAGGCGCAGTAAGTAGGCAATAAATAGTTATACCAGTCTAGCCAGCAGCTTGCGGAAATCCGGCTCTCAAGCCAAAGATCTCGCCAATGACCTCATGAAACAGCTGTCGATTTCTGGGAAGGGGAATGCCAGATCCCTAAAAGGCAATGGCGAAATACAACTGAAAAGAGTTGAAGGTGGTCGGAAAGGAACAAACTTGAACTTCATAAGACTTAAGATTCCCCTGTACACTGCAGGTGTCCGATAGCTAAGTGGTTAATTAAGACATCTGTCATAAGGGTGACTTGGCCTTGAGGCGCCCAACCACCTCTGAGTAGCGCGTTCGAAGCTAGGTGGAAAAAAGACGGACAGGGCAGAACACAGAGTTGCCCGACAACCTTGGAAGCACAGGTTTGAACCCAGGTGGAAAAAAAATGACGACAGCAAATCGGCATCCACGAGTCATGACCTGGCTGCAACTCGGCCCCCTTAAAGTGTAAAGAGTTTAACCCTTTGACATCCACACCCGGTTCCTGCAGGAAACTGGTGGATTGAATGAGGGAGTCAAACGATTAAGTTTTTGCAGTTATGGGTAGGTTGCAGTAGTCAAAGGGTTAAGACCGAAACATTTGCATGATGTTGTTTTTTTTTTTTCTCTGAGGACTCCTGTTGTCCTAGTCTCACCAAAGTTTCTTGCTACTGCTATCTCCCTCTCGTTGTCTTCTGGACTTTGCCATACAATGCGCTGGTCGCTTTGATAATGCGTCACATGATAGGTTTGATGCTACGGACTATGAAACCCGACATGCCTCTAAGTCTTTTTACGAAACATGTTTTATGGAATACATGGTGAGGTGGAGGATAGGGTCGATGGGGGTTGGAGGGGACGGTGTGTAGAGAGGAGGGATGGAATGAGGCGGGTATGTGTCCTTTAGAAAAGTCAAGAGCAGGTCACATTGAGTTTATGAGACAGATAGTGTGAGAGGTGAGGGTGTGTGTGTGTGTGTGTGTGTGTGTGTGTGTGTGTGTGTGTGTGTGTGTGTGTGTGTATGTGTGTGTGTGTGTGTTTTGGTGTTAATGTGTTTATTTATCTGTGTACGTGAGTGCATGTGTGATTTTTTAACTCAAAATTTTATTTCATTTACCATTGTTTCCATTATTAAAGTGTTGTTGTTGTTTTGTTTATAACTAGTTCTTCTTTTTTTCATGTTTTTATGTTTTATTATTGTCTGATGCTCTTTACTTGAAATTTAGTTTTACGTTCTGTTACTGTGAAGTGTATTAAACATACTCTTGACTAGGTCATTTTTATTCATGACAGGAAGTTCTTCGTGTCCGTTTGATATCTTTGACATGGTAACTGTTTTGTGTGACACATAACTTGACCGGTCCAGTCTGTTGACATCTTTGGCACAGTCCAGTCTGTTTTGACATTTTGGCACAGTCAGTCTGTTTTGACATTTTGGCACAGTCCAGTCTTATTTGACATTTTTGACACAGTCCAGTCTGTTGACATCTTTGGCACAGTCCAGTCTGTTGACACCTTTGGCACAGTCCAGTCTGTTAATATTTTGGCACAATCCAGTCTGTTTTGACATTTTGGTACATTCTAGTCTGTTTTGACATTTTGGTACAGTCCAGTCTGTTTTGACATTTTGGCACAGTCCAGTCTGTTTTGACATTTTGGCACAGTCCACTTTTGACTTTTATTTTTTTAACAAACACAATCTGTTTTTTTGTTGTTGACATTTTTGGCCCAGCCCTGTCTATTTTGACTTTTTAACGCGATGCAAGCTATCCACACGCATATTCACTGTTTGTTTTTGTTTACAATCTCTTTGAAGACGCGGACGCGTGCGCGTGCGGGCATGCGTCCAAGTGTGTGTTTTAGAGACTAAGGGGGTCAGGGTGTGAGAGAATGAATCAGACAAAAGATCAGAGAATTAACAGCAGGGCCACAGAACTCCAGAGGGTTGATGTTGGGCGCTGCGTGTGTTGGTAGAGAGATGATAATTGTTGCCGAGGCACATCTCAACAGATTTACTGGTTTCACTGGACACGCCGATTTAAGACAGGGCAGAGGTTTAAAGAGGACGGATCGTGTCTATGCACCCACCTAAACACCTGATTAACCTGTGAGTGATAGGCAGGTGTGAGGATGGGTGGGTGGATGGGAAGGATTGACGAGAAACAAACAGCGAGAGAGAACATGAGATGTGTGTGTGTGTGTGTGTGTGTGTGTGTGTGTGTGTGTGTGTGTGTGTGTGCGAGTGCATGCGTGCGTGTGTGTGTGCGCGCGCGCGCGTGTGTGTGTGTGTGTGTGTGTGAGAGAGAGAGAGAGAGAGAGAGAGAGAGAGATGGTATATGTGTGTGAGTGGGGGAAAGAGTGTGTGCGTTTGTGTATGTACGTGTCTGTGTATGTGTGTGTGTGTGTGTGTGTGTGTGTGTGTGTGTGTGTGTGTGTGTGTGTGTGTGTATGAGTGTGTGTGTGTGTATGTGTGTGTGAGAGAGAGAGAGAGAGAGAGAGGGTGCTGAATGTTATATTCATAGAGGCCTTGGCCCTTGTGCGAGGACAGGAGAGAGGGGGAGAATGAGAGAGAGAGACAGTGAAAGACAGAGATAATAAACAGACAGACAGAGAGAGCCCTTTGTTTTTTCGCCAAATTAAAAACTAGGCCCACACAAGTTGACATCGTAGGGTTTACTCAGTACTGACACCGAATGTATGATTATTGTTCCACCTTTAGTTCAGTGAAAAAATGAACGCAGTACAAGTAAGATTGTAGATTCAGTGAATGTTTTTCACCTCGTTAACTAGTCTATCTTTTCTTGGTGTTTCTTTACTACCTCGCTTCAAAGGAAGAAAAAAAATCGTAAGTTAAAATAAACACTAAGACGCTCCCGTCTCCTCCCCACACACACATTCATGCACACTTACACACACACACACACACACACACACACACACACACACACACACACACACACACACACACACACACACACACACACACACACACACACACACACTCTCTCTCTCTCTCTCTCTCTCTCTCTTTCTCTCTTTCTCTCTCCAGCAGAACGGGAAAAACAGTGAAGTTAAATGCATATACACACACGCGTGCGCGCACGCAAACAAGCACACACATTCACACACACAAACACACGCACACACACACACAAACACACGCACACACACACACACATACACATACACACGCGAACGCGCGCGCGCGCGCGCACGCGTAGAAGAGAAGAGAGCTTTGTAAAGGTTGGGGGGAGGGGGAGAATGATTAATCGTTTTCTCGATTATGTGAGGATAAACACAATATAATTCGATACTGTTCGTTTCCATCTGTTCATGCTTGCAGCTGTGGCGTGAACACGTAATCGATACCATGAGGAATTTATAACTCAGGCCTTGGCCGCGATCAGTTTACAGCGCAGATCTTCCCCAGGCAACTTTTTTATTGGTGTTCGCATAACCCTTTCATTCCCTAACCCACCCACCCGATTCCACTAGCTTCCTGCAGCTGGTAGAAGATGATGGAAGCTGGTGGATAGCGTAAGGACGTGAAAGGGTCAGGTACGTTACGAAAGTGGCAGCTGTATTAAATTTCTTTTCATCTGTTGAGAAAAGACAGGACAGAAGTCTTCAATTCTGAGTGTTATAGAATGAGTAATAAATGTTTCTTTACATCTACCCTTTGCCTAAAAAAAACAAAACAAAGCAAAAACAAAAAAGGGGTGGGGGGTGGGGGTGGAGCAAAATTATATACAAAAAAATGGGGCAAAATTATATACAAAAATGGGGCAAAATTATATACAAAAAAAGGGGGAACGAAAACAGATATCAAATATGAATAACAATCAGATCATTCAAGAATACGACAAAGGATTGTTTGAAGTTGGTTGGAGTTGTTCAAGACGGATTCATCGCACTTAGACAATTCCATATGTGCTCCACCCAAATCTGCCAACGATTATCTGGCAGACTCCCTAAGCCTGCACAAAACCATATGCGCTGGCAAGGTCTTGAAATTGGGGAGGGGGTGGAGAGGGACTTTTGAAACACTAAGCTGACACCATCAGAATGATGGAAACTTAAGATGGGCAGCAAACGGGTCAGGTTTTAATGTTGCAGGCTGGGGTTGAACTCGAAGTATCAAATCTTGAGTCCACGCTTTATCATAAGAACTAACAAAGAAAAAGACTGAAAGCAACAAGGAAAAGCAAATCAAAAAAGTTTCTGCACACACATGCCTGGTATATAAGCATGTGTTAAGCATAATATGAAAAGTAAAAAGAATTGCCCAGTGTTGACAGAATTCTCATTTGCTCCTGTTTGTCTGTTTCTCTCCCATCGTCATTGTCTAATGAGAAAGCTTTGGATTATGTCAATACAATCATGTAATTGCTGAATGTTAAGTCTGGAAAATGAACCTGGCTAATGTTATTTATGTGAAATGTTGCCATTACCACTCACCCTCTCGTTTCCCCCTCTCTCTTTCACCATCAGTTACCTGTTTAAGCTTTGTCTAATGTCAACATATTGCAAACTAATTGCCTGATGTTAACATCTGGAAAATGTACACTGAGAGAGAGAGAGAGAGAGAGAGAGAGAGAGAGAGAGAGAGAGAGAGACAGACAGACAGACAGACAGACAGAGAGAGAGAGAGAGAGAGAGAGAGAGAGAGAGAGAGAGAGAGAGATAGACAAAGGCTGAGAAAAAGAGAATTTTGTTAATAGTGAGCAAATGTTCACATTACCGTGATTACGTATATATTGTGGATAACATGTGGCATCAACAGCAATAAATTCACGCACGCGCGCGCGTGCACACGCACACGCACACACACACACACACACACACACACACACACACCACACACACACACACATACACACACAACACACACACACACACACACACACACGTGCTCGCGTGCACACACACAAACACATACGTACACATGTTCACACGCGCACACGTGCTCACTCACACATACACAGTGCTAAGTCATGGACGAACAAAAGTAGTTGACACTATTAGAAGGAACTGACAACAGTAACCACACACGCGAGTGCACGTAAACACGAGCATGCATATTGTCACTCACGCGTGCACGTACGCACGCACATATCTCCCTTCAGACACACTGTCGCACACACATGATATAGACACTTGCACACTCACGCACGCGCGCGTGTATACATACTTATAGAGATATATCGTTGAGAAACTGGGCAATTTTGTGTGATGGAGTTGTCAACTAGTAGTGAAACAGTCGGCATAATATATTCATTCAAGTGGTTAGAATTGTGTATGTGTGTACATGTGTGTGTGTGTGTTGTGTGTGTGTGTGTGTGTGTGTGTGAGAGAGAGAGAGAGAGAGAGGTGTGTGTGTGTGTGTGTGTGTGTGTGTGTGTGTGTGTGCACGCGCGTGTGTATGTGTGTATGAGTGAGAGAGAGGGGGAAGGAGTGTGTATTTGTATGTGTGTGTGTGTGCATACGTGCGCACGTGTATGTATGTATATATGTGCGTGTGTGTGTGTGCGTGTGTGTGTGCGTGCGTGTGTGTATGTGTGTGTGTGTGTGGTGTGCTATCATTGAGGTATATTGTGGGAAACTGGCATTACAATGTATATTGGAGTGGTTAGCTGGCAGGGGGACAATTGGTAGGCCTACAACACCTTCAGTCAAGTGGACAGGAACTTTGTGAGTGTGTGTGCTACGAAAGAACTGCGCCGTAAAATTCCTTGCAGCTGTAGATGTAGTTTATATTGTCAGAAAACTGGGCAATATAGAGCGTGTTATCGGAGTGATCAACAAGCAGCGGAACAATGAGAACATTCGTTCAGTTTAAAGTTGACCGGAGTTTCCTCTACTGTCTTGCTTTCTTGTTCACCATAAATTAATGAACGTGGCGTGGATTAATCCATCCTGATCCATTTGCCAACAGGTTTTAGCACCCTGTATACGCACACCTGTCTGCATTGAGAAAATGTGTCAGGAAAGGTTAATGGGTTCTTTATGGGCAGGTGTGTGGCCATATCTGAACTAGGACCCAGTAGTTGTACTCTTTGACTACTCCTGGTAACACCTTATATTGCACGGATGAACATTGCGATACTGCTTCCGCCTCCCCCCTGTCTTCTTCCAGCTTTCTTCCAACCTTCTTCCCAAGTGGCATTCATGATTCTCTGTCTCTCTGTCTCTGTCTGTCTGTCTTCTGTCTGTCTGTCTGTCTGTCTCTCTTTCTCTCTCTCTCTCTCACACACACACACTCTCTGTCTGTCCTGTCTATGTCTATCTGTGTGTCTGTCTGCGTCTCTGTCTGTCTGCCTGTTTTTGTCTGCCTGCCTGCCTGTTTCTGTCTGTCTCTGTCTCTCTGTCTCGGTCTCTCTCCCTCTCTCTCTGTCTTGCTTTATCTTTGCGTCTCTCCCTCTGTCTGTGTGTCCTCTGTCTCTTGTCTCTCTGTCTCTCTGTCTCTGCTGTCCATTTTGTCTGTCTGTCTGTCCTCTCCTCCCCCCCCCCCTCTGTCTCTTTTGTGTTTCTTTCTCACTCTCTTTGTGTTTCTCTTGATTTTCTGGTAATTGTTTTTGGTCACTGAGTAATCGGCCGCATGATATAGTAAATCGTTGTTTGTTGCATCTACTAAACGGGCACAGTATTGTTTCAACAGCACGCGGGTACACGAATCCATAGATTGTTTCAACTGCACACGGGTAACTGCATCTTTAAACATTTTCAACAGCACACTGGTAAATAAATCTATAGATTGTTTCAACAACAAATTGTTTCAAAAGCACAGTGGTAATACACCTATAAACTGTTTGAAAAGCACACTAGTGAATGTATCTGTAAACTGGATAATTTTACTGTTTTAACCCTTTCACCTCCTCACCCTGTCTACAAGCTTTCTGCAGGAATGAAAGGATTAAGTGCTATGTTCTAGGTATCCTATTGGAGCAAAATTGACTGATTGTTATGATATTGTCTTCCAGTTGGGTAAAACTGTTACGTTCTAGTCTTCTCAATGGGGCAAAACAGATAGGTTAACTCATGTTCAAGAGCTATAAATGGACTGTTAAGTTCTAGTCTTCCCTATCGGGCAAGCTTATGCATTGACTTTTATGTTCTAGTCTTCATTATGGGGCAAAACTGACAGATTAACTGTCGTATTCTTGACTTTCAGGTGGGGCAAACCTGACAGATTAACTGTTATGTTCTTGACTTTCCAATGGGCATAACTGACAGACTGTTATGTTCTAGTCTTCTCTATGGGGCGAAACTGATAATACTGTTTTTTTTCTAGTCTTCCTAATGGGGTGGAACTGCCAGATTAACCTTTATGCTCTGGACTTCCCAGTGGGGCAAATCTAAAGGATTGTCTGTCACTGTTATATCCTTGTCTTCCTATCGGGTTGAAACTGATAGATTAACTGTTACATTCTAGACTTCCCAGTGAGGCAAAACTGATAGACTGACTTTTATTATGGTCTAGTTTTCCCACTGGGGTGAAACTGATAGATTGAATGTTATGTTTTAGACTTCACAGTGGGGCAAAACCTAGAGATAAACTTGTTGTAGTCATCCAGTAGGGCAAAACTGATAGATTTACTGTTACGTTCTAACTGTCTAATAAGGCAAACCTGATGCAAAACTCGCTTTTAAATCAGAATCAGTAGTTTTAAATATTGCAAAATGTGCACGTCTGTTATTCCTGTTTGTTTCTGTTATCTCCTTGTCTTCGCGAAGAATTTTCAGCCGTTCTTTCTATGTTTTTTTTTCTGTGCTTCTCCCTTTCCTTTCTTTTTTTCATTCTTTGTTCTTCCTTTGTAAGCCAGAGTTTGTTCATATGTTTAGCTAAATACAAAGTCAAGATTGTACAAGTTTACCCGAATCATTGCAACAATTAGAATGTGTCTAAAGAGGCAGGAAAGGGAGACTTTTCAGCATGGCGTTTCCACCATGTTACAGGTCTGTAGTTTTTATTGCCCGTCATTCCGTTCGAGGTTTATGACAGGCTGAACCTCGTGTACTCCTGTGTCACAGCTCTGTCACAGCAAGGTGTGGGGAGTGGAACCACTTCTGAAGGAGTTGTAAAATCGCCCACGTTCGGGTGTGAGAATCGGCTTACCTGGTAGGGTTGTGTCATACTGAAGTTTCCTAGCTTAAAGACAGTTAGTTGATATCGACACTTGGGCTGCGGGTTTCATTGTGCGCGGACCGTGATTCATTGTTGATACGGGGAGGGTGGGGGTGGGGTGGAGATCTCTATTTTTCATAACATAAAGACAGCGATTTCATGTCGACCGGTGGCTCCGTGTCTCATGGTGTAGACACGCATTTTAATGCCGAAACTCGGGTTTCACGTTTGGTAGTATAAAGAAATATTTTAATGTCCATTACTCGGGCTGTATGTCTCGCTGTGTGGGCTTCTGCTTGTGACAGCACTGTTACTGACAAAATGTCACCAGTCTGTGAGATCAGCTGAATGGGGAGAGATAATGTCACCTTATTTTAAGACTGTCACAACGTCTGGGTGTAACGGAACGAAAACTGGGTTTACACCATTTTTATCGAAGTGCAAATCCATAGAGTCTGGCGTTTGTTTCTAGTCTGGAATTCGTTCGAGAGGGATTCATCGTATTCGGACAGTTCCATATGCACTTCACCCAAATCTTCCAGCGAATTTTTGGCGGACTCGCTGAGCCTGCGCAAAGCCCTATGCTCTGGTAAGGCCTTGAGATGGGGAAGTAGGAAGAAGAGACCCACGAAACACTAAGCTTATATACCACCAGAATGATAGAGATATTCAGAAAGGCAGCAAACAGGCCAGTTTTTCATGTTGCAGGCTGGGGTTTAACTCGATATATCGATAACGGAGCGTTACCATCGGATTCCATAGATGAGAATCTTCCTTTGCAGTGATCTGACTTACAGGTGCCCGTATGGCTTTGTAAATAACAGAATGTACACTAAACAGTGTGTGACGACAAAAATTGACAGTGCACTCCGCAGTGTGCTCATGAAACACAACTAACACAGAAGACAGACTCGGTAGTCAGGTGGGGACACGTCAGACTTCCAATCGGAAAGTCCAGATTCGATCCTGCTGGATGCCTCCCGCCTGGTGTGATGTTCTGTCTCTCAGGTCAACATGTGTGCAGACCTACCAGTACCTAAAACCTCTCACACGCGTAGAACATCAGATATACATGTTAAAGATCCTGTAAGAAAGCCATATTTATTATGTTCTTTGATTTGATTGTCTGCTCACAATAAAAACGCGGGTAACACTTGCAAGTCATTTTCAGCTTTGACTGGGTATTTATACCCACTTGAACTCTTGGTCAGTCATCAACCCGACATTTACCAACTCGGGGGGTACTTCTTGTTCTAACTAAAGTGGCATTGCAAACAACCCTCATAAGTCATACTGATGGCCCAGAGAGGTTTCTTTCGCCTCATTTTCCAGCGACCGCAAAGTTATGAGACAGCCTTAACCTTTTTTACCCTTTCGGTCAGTGATCAGCCCAGCGCCTACCCACTCGGGGGGTGGTGAGTTCTTGTTCCAGTTTGAGGGGTTTTGCGAACAGCCATCTCTAACTTTATAGGTCACTTGGATGAAATGTTCAGAAATTTCGTCGAAAAGGTGCAAGATTTCTTTGCGGCTCGTATTCGTGTCTGTGTGTGAAACTGTGTGGATTGTGATATACCTTTTATGCTCATTTCAGACTTCGTTCTTTGGAGGTCACGAGTAAGTCCAGGTCTCATATGTCTTCATAGTTGTGGTAGGATCGCCGAAGATTAATAAACCAGTCTGTCAAAACTTCTTTTTTGTCACATGTAGTGTCTAGTACTATACTCTTTGCAGAGGAAGCCTAGCTGGCTGGTCCTGTTGATGTAGAGTTTTGGACTCAAGATCTGAGAGATGGAGTTCGGTCCTAGCCTGCAACATAAAAACTGGCGTGTTGTATACCTGCCTTCATGTCCTAATCATTCTGTTGGACTCAGCCTTGTGTTTCATAAGTCTTGTTTGCTCCTCCTCCCTCCTTTCCCATTTCTAGACCTTTTCAGTCCATAGGATTCTGCGCAGTCCCAGGCAGTTTCCCAGATTTGGATGAAGCGCTTATGGAGTTATTCCAGCATAGTGAATATATTCTGAACAAAGTAACTCCAAAATCATATAGAACGTACAGATCTTGAAATCAGTTCAAAGTGACCGCCAGCGTTCAAGCAAATACGAACCAGAAATACACAAAATAGAATCAGAACTACCATTTCATATAACAAAACAAAACAGGTGCAAATTTTCGGGTAAATGACCTTTGTCAAGCTTATGCAAAAGACAGCAAAGAATAATTACACAAAACATGGTGAGAAAAAAAAGCAGTAGATGACTTATCTGGCGTTTTGTTAAGAGAGCTTGAGTCAGTAACAAGCTTCAAGCTGGCCTACATTGTCGCAGCCATAGAACTACGGAACAAAGGTTCAAAACCAGATGTCCTTATTATGTAACGACAGCTTAGATATTCTCAGCTGTCTCAACACTAAAACTTGTGTTAAAGGGACAGAGACATGGCCCTCAGAAACATGGAATATCCGAGAGCACAAGTACTGAACATAAACACACACACATATGCACTTGCGAGCACTTGCACACACTGACACACATACACACACTTAACACACACACACACACACACACATACACACACTCACGCACTCACACACACATACATACACACACGCGTGCGCACGCACACACATACACACACATGCACGCACACACGCACGCACGCACACACGCACACACACATGTACATTCAACACACAAGCACGTACATATACATTCACACACACAAGTACCTACATATACATTCACAAAGACATATACACACGCGTGCACGCGAGAGCGCGCAAAACACACACACACACACACACACACACACACACACACACACACACACACATACACACATATTCACGTGGTGGTGTATGCAGTGACAGTTTGCGTTGGCTTTGTGCAATAGGTCAAAGAAAGAATCACAGGCCCCTTGCGTACACAGAGCTAAACCTTCTCTAAACTTCCACTGCCATTCTGTTTGCGTCAGGTACTATGTCTGTTTACACACACACACACACACACACACACACACACACACACACACACACACACACGCACGCACGCACGCACGCACACGCATGCGCGCGCACGCACGCACGCACGCACATGCACACACACACACATACACACACATACACACACATTACACATACACACACACGCGAGCGTATACACTTATGCATAGTTACATATATACAAACATACATACACATATACTTAGATACATACATGTACACACACACACACACACACACACACACACACACACACACACTCACACACACACACACACACACACACACAAAACACACTACACACACACACACACACACACACACACACACACACACACACACACACACACACACACACACACACACACAAAACACACACATACTCACAAGTTCAGTATTAAATATTTCATAGATTCTTTAACCTGTTGGGATATGGAGGATAACAGCAAATAACAATCCATCCAAATCAACAGATAATATTAAGCAGAAAGAATATACAACGGTCCAAAAGAAAACAGTATATTTGAAATTGCCTTGTGATAGAGTACTGCAATGGTTATAAATTTAAATATACAATTTTAGGAAATTTCGTAAGTCTTGGTGATTTCAGTGGTTATTTTTTCTTTATGGAAATGGAGGGACACAATGAGCACATTGATTTAACTGACAATTATTTTTGTGGAATAAATTTCAGTTGATCATTATGGAGTTTAGAAAAGAGAGAGAATAGAGAGAGAGAGAGAGAGAGAGAGAGAGAGAGAGAGAGAGAGAGAGAGAGAGAGAGAGAGAGGAGAGGAGGGTGCCGTAACATTACGCGTCTGACTGCCGATGTAATGGTAAGTTTCAGAATCAAAAATTTGTCACAACTGTCTTCAAAGCAGATGTCGCAAGAAACTTTGGGGAGAGATGGACAGCAGAAAGTCCTCAGAGAAGAACCCCCGTTAAGCAAGTGTTTCAACCTTTAACTCCTATTAAAAAAAAAGAAGAAAAAAACCTGGCCGCTTCACTGCCCATCTTTAATGCTCCAATCATTCTGGTGGTATTAGTTTATTGTTGAATAGGCCCTGTTCCCCCCCCCCCCACCTACCTACTCCCTTGCATTTCAAGGACCTGCCAGTGCATATGGCTTTGCGCAGGCTGAAGGAGTCTGCCAGTTGACAGAGGGCAGACTGGGTGGAGCGTGTAGTGTATCGAATTGTCTGAGTGTGATGAATCCCTCTTGGGTAAACTTCAGACTTCATTCACACTACCCGTTCTATAACAGTAAACATGAAACACCCGAGGGTGCTCGATGAGATCCAGAGCACCAATACCTCACCACTCTCCGGACAATCGCCTCCCAACCCCCGACGCCACATGGTAGCAATTTCACCAAGAAAAAAAAGGGGGGAGGGAGGGGGGCTGTCCAAACGCTGCATGACCCATCAGGACCCAGTTATCAGGTACCTTGTTTACAAAAATTCATTGACACCACCAGTTGTATACCAGTACTATGTTGTGGGCGGGATTGAACTCGAGGTAGATCTGTAGACCACGGCTCTACTACAAGGGCCAGCCAGCCCATCAAAAAGTGGTTAGATCAGGTCAGATTGGATTAATATGTTTAACCTTCCTGATTACACTACATTATTTTTTTAAACGTAAAAACCGGTTTACTGACCCGGGGAAAACATGCCACCATAGTGCGACGCCATCCTTTCATTCCATGCATGTATTTTTGATTACTAATAAGAGTAATTTTTCTATGAAAAGCTGCCCGATGCATCCTTTGTGGGACTAACTTCTATGAAAACTGCCATGGATTTTTTTGGGTATGTTTTGTTTTTGTCCTCGGATTTCTATCATCAGATTTTCATACTTGCGCGGATTTCTGCTGTGCGCCGATTTCGTGGAAAACCGCCAGGGACTGCACTTTTTTGCCGTGGGTTATTTTATTTGCGTTCCTGCCTTTTGTCCAGCGGACTTGGGTTATCGTTTCATTCAAAAAACTAACACACACACACCATCACTCAAGATCTAATGGAGGGCGGATGAGGAGAAAAAAATTCCAGTTGGATTCAAGCCGGCCATCAACTTCAGATTTCTTTTGCTTTTCAGGTGGGTGTTTAGTCGACTGAGCCACCACTGTGATGTTTCAAAATATGAGGAACTGCGTATAGTCGTTTTCCAAACAGATGTGGGATATCAAACACGTTATAAACAGAAACAGCAGAGAGATAGAGAAAGAGAACGAGAGTGATCGGTAGAGTTTGGGAGTTTGTTCAAGAAAGATTCACCGCACTAGGACAGTTTCTATTTATAACGTCTTTGCGATCAATGGTCAAGTTTTAGCCAGTGTACAGCGTTTATTTCACAATGGAAGACGAAGTCGTCATCAAATACAAAGGCTATTTGCACGGCCGACTTCTTACCTCGCCGGCAAGATCCAATTTATGCTACCTAGCCTTACCTAGTGCATACCTAGCCACGCTAGCCGCTATGTGGAACCAAGAAACGCTTCTACCTAGCGTATCTCGCGAAAACTTGCTTAGCGTTTAAAACCCTTTGACTCCCGCACTCTGTCCACTAGCATCTTGCATTATGAACCATACTAGCAAAGCAAAAATTTAATCGTTTGACTCCGTCACCCTATCCACCAGCTTCCTGCAGGAAGCTGGTGGATGGGGTGACGGAGCCAAACGGTTAAATTTTTGCAGTTGGTGGATAGGGTGCGGGAGTCAAAGGGTTAAGAAACGGGCCTCAGATGCATTCGGTTTCCAAACAGGTGTTGTGCTCTATCTGTGAAACTCGCTGGTGTGTGTCGCTAACCTTGTGGAACTCAGTGTCCCGTGACAGCACCTTGACACCCCAGCCTTTGTGGCCAGTGACAGGGAACGGCGCAGACCCTGGGAGATTTGAGGCGTTGGAGTGGTAGCAGCCAGCTGTCACGGTAATTGCTCATTGATTGCTCCCCCACACCCACCCTGCTGTAGTAGGCCCCTTCTGCTCTTGTAGTCTCTTGGGGGGTAAAAAGTCGAGATGACAGGTTCTAAATCACAGCAGAGAGAGAGAGAGAGAGAGAGAGAGAGAGAGAGAGAGAGAGAGAGAGAGAGAGAGAGAGAGAGAGAGAGAGAGAGTTTATGTTTGGAGTTTGGTCAAAAGAGATTTCTTGCAATATATCAGTTCCATCTGCGCTACACCCAAAGTTGTCATTAAATATCTGTGCAAAATCCTGCGCGCTGGCAAGGTCTTCAAATGGGGAGGGTATAATGGGATCTTAGCACGAAACTGACACCACCAGAATGATTGGAGCATGGAAACGGGCAGCGAACAGATCAAGTTTTATGTTGCAGGCTGAATTGAACTCAAGATATCAGATCCCTAGTCCACTGATCTACAGCAGAACCAGTATAAAACCAACCAACCAATCAAACAAACCGTGGCTCCCTTAGGGTCAAACCCACGACCCCTACGTTAGCAACATAGCGTTCCATCAAAGAGAGACAGAGGTAGATTGCGGCACACTCTGTGTCTATCTCACTTCGTCGACCTGTTGCCTGTCGCAACAGTGATGCACAGTTATCTGTTTACCAGTTTATGTAGATAAATGTATGTGGTCAGTGGCCACGAGTTCTCTGTTCACCAGTTTATTTAGATAAATGTCTGTGATCAATGACCACGTTGTCTGTTTACCAGTTTATTTAGATAAATGTCTGTGATCACAGTTCTCTGTTTACCAGTTTATTTAGATAAATATCTGTAATCACAAGTTCTCTGTTTACCAGTTTATTTAGATAAATGTCTGTGCTCAGTAGCCACAAGTTGTCTGTTTACCAGTATATTTAGATAAATGTCTGTGCTCAGTAGCCACAAGTTGTCTGTTTACCAGTTTATTTAGATAAATGTCTGTGCTCAGTAGCCATAAGTTGTCTGTTTACCAATATATTTAGATAAATATCTGTGTTCAGTAGCCACACGTTGTCTGTTTACCAGTTTATTTAGATAAATGTCTGTGTTCAGTAGCCACAAGTTCTCTGTTTACCAGTTTATTTAGATAAATGTCTGTAGTCAGTGGCCACAAGTTGTCTGTTCACTAGTTTATTTAGATAAATGTCTGTGATCACAAGTTGTCTGTTTACCAGTTTATTTAGATAAATGTCTGTGCTCAGTAGCCACAAGTTGTCTGTTTACCAGTTTATTTAGATAAATGTCTGTGATCACAAGTTGTCTGTTCACTAGTTTATTTAGATAAATGTCTGTGATCACAAGTTCTCTGTTTACCAGTTTATTTAGATAAATGTCTGTGGTCAGTAGCCACAAGTTGTCTGTTCACCAGTTTATTTAGATAAATGTCTGCGGTCAGTGGCCACAAGTTGTCTGTTCACCAGTTTATTTAGATAAATGTCTGCGGTCAGTGGCCACAAGTTGTCTGTTCACCAGTTTATTTAGATAAATGTCTGTGGTCAGTGGTCACAAGTTGTCTGTTCACACAGTTTATTTAGATAAATGTCTGTGGTCAGTGGTCACAAGTTATCTGTTCACCAGTTTATTTAGATAAATGTCTGTGGTGAGTGGCCACAAGTTCTCTGTTCACCAGTTTATTTTAGATAAACGTCTGTGGTGAGTAGCCACAAGTTGTCTGTTCACCAGTTTATTTAGATAAATGTCTGCGGTCAGTGGCCACAAGTTGTCTGTTCACCAGTTTATTTAGATAAATGTCTGTGGTCAGTAGCCACAAGTTGTCTGTTCACCAGTTTATTTAGATAAATGTCTGTGATCAGTGACCACAAGTTGTCTGTTTACCAGTTTATTTAGATAAATATCTGTAGTCAGTGGCTACAAGTTGTCTGTTTACCAATTTATTTAGATAAATATCTGTGATCAGTTGCCACAAGTTGTCTGTTTACCAGTTTATTTAGATAAATATCTGTGATCACAAGTTCTCTGTTGACCAGTTTATTTAGATAAATATCTGTGGTCAGTAGCCACAAGTTGTCTGTTTACCAGTTTATTTAGATAAACGTCTGTGGTGAGTGGCCACAAGTTGTCTGTTCACCAGTTTATTTAGATAAATGTCTGTAGTCAGTGGCCACAAGTTGTCTGTTCACCAGTTTATTTAGATAAATGTCTGTAGTCAGTGGCCACAAGTTGTCTGTTCACCAGTTTATTTAGATAAATATCTGTGGTGAGTGGCCACAATTTGTCTGTTTACCAGTTTATTTAGATAAATATCTGTGATGAGTGGCCACAAGTTGTCTGTTCACCAGTTTATTTAGATAAATATCTGTGGTGAGTGGCCACAAGTTGTCTGTTCACCAGTTTATTATAGATAAACGTCTGTGGTGAGTGGCCACAAGTTGTCTGTTCACCAGTTTATTTAGATAAATGTCTGTAGTCAGTGGCCACAAGTTGTCTGTTCACCAGTTTATTTAGATAAATGTCTGTAGTCAGTGGCCACAAGTTCTCTGTTCACCAGTTTATTCAGATAAATGTCTGTAGTTAGTGGCCACAAGTTGTCTGTTTACCAGTTTATTTAGATAAACGTCTGTGATCTGTGGTCACAAGTTCTCCGAGTTAACAGTTTGCGCACCACTCTCTCGTGTGATCCTCGACCAAGAGAGAGAAAGTGGATATGACAAACTGTAAATCGCTTGTAGATCAGGACGGAAACCATTGAGGTGCTGATGTTAAGTGCTGTAGCCCCCTACAGAGCTAGTCTTGGTAGAGGTTTTGTTGCCGCTTTATTTATGCCATTCTGAGTTCTGATTAATGTCATTCCGTGTTCTTGTTAATGTATTCTAATCGTTCTGTTCGTCGTTAACCCTTTGACTCCCGCACCCTGTCCACCAGCATCCTGCACTGTCAACAAGCAACTTTTCCAAGCCTCTAAAACAAAAGTATCCACCCTCATTGCATCTGCAAAAACAAGCTATTTCCAAACCAAAATCCTGAATGCCTCTTCTTCAAAAGAACTCTTTACAACCATGAATCATCTCCTTGGCACACGAAAAGACTTACCTCTCCCAACAAAACATACAAATGAAGAACTCCCATCTGTATTCTCTAAGTATTTCACCACCAAAATACAAACTCTTCGTGACAGGCTTGACAGGACACCCTGTCAACCATGCCCACCTGACCCTTCCTTCTCTGGCACACCTCTCACTACTTTTACCCAGTCTCACAAGAAGAAATTTTCAACACAATCAGATCCATGTCGTTCAAAACCTGCGAACTGGATCCTCTTCCAGGTTCTCTCTACTCCGATTGTCTCCCTACTCTCCTCCCATTCATCACTGACATCATCAACACTTCTTTTCAAACTGGAACTGTCCCAGATTCTTTCAAGTCTGCTATTGTTCACCCTCTCCTCAAGAAAGACAATTTAGACCCAAATGAACTGAAAAATTACAGGCCTATCTCTAATCTCTCTTTCTTGTCAAAACTCCTTGAAAAAGTCGTCCTCAACCAGCTGAACTCTCACCTGTCTGCCAACAATCTCCTCAATCCTTTCCAGTCAGCCTACCGCCAGTGCCATAGCACTGAAACTGCCCTACTACACATTCTCAACAATCTCCTCCTTGCAACTGATACTGGCAAAGTCTCTCTCCTCACACTCCTTGATCTGTCTGCAGCTTTCGATACCATTGACCATGGTATTCTCCTTTCTAGACTTCATCATACTTTTGGCATCTCTGACATTGCTCTCTCCTTTTTCACTTCGTATTTATCAAACAGAAAACAAACTGTTCTCATCAATGGCACTTACTCTCAACCTGCATACCTGACCTGTGGTGTTCCACAAGGATCTGTCCTTGGCCCTGTTCTTTTCACTCTTTATACCTCCCCCCTGTCCCCATCATCAACTCCCACTCTATAAAACACCACTTCTATGCTGATGACACCCAACTTCAAGATAGTGACTCACCTGATAATATACAGCGCCTGTTGACTCGCACCACTGAGTGTTACTCGGACATTAAGAACTGGATGACACACAATAGACTTCAGCTTAATGACGACAAGACAGAAGCTATCCTCATTGGCACCCGTCAGAAACTTTCCCAGCTGCCTCCTCTTTCTCTCCCATTATGTAACACATCAGTCCCAATTTCTGATTCAGCTAAAAACCTTGGTGTCTGCATTGACTCTACCCTCTCCATGAACAACTTTGTTTCTCAAACTGCCAGATCTTGCTACTATCATCTCCATCGTATAAGCCTGATCAGGAAGTATCTCTCTGTCGAAACAACTGCAAAACTCGTTCTCTCCTTCATAATGTCTCGCATTGACTATTGCAATTCACTCCTGTCTGGTCTTCCTGCCTCCACCATTCACATCCTACAGCGCATTCAAAACAATGCTGTACGCCTTGTACTCAAAAAGAAAAAAGCTGACCACATATCTCCTCTCCTGGCACAACTTCACTGGCTCCCTGTATCAAAGCGCATACAGTACAAACTAGACACCATATGCTACAAAAGCCTCAATAACGCAGCCCCCGATTACCTGTCAAGCCTACTTGAGATCTATGTTCCCTCACGTACCCTCCGCTCTGCCTCCGATCCTCTGACTTTTCGCTTTCCACGCACTAAGCTCAATACCTATGGTCCACGAGCCTTCTCTGTTTCTGGTCCACTCTCCTGGAACAAACTTCCTCTCTCAGTCCGTCAGCAACCTACTTTTGCCTCCTTCAAGTCCGCTCTCAAAACTCACCTTTTCTCCTCTGCATAAAATCCTAACCTCACTCAAACCCCCTCTGCAGCCTGTCTCCGCTCGGAGGGGAATCACTTTGTTTTAATATAAAATTGTATATGATGTGCTCTCTGTGGTTTTCCATTGGTTTTATTCTTGCTTTTATTGCTTTTATTCTTTTCTCCCCATTTGTGGCCATGCATGTGTGTGTGTGTGTGTGTGTGTGTGTGTGTGTGTGTGTGTGTGTGTGTGTGTGTGTGTGTGTGTGTGTGTGTGCGTGGCGTGCGTGCGTGCGTGTGTGCGTGTGTGGCTTTTCGGCGCTTGGATTTGATTTTGTCGAGATTTGCGCTATATAAATATTGTAATTATTATGTATGCATGTGCGTACGTATGTATGTATGTATGTATGTATGTATGTATACGCTTAGATTTATGTATGTATGTATGTATGCATGTATACGCTCAGCTTAGATTTATGTATGTAAGTATGTAAGCATGTATGTATGCATGTATACGCTCATATGTATGTAGGTATGTATGCATGTATACGCTCAGCGCTTAGATTTGATTTTGTCAAGATTTTGCGCTATATAAATAAAATATATTATTATTATTATTATTCAACCACGCTAGCAAAGCAAAAACTTAACCCTTGGACTCCCTCAACTTAACCCTTGGACTCCCTCACCGTATTCACCAGGAAGCTGGTGGATAGGGTGAGGGAGTCAAAGAGTCACTTTTTGCAGTTGGTGGACAGGATGTGGGAGTCAAAGGGTTAACGGGATCCGAATCAAGGAAAGAAACGCGATAACATACAGTAATTTGTGAACCATTGACCTAGTTAATAGTTCAACATGAAATACCCATGTTCACATGTTGTGTACATTTTGCAGTAGTTAGGGCCTTGATGTTGCTCAGTGCAATCGGCTTGGATTTAGACAGTAATAACAGTAAAACCTGTTTGACATCAGATACAACTAATTCATAATTTCGGCAATTTCACTTAATGTCTGTTTGTGTTTTTCTGTTTTCTATTGGTGTAGTATTGGTGTGTTGGTTTGTCACTGTTATGTACGAAGTTGAACTAAGTACGTACACTTAGAGGTGACTTACAGCGCGTTAATTCATTAGAGGGAAGCCAGTCATGAAATATAAAAGGTTAGTACTGCGGGTTCACCATTGTATCCGTATATTCGTACATATTTTGTGTGTGTGTGTGTGTGTGTGTGTGTGTGTGTGTGTGTGTGTGTGTGTGTGTGTGTGTGTGTGTGTGTGTGTGTGTGTGTGTGTGTGTGTGTGTGTGTGTGTGTGTGTGTGTGTTTACTACCGCGGATGGTGCATTTGTGTCTTTTTAAGATATTAGCTTGTTGGTATTGATGCAAACTAGCGGCAATAGGTTTTGTGACGGCATGAGAGGTTCGTAGTGGCTTCCGCAGTTTTTCAAAAAGTAGGCCTATATTTAAGAAAGCTGGGATTAACACTGATTCAGATGCGGTTAGAAGATAACTGTACAGACACCATAACCAGAAAGTACCAGGGATACTCCGCCAGTCACGCCCTTCCATTAGTGGTAACGGAAAGATTCCGGTCTTCAACAACCAAGGAACTTGGCTTTTGTACCACTCAGTCGCTATCAGCGTAGTGCTGAATAGCTCTGTGTATTGCCTATACTATCGTGTTTGTCTGTGATCACCACAAGTCTCAGATAATCCTAGCGCCGTACATCGCTTGTTTCATCGTTTTGCCTATAATCATTACAAATCCCTGATAATCCTAGCGCTTTACTTGTTTTCTCGTTTTTTACCAGTGACCGTCGCAAAATCATGATAACCCTGGAGCTTCAGTTTACTTGTTCTGTTGTTTTTACCAATCATCATCATCATCATGTGCCCTTCTGAATGACGTTGGCGATCATGGCCTTCCATATGGATCTATCCTGTGTCGCTGCAAGTACTTCTCCCTCCCTGTCTATTTTCATCCACTGTGCAAGTCCGTCCAATATTTTCTCCCTGGGTGTACCTGGTGCTCTCCTTCGCTCCAGCTTTCCTGTTGCGACTAGGTGCTCCAATTTCTCTTTCCTCATAAAATTTCCTATAAATGTTGCTCGCCTTTTCCTGATCTTTTTCATTAATGTTTGTGTGTGTGTGTGTGTTTGCCTCCTTCAAGACTGTCTCGTTTGTTTTCTTTGCTGTCTATGGAACTCTTACTATTGTGGTTTCTGCTGCCTCAATCTTGTTCTGACTTTGCGTGTTGACTGTCCACGCTTCACGTCCGTACAACAATATCGGTTCGGTATAATACTGAAGAACTCTTTTCCTGATGTTAATTGATAGGCATTTGTTGGTAAGAACCGTAATCATCATTACAATTAACAATAATCATCACAAAACCCTGATAATCCTGGCTCCATATTTACCTTGTTTTTGGTTTTTGGGTGGTTTTTTTTTTATTGTTTTCAACCAACGCTCATCACAAATCCATCATAATCCTAGTGCTGTCTTTATCACGAGTCCATGATAATCCTACCGCCTTAGTTTACTTGTTCTGTCATTTTACCTATGATCATCACAAATCCCTCAAAATCTTAGTGCTGTCTTTATCACAAGTCCATGATAATCCTAGCGCCGTACTTTACTTGTTCTATCGTTTTCAACCTATGACCATCACAAATCCCTGCTAATCCTAGCCCCGTCTTTATTACAAATCCATGGTAATCCTAGCGCCGTACAGTGCTTGTTTTATCGTTTTTACCAATAGTCATCACATATCCCTGATAATCCCAGTGCTGTAGTTTATCACAAATCCCTCCCCCGTGAGTATGCTGGGGGCTCTTTCATTAGAAATAGTATCTCCACTTTCTGGAAATTCTGTGCTAGAAATTTCCTCTTTTCTGTCACTCTCTTTGTTTCTGCTTCGCTTCTTTGCTTTCTGTTACCTCTTCCTATTATTTTCTGCCTTGCTGGTCCATTGGCCTCTATGTGCTTTACAAAGAATTTTGTTTTCTCTTAGGATTCATAATTGTGTACATGCATTACCTACGTTTTTGGTTCTAACGAAATGTGGTGTGCCTAAGCAATTTTGAATAATTCAGGCTGCTTTTTATATACGTTCTACTGTCCTTAGTTATGTTTACAGTCGTATTCAGTTTTTTAAACCATCTGGTGATAAATTGGGCAGAATGGTCAATGCCAGGGGCATATCCTTAAATCATGCGTGCAAATGCATTGATATGTGTACTTAATTTTCTTTTCCACAAGTTTACTTTCCCCAGGGAGGTATTGTGTACTTTTCGAAATGATAATAGCCCTGATACGCCTCTCTGCAGTCGACTGAGTTTTCACCCTTTGACTCCTGCACCGTGTCCACCAACTACAAAAACTTAACTCTTTGACTCCCTCGCCCTACCCAACTGCTTCCGACAGGAAGTCAAAGGGTTAAGTTTTTGTTTTGCTAGCATGGTTGGCAATGCAGGATGTTGATGGACAGGATGCGGGAGTCAAAGGGTTAAACAATAAGAATAAGAATATCACAAATCACTGATGATCCTACCGCCGTTTTTTACTCTTTTTTTTTTTCGTTTTTACAAATAATCATTACAAATCCTCTTATAATCTTAGCACCAGTACAACGATGATGCCTCTGCTCTATCGTAAGTTAGCATGACTGGTGTATTCATCCTTCGGTTACTAACTAACCACCTCATCCTGAAACACAGAAGTTTCCTGTTGCCATCAGATAGCAGCGAAATCCTCAGAAGAAAGCCATTTGTTTGTCTCTATACTCACTCCACCCTTCAGGGGGAGACAACTTCTGTGTTCGCTGCTTGACTTGCTGGTCGTTGTCATCCGCCCCTTGATGTGTGGACAAGGCTGTCGACGTCTTGGCTCCTCGCGACTCTACCCCGTATTTAGTTGAAAGAAAGACTTTTGTATTCCAGTCTGATGATATCTTTGCCTCTGGTGCCACCCCGACTGTGTCTGTTTACCTGGCCTCAGGCCATGCGGCTGGTGAAGTATGTTGTCTGTGCTGCCCATCTGCTGATCACAGGCCGCTGGCTTGGGACCTGTTGATGGGGAAAGTTGATGACAGGCTTTTAGGACTCCATTGAATCGGAGTGGTGTGTGTGTGTGTGTGTGTGTGTGTGTGTGTGTGTGTGTGTGTGTGTGTGTGTGTGTGTGTGTAATCTGTGTGTGTGTGTGTTTGTGTGTCTGGGTGGTGTGTGTGTGGTGTGTGTGTGTGTGTGTGTGTGTGTGTGTGGTGTGTGTTGTGTGTGTGTGACATGTGTGTGTGTATGTGTGTGATGTGTGTGACTGTGTGTGGTATATGCGTTTGTGTATGTATGTGTGTGTGTGTGTGTGTGTGTGTGTGTGTGTGTGTGTGTGTGTGTGTGTGTGTGTGTGTGTGTGTGTGTGTGTGTGGTCATAACTGTATCATTCTGCGTAAAATGGGGAAGACTCGTCTCCACAGTACAGTGCCATCCATTTTTCCCGTATGCATGTATTTTTCTTTCTTATGAGACTAGTTTTCTTCGTAATTTGCCGAGAACAGTTCTTTTCATATCATGTGTTCTTTTACGTGTGCACACGGGACCTTGGTTCTTTGCTTCCTCAAAACACACACACACACACACACACACACACACACACACACACACACACACACACACACACACACACACACACACACACACACACACACACAGACCCATTACACAAAGTCTAGAACGGGTGAAAGCAAAGTTCTGCCCTGGAATCGAATCCAGGACCTGTCTAACGCATCTTAGGCGCTTTAACCGGTAAGCCACCGCTCCATCGATGGGAGGGTTGATGTCTGGTTTTCGGTGTTGGTAAAGAGAATGCAGACAGTTGATGTCCCCTTTATGATAAAGAGGTGGCTTGAAATGAAGGGTCTTTAGGCTGATAGCCCCACGGGTGGTGATGAATGCTGTTTGAAATTTGCTGTGAACACGCACTGTCCCTTCTGGTGGAATTCATGACTACATTTACATGTATGTATGTATGTATGTATGTTTGTTTGTATGTGTCTTTCTGTCTATTTTTATTATTATTTATGTCTGTCTGTCTATCTGCCTGTCAGTCTATCTCTCCATCTATCTGTCTTGTCTGTCTATCTATCTATCTGTCTGTCTGTCTTTGTATCTATTTGTTACCGTCTTGAAGCCGGCCACAAAGCAAATTCGAGGCCTCTACGAACCTCACTTCACTTCATTGGGATCTCAAGGTTTCGAAAAACCTTGTGTATTTCGTTATCCTCAATTATCATTTTCAATTTATTCATTCATCTATTTATTTGTTTGTTTCTTTATCTATTTATTCATTTAGTTAGTTGTTTACTTATTTATTCATTTACCTTTTCCTTATGTGTGTGCGTGCGTGCGTGTGTGTGTATGTGTATGTGTTGACAATGTTGACAGACTGTTTTCTTCCTTCGTTGTAAAACTGTATTCTCCTTTTGTCACGGTGTTTTCTCCCTTCCCTGTGACATCTTATTGTCTCTGTTTGTTGAAGCTCGGCATTTTTATACCCGGCGAACACGGAACAGACGCATGGGGCCTTGATACAGTCATAGGTATTACTGTTTGAGTCACTCCACCTTTATCATTGTTTTCTTTGTTTAATTTCAAGTGACATTCAGGCTTAAAAAGAAAAGTTATTTCATTGGATCGTTCACCGCTGAAAACAATTTATCCAAGTCCATGATAAACTGGGATTAAACATAACATAGCTCAGAGGCTTATGGAATGAGATGTTGATAAATCACCATCATCATCACCATCATCATCACCATCATCATCATCATCATCATCATCATCATCATCATCATCATCATCATCATCATCATCATATGCCCTGCCGCATGGCGTTGGCGATCATGGCCCTCCATACGAATTTATTCTTTGTTGCTGGAAGTACATCTCCCACCCTCTCTGTCTTCGTCGACTCTTCAAGTCCATCCAATACTTTCTGCCTGGGTCTACCTGGTGCTCTTCCCCCCCCCCCCCCCAGCTTTCCTGTTGTGATAAGGTGCTCTAAATTCTCTTTCCTCAACTTCATCAATGTTCTTTTTGTGTCTGCTTCCTTCAAGACTGTCTCGTTAGTTTTCTTTGCTGTCCATGGTACTCTTAACACTCTTCTTAGAAACTACATTTCAGCTGCCTCAATCTTGTTCTGACTTTGCGTGTTGACTGTCTGCGCTTCATGTCCGTACAATATCGGTTCTATATGATACTCAAGAACTCTCTTCCTAATGTTAATTGATAGGCATTTTTTGGTAAGAATGCTTTTCATCTTCTTCAATGCTGTTTAAGCCTGGCCGATTCTGCTGATTATTTATAATGTGCATCTGCCGTCTGGTGAGATGACTGTTCCTAGATATTTACACTTACTAACTGTCTCAGTATAGTTGATATATATGCGTGTCAAATGAACAAACTTAGATGTGCCGTAGGCCTTATCATCTCGAGAAAGACCGCTATTCATAACCATTAAATAGTGCTCAGTTAACCCTTTGACTCCTGCGCGCTGTCCACAAGCATACTGCATTTCCAACCATGCTAGCAAAGCAAAAACTTAACCCTTTGATTCCCTCACCCTATCCACCAGCAGGAAGCTGGGGATAGGGTGAGGAAGTCAGAGGGTTACAATTTTTGCAGTTGGTGGATAGAGTGCGGGAGTCAAAGGGATAAAAGTTCTTCAAGAACTCAGAATGAAGATATTTCGTTTGATCAGGCATCTGTTTCATTTTCAGCTGCTTTTCATCGGTCCATTCTATAGACAAGGAGTTGAAAAAAAAAATGCAGAAGTTAAAGATTTTTGATTCGTGGTACTTTCTTTGGTATATGATTTGATTGATCATGTAGATTTTTGCCATGTAAAGTGCAGCGAACTTGCTTTGATATGGTCTCTTTGTTCTGTAAGGTGAAATTGTTATTACTGTTGTTCTTCTTATTATCATCGGTGTTATTCTTATCATCATTGTCCTTATTAACATTATCGTTGCTATCAACATTATTGATAATATTATTACCATATCGTTATCATTATTAGTAAAGTTGGGAAAATTCCAGGATCACCATGTGGATTCGAGTCATCCTTGGGGAGCCATATGAGTATGCAGTTGCAGTAAACTGTTTACAGATTAGGAAATTATTTAGTTGAACCTAAAGGTGGAACAGTACCGATAATCTGATATAGAACGAATTTGAAGTTTGAATTCGTTCAAAGAGGATCCATGCACTTGAATAAATCCATATGTATTCCACCCATTGGTGAACTGGCAGATTCCTTCACCTACGCAAAACCGTATGCATTGGCAAGGTCTTGAAATGGAAATACTGGGGGGGGGGGGCGGGGGGGGGGGGAAGGGGACCTGTGAAACACTGAGCTGATACCACCGGGAATCATTGGAGCATTAAGGTAGATAGCTAACAGGTAAGATATTGGTAGATAGCTAACAGGTCAGATTTTATGTTGCAGACTGAATTTGAACTCGAGATATCAGATCTTGAGTACACGGCCCTATAAACTGAATCAGTCATCCCACAGAACGATTCTTTGGCACGAACAAAACAGAAATCCCATAATGTACGCCACTTGTCAAAACTGTGCTTCACTGCACCCAGACGTCTGAACGCTGGGCTGTCTCCTGGTTAAGCTCTACAAAAATAACTTGTAAGGGTTGTGTCGAAATAAAAGGAACTGGGTACATTCATTTTGCAAACAAGTGTATTTGTCTATGAAACTTGCCGTTTCGTGTCAGCGACGTTCTGGAATTTATTGTTCCCTGACAGCACCCGAGACATGGATAGAGAGAGACAGTCAACTAGCGCTAGAGAAACAGTCAACTAGCACCATAGACATGGATGGAGGGAGACAGTCAACTAGCACCAGAGACATGGATAGAGAGAGACAGTCAACTAGCACCAGAGACATGGATAGAGAGATACTACAGTCAACTAGCACCAGAGACATGGATAGAGAGACAGTCAACTAGCACCATAGACGTGGATAGAGAGACAGTCAACTAGCACCAGAGACATGGATGGAGAGAGACAGTCAACTAGCACCAGAGACATGGATGGAGAGAGACAATCAACTAGCACCGGAGACATGGATGGAGAGACAGTCAACTAGCACCAGAGACGTGGATAAGAGACAGTCAACTAGCACCAGAGACATGCATAGAGAGAGACAGTCAACTAGCCTAGAGACATGGATAGAGAGACAGTCAACTAGCACCAGAGACATGGATGGAGAGAGACAGTCAACTAGCACCAGAGACTATAGATAAGTCAACTAGCACCAGAGATATGATGAGAGAGACAGTCAACTAGCACCCGAGACGTGGATAGAGAGACAGTCAACCTAGCACCAAAGACATGGATGGAGAGAGACAGTCAACTAGCACCAGAGACATAGATAGAGAGACAGTCAACTAGCATCAGAGACATGTATATGAGAGAGACAGTCAACTAGCACCAGAGACATGGCTAGGGAAATGCAGTCAACTAGCACCAGAGACATGAATAGAGACAAACAGTCCAAATAGCACCAGAGACACGAGCAGAAGTCAACTAGCACCAGAGACATGGATAGAGAGAGACAGTCAACTAGCACCATAGACGTGGATAGAGAGAGACAGTCAACTAGCACCAGAGACATGGATAGAGAGAGACAGTCAAACTAGCACCATAGACGTGGATGAGAGAGACAGTCAACTAGCACCATAGACGTGGATAGAGAGAGACAGTCAACTAGCACCAGAGACATGGATAGAGAGACAGTCAACTAGCTCTATGGCAAGCTTTCTGTCTCACTGTCGCGATCCAGCACACACAGTGCTGCAGAGTTCTCAGGGCAAGTCAGACCACAGATTTTCTGTAACTCTAAAAAGTATGCTGTGCAGGCTGCCTGTTGGCGTCGTAGTCGTGTAGGGATTGATATCTCTGTTTATGTCTCTGGTCAAACTTTAAAGAATCTCGTCCCCTCCCAGTGCCTTTTTCAGGAAGCCTCAGTGCTTTTCTTAGCTGCAACGCTTTGGATGTTTGATGTTAAGAAATAGATTTGTCCGCAATTAGACATTTCGAAATATATGCCACCAGGCACGGCAATTCATTTTTCAGGATGTAGGATAGCGGAGAAGTAGTCACTTATATGCTTGTTCATGTCAGTACTTTGCTGAGATAAGATCGATCACTTTCGTGATGACACCTCGTCACCCCACAGACCGCTTGTTCCTTTACTAATTTACATCTTTTTATGTGCCTAATAAACTACATCAGCCTCAGCGGCATTGCTTCTACGACACTTATTTCGGCAGTTCAAAACGCCACCAAGCGGAAAGTTCATCGCACGTAGGCAGTTTGGCTTGTGCTCATCTTTTTAGTCTGTCCTATTTTCTAAGCCATTTTAATCACCATAGAAGATTGAACGATTTTAACAATGCCATGATGAGGATGACAATGAGGATGATAATACTGATGCCCTGTAAGTCCATATCGGATTGAGACTGCGTGACAGGGCTGTACTTTACGCTTACTATCATAATATATCCTGGAATCAACTAGGCCCGAGAGATTCAGACACTTGCGGTGTTGATCAGGTGATTTGAGCAACACCCTCAATGACGCATCCATAAAGTGAATGAGACTCGCCTGTATAGTCACAGTCTTCCCAATGAACTCAGAACACACTGAACTTTGGGTAGAAGTCAGTTGAAGCTGAAAAAAAAATCCACAATGATTTTGACGGGTCTGATGAGAATTGAAACCCGAAACGCTCAGTAGGTCGATAGTCCATTGCACTAACTACTGCACCACGGTGCTGGTCTCATGCTCGAGTTCAGTCAGTCAGAGTCCCAGTGACAAGAAGTCAGGAGTCAGCCATGTCAAGCTGCCATAAAGCCAGTTACCAGAAAAGACTGAACCGCTGCCAGGTCATTTCAGTTGCATTCTTCGGCGCCTGTTGTGATCCGACATTGCAGGACACTGCCTAATGAGACCCGTACTAACGACACTAATCGCTCAGTCGTGGAGCCAGACGGTATTAAATTGCTCCAAGGTTTGGGATCGACTTGATGATTATGCCCTGGGGTTGACCTTTTCTCCTTCTGGTGATAAAGTGGGTGGAAGTGGTCAACACCACGGGCATATCCTTACATCATGTGTGCGAATGTATTGATATGTGTGCTTAGTTTTCTCTTCCACGTGTTTTTCTATTCTTTCCTTTTTTTCAACAAGATGTTGTGCCCATTTTGAAATGCATTGAGCCCAGATATGGCTCTGCGCAGTCGGGTGGGTTATTTCATAAACAGTTAGAATAAGAATAAGAACAAGACAAGGAAACTAAACAATCTGATGAAGGATTTATGGCAGTAACGAAGAGACACCCATAATGTACGCCACTTGTCAAAACTATTCTTCACCGCACCAGACACCTGTCTACTAGTCACGCAGAGTTAACATGACGGTTGTTTCATACTAAAACGCGGGCTTGTATCAAGTGGCCCATCAGCTAAGTTGTTAGATCACCATACTCATAACGCAAGAGATGACGTTGAACCCTCGGGTGGGCCACGGTTTACGTGGGTTGGTTGATCTTTTGATAGAGCCAGTGCTCAAGATCTGATATCTCGAGTTCAATCCTAGCCCGCAGTATTAAAAACTGGTCTGTTCACTGCCTCCCTTCTTGTTTCCGTTCATTCTGGTGATCTCAGCGTAGAAGCGTATGTGTTCCATGGATCTCTTCTCCCTCCCCACTGCATTTCAAAACTTCGCCAGTATACAGGGTTTTGCTCAGGCTCGGGGATTCTGCCAGATGTTCCAAACAATAAAACGAAGTCATGGATGCTGTCTTGTACCTAACAAAATGATGTAGCAGTATCTGTATCAGAATACAAGGTGGTGTGATGGTCTATGGAACTGGTTAATTTGTAGGAACCACACACACACACACACACACACACACACACACACACACACACACACACACACACACACACACACACACACACACACACCACACACACACACACACACACACACACACACACACACACTGGAATGAAAACGTGTATTTGATGTACTAAAATGCACAAAATAAGACGGGCGCAAATCTATTTTCGGGCATCTGACTATTGTCAAGTGTATGTGTAAGATAACGAAGAACAAATACACAAAACTTAGCGGAAAAAAGGCGGCAAGATTTCGTGTGTGTTTCACGGAGAAGAAAGAAAAAAAACACTTTTTTTTTCTTTTGGTTGACTCGTGTCAGTGACGACTGGGTACAATCGTTTTCCAAACAGATATACAATCTGTATGAGAATTAAAATAAATCAATACAACCCACTTTGAAACATGTGAAGTGGTATTTTCAAAACGAATATAAATACATACATCGAAAAAAAAACCGGTCCAGTCATAATTATCATATCAATATCATTTCAATGACAAACGGGTGCAACAATTTCCCAAGCAGACGTAGTGGTCTGTTTCAAATATGTGTATAAAAGCGAAAGGGTATAGCGCTTTTCCTAACAGGTGAGGTGGTCTGTGGAACTCACTGACGTGTGTCACTAACCTTGTGGAACTCAGTGTCCCGTGACAGCACCTTGACACGTCAGCCTTATGGCCAGTGACAGGGAACGGCGCAGACCCTGGGAGGTTTGAGGTGTTGGAGTGGTTAGCAGTCAGCTGTCATAGTAATTGCTAAATGATTGCTCCACTACACCCACACTGCTGTAGTGGGTCCCTGCAGTCTAGTGCTCCCTGTTTGTATAGACAAAGTGGGAATGACAGATTATAAATCATAAAGAGACATGACGAGAGACAGGTAAATTAGTTCTTGACAGGTGGTCCATGTCTGCACATAGACATGAATATGTCACAACTATGTATCTGTGGTCTGTCTCACTTCGGCAGCCTGCAGTCTGTTGCACACAGTCTGCAGAAGACTTGGGACATACAAACTACAAGTGTTTATAGTTACAGTACAAACCACAGATGCTTGTAGCTGCAGCATAAACATAGATAGTTTAGCTAAGTACAACCACAGATGTTAGTGGCTAATACAACCACATATGCTCGTAGCTTCAATACAAATTGCAGATGTTTGTAGCCACGGTGCGGCCCACGATATTCGTAGCTCCAGTACAAACCACAGATGTTTGTAGCTATGATATAAACCACACATGTTTTTAGCTGCAGTGCAGGCACAGATGTTTGTAACTACAATTTAAACCACAGATGCTTGTAGCTACAATATGAATCACAATGTTTGTAGCTTAGTTACAAACCATTAGATGTTTGTAACTACAGTACAAACCACAGATGTTTGTAGCTACAATACAAACCACAGATGCTTGTAGCTACAATATGAATCACAATGTTTGTAGCTTAGTTACAAACCATAGATGTTTGTAGCTACAGTACAAACCACAGATGTTTGTAGCTACAGTACAAACCACAGATGTTTGTAGCTACAATACAAACCACAGATGCTTGAAGCTACAATATGAATCACAATGTTTGTAGCTTAGTTACAAACCATAGATGTTTGTAGCTACAGTATAACCCACAGATGTTTGTAGCTACAATACAAACCACAGATGCTTGTAGCTACAGTACAAACCACAGATGCTTGTAGCTACAATACAAACCACAGATGAGTGTAGCTACAATACAAACCACAGATGCTTGTAGCTACAATATGAATCACAATGTTTGTAGCTTAGTTACAAACCATAATGTTTGTAGCTACAGTACAAACCACAGATTTTGTAGCTACAATACAAACCACAGATGCTTGTAGCTACAATACAAACCACAGATGCTTGTAGCTACAATATGAATCACAATGTTTGTAGCTTAGTTACAAACCATAGATGTTTGTAGCTACAACACAAACCACAGATGTTTGTGGCTACAATACAAACCACAGATGTTTGTGGCTACAATACAAACCAAAGATGCTTGTAGCTACAATACAAACCATAGATGTTTGTAGCTACAGTGCAAGCCATATTGTAGCTGCAGCATAAACACAATTTTTTTCAGCCACAGTACAAACCGTAGATGTTTGTAGCTGTAATACAAACCACAGATGCTTGTAGCTACAATACAAATCACAGATTCTTGTGGCTACAATACAAACCACAGATGTTTGTAGCCACAGTACAACCAACAGATGTTTGTAGTTACAATACAAACACAGATGCTTACAGGTACGGTACAAACCACTGTTGTTTTTTGTAGACTCAGTAAAATCGATAGACCTTGTAGCTACAATGCAGCAATCATAGCAAACAATTTTTACTGACAGATCCACTACAGTACAAACACAGATACTTGTGGCTACAATACAAAAGACAGATGTTTGTAGCACACAGATCTTTGTAGCTACAATACACAGATTTCCGTGGTACAATACGAACACAGATGTTTGTACTACAATACAAACACTGATGTTTGTAGCTGCAATACACAGATTTCTGTGGTACAGTACGAACACAGATGTTTGTACTACAATACAAACGACAGATTTTGTAGCTGCAATACAAACACAGATGTTTGTGGCTATAGTACAAACACAGATTCTTTAGCTACAAGTTCAAACCACATTATGTTTGTAGGTACAGTACAAACAAGCTGGTTTGTAGCTTCAGCACAAACATCGATTTCTGTAGCTCTGTGAAGTATTGTGAACATGCTGACTGACAGAATGCGTCAATCAAGCGACGCCATGATCACCATCAAAATCCTGCAGTTGCTGATCTCACTGTTCATGTCTCGGCGAGTGCTTCCCACTAGCGTCAGGCTTCTGCCCCAACGGTTTTCGAGGAGGATAGAGAGAAAGTGGAGAAGACAGACTGTAAATCACCGTTAGACAAGACAAGAGACCATTGACGGTGTTGTGCCATGCACCCCCTACAGAGCTTAGTTTAGGAAAAGTTCCGTTGTCGCTTTAATTATGCCGTTCTGTTTCGCCACTCTGCATTATGTATGTATGTATGCATGTATTCTTGTCGTTCTGTTAGTCTGTAACGGGATCTGTATCAACGAAAGAAGCGTGATTACTTACAGTATTTGTGAACCAGTGATCTGTTAAATGGTCAACTTGAATTACCCGTATTCAGGCTGGTTGACATCGGATATAACTAATCCAGTATTGGGGTTATTTCTCATTAAATTCAGTAGTGGGGCTATTTCCCTTTAAAAGTCGGTTAGTTGATCTGTTTCAGTTTGCTGGTAGTGCGGTGTTGGTTTGTTAGGTTGCCACTTTCATATTCCAGGTTCACTATAAGTAAATGGGATTTTAATTATTGTGCCTACTTGCGTGTTGATTCATAAGGAAGCACCAGAACCACAGAAAAATAGAATAAGACCGCGTGTTTAACTCTTTGACTCCCGCACACTATCCACTTACTGCAGAAACTTAACCCTACACATACACACACACACGTGTGCGCGTGGTACACACACACACACACACACACCACACACACACACACACACACACACACACACACACGCATGCACGCACACACACTCGTCTGATATCCCTCATAGTGAAAAGACATTAAATCAAAGAACGAACGAACGAACGAACGAACGAACGAACGAATACACACACACACACACACACACACCACACACACACACACACACACACACACACACACACACACACACACACCACACCACACACTTACTGTCTCTCTCTCTTCTCTCTCCTCTCTCTCTCCCCTCTCTCTCTCTTGTCTGATATCACTCATAGTAAAAAGACGTTAAATCAAAGAACGAACGAACACACACACACACACACACACACACACACACACACACACACCCCACGCACGCACGCACGCACGCACGCACGCACACACCACACACACACACACCACACACACACACACACACACACACACACACACACACAACGCACACATACACACACACCAAACAAACAAACCAAACCCGTAGATTTTGTGGCACGTCAGCTCATTTGGTTAGAGCTTGTCGCTGGCAATGCAGGGCTCATTCGTTTGACCCTCAGAAGAAGCCACAGGTTTTAGAAATCCACTTAGCTCAGTCGGCACATCATGGGACTCTGAATCCGAAGGTCATAGGTTCAAGTCCCACATTGAGTGCACACAAAACGGTTCAAATCCCACATTGAGTGCACCCAGTTTTATGGCCCCGTTAACATAGTTGGTTATGATGCCGTACTGGTAAAGGTCGTGGGTTTGATCCTTGGGCAAACAACAATTTCTTAGCTGGCATTTTTGATAAAGCCACGGACTCAAGATCCCATGTTTCACCCCACGATAATGAAGTTGGCATGTCCATTACCCAGCTCGACAGTAAGCTCCATGGTGGTCTCAGTGTTCTATAGGTCCTATTCCCCTCCCTATTACCACATCTTTCAGGCGTAGGATTTTGCATAAGTTTAAGAGTCTGTCGAATTATTGTTTGCAGATTAGATTGTAGCGCATATGGAATTGTGGGTAAATCCACATTGAACAAACTCTTGACTCCAGACTCCGGTCATAAAAGACAACGGTTTTTAGTTAAATGTCAAAAACTGTGATATATGATAGAAAACAACTCACTGTTCTCTGCATGGTGCTATACAAAATTTGATTGAGCAATCCAAGACAAGTGCACTTGTCTGAATTGGTTTAGCTGTCAAAGGTTGGGAGAAAGAATGAAAAATCATCCGTTTACTGGGTGTGGACTGTGGTGCACTAATGTGGTTCACCATGGGGTTCTCGTTCATACACTCACACACCCATTCTCACGATGCAATTTACAAGCTGTCCTGATTCGTGGGGTTGGGTACCACGTATGTACGTCCGCATTCAGGCAATATAGAAGACCACGCTGGCGTTACTATTCTTCTAGTTTACACACTTGCTCAACAACATGACAGAACACACTGAAATGTGTATACTACGACCTTTTCTCTTTTTTTTCCTTCACACAAAGTATGTGTGAAACTGTTTTTGTCATGATGTAGCACATCAAACAGCTAATGAAATCATAGTAAATAAGAAATATAAAGTGCCATCGATTCGACTACCACAACATTTTGTCTGCAAAATTTAAAACCTTTCCTACCTCATGAAGTCTTTCATTTGTGCACATTCACACTTCTGTTGTTACTGGCGCCTTTAAACCTTTTTCACTTGTTCACCGTGTCCAGTCTGTGCTGGAGGAGTCATGCAGAATCCATGTTGTCTCTGTTGCTGTCCGTTCATCACGCTGATGGTTTACATTGTCTCTGAAGAACACTCAAGGTTTTTTTTTCTTCGCCTGACAGAGTTCATCTGCAGTTAAGCTGCTCCACCACATTGTCATTAACCTAGGTTCACAGTTAATGGCACTGTTCTTAGTGCTAGCAGAAGAGAAATATCTCGCCACTATTTCACTTAGTTCTTTCACCTTTCACTAGCACATCTCGCACCACTATTTCACGTCTCTCTTTCATTTTCGCAGTGTTACATCATTTGCTGCAGTACTACTCTCCATCTTCGTTATCACTCTGCAGTAGCAAGAAACTTTCGGGAGAGCCAGACAGCAGAAGGTTCTAAGAGGAGAAACCCTCCGCCAAGCAAGTGTTTCGGCCCTGAACTCCTTGCGTTGTAAGGGGTTGGGCCGCACCCGGGTTATGACTTCTGGATACCCTTCTGCTGTCGCCGTTAATTTTTTTTCTGGAAAATTGTCCACCAGCTGGATTCAAACTCGGGCATCCAAGATGGTCATGTGTCACAAGGCCGAGGCCACTGGCAACATGTATGGGAATTTTAAGCCTTATGAAGTTCACTTTCGTCCTCCTTGACCATATCCAGTTGGAACTCCTTTCCGCTGCTTTTGCCATTGTCTTTATAGCTCTAGTCCTCTCTCCCAGCAGTCGAGAACTGTTTCAAGAGGTCATAGGCTAATGTGTCTTATCAATCTCCCCGCTCCAACTTTTATGGTGAGGACTTTACTCCATCACTTTACACCATCAAACTCCACCTTCTCCCCTTTTTTCCTCTTTCTTTTTCTATGCCTATCTCCTTCTTCACCTCGTTTCTCTCGTTGTCTCTTCCCTTCTTCTGTCTTTTCAAGCTCCAGACCCTCTGTCTATTTCACGTTGAGTTCATGGCCATTTTGCCATCTTTTCTAGACTTAAACGCCTCATTAATAAGGATGAACCAACTTACACAGTCATAGTATCGGTAACTAACAACACCTTAATGCACAAAATCATATACAACATAACATTTTGGCTACCTGGCTGAACCTGTCTCTCGGTGACAAAAAAGCTACTGCTGGGTTGAGAACTGGCTTCAGTGCGCACCGCCGTGAGCGAACTCACGACAGTGCGACTGAATAAGTGAGGAGTACACCGATGGCAGGTTGTGTCGGCCCCGGTCACGGTTGAGGGTGGGGTTCCTTGCGTCGATGTAAACTGCCTCCTTTACTCCCCTCTGGAACCATCTTGCTTCTTTGTCGAGAACTTGCACACTGTCCTTTTCGAAGTGATGTTGGGTGTGTGTCAGATGTTCTACTGGAGAGGACTCACGTTTGTGTTTTTTTAATCTTTTGTGCAAGTTGCGCTCAGTTTCGCCAATATAACTATGGTCACAGTCCTGGCAGTCTATCTTGTATATCATCCCTGATGTGTCCAATTTGTCTGTTTTGTCTTTGGGGTGGATTAACTGGCTTATGATGGTGTTGGTGGGCTTGGCGTGGACACTGACTCCCAACTTCCTGATCTTCCTGCTGAGAGCCTCAGTGACGCCTCTGACGTATGGCATGGAGACGTGCCCTCTCGAAGGGGTTGGCCGTTCAGTGGAGGGGTGGAGTATGTTTTCTTGCCCCCATAACATAACATTTTCTTCCACCTACAATATGCCAAGTGTAGCACTGTACACGTTGGTATTTTCATACATAAAAATGGGAATATCAATTGTATATTCACTTTGGAAGGACCTGGTCAATTCATCATATCTGGCGGTCCAGTTCCCCACGCTCCTGAGATTCCAGAGCTCACCTTTTAAACTAGGGCCCTTGACTTCACCAAACATGCTGGACTTCATCAAACATGCTGTCAAAGCTCATCGGGGCTGGGTTTATTTTCTTCCATCCTGCCATCGCCCTCCGTCTTCCCTCTGGCAGAACAAGTCTCTGCTTCCTTGACATTAACAATAGCATTTGAAGCAAGGAGACTATATGCATACAGTATCGGAATTCAGCTTTGAACAATCATCCGAGGGACACATTGATAGGTGCGGTTGTCTCAAGATTGCATCTTTGACTTTTGTGTAGAAAAATTTTGCTTGCTTGCTTGCTTGCTTGCTTTTTTTTTTTGTATTCAAAGGACACGGTTCTTGAAACCATGGAGTTTGGACCTGCTTGCTCAGTTGGTTAGAAGCCATGCTGATATCGCAGGAGTTGTGCGTTCGATCCTCAGGTGGGCTAAACTTAAGGCCCGCTGGCTTGGTAGAGCGCCCTGTAGGCAGTGGTAGTGGGTTTGACCCCGGGGTGGGCCACAGGTTGTTGACCCCATTAGCTCAGCTGGTTTAGAGCTCCGTGATAATCACACAGGGGTCGTGGTGAATTTGACCCTCAGGTGGTCCACATTTTTGTGGACCCAAGATCTGATGTCTCGAGTTCAATTCCCGCCTACAGCATGAAAAATGACTTGTTTGCTGCCCATCTTATTGCTCCAGTCATTCTGGTGGTGTCGTGTTAGTGTTTCGTGCGCCCTATTCCACCTGCTCTCCCTCTTTTAGAACACTGCCAGCGCATAGCATTTTGCGCAGCTCAAGGAGTCTGCCAGACAGGAGATGGCGGATTTTGTGGAGGGCATACGGATTTATCCGAATGCAATGGACTTGATTTGAATAGACTTTTAGACTAAAGTCCAACTCTGCACAGAGGTCAAATCAGGCAGAATCGGGGGTATATTCCAGTCATGCCTATAGTTTAGCAGCAACAGAGAGTTCAGTGCGTCTGTGCGCTCGGAATAAGCACTGAATGTGCACTCACACCACAGATACCATGTGATGGAAAAGATCCAAAATGATCATGGCATAAGCCATTGTATTCAACAACCAAAGTACTAAGATTTTATAAGGGTAATCGCAATCCTTTACTTTGCTTGTTATATCTTTTTGTGTAAGATCACCAGAGGTCCCTAGTAATGCCACTGTCCATATAATTGTTATACGATGAGGTCTGTACACTGTCGTAGACTAACCTGGCCAGGGTACTCATCCCTTGGTAACTAACCACATGGTCTTCAGATATACAGAGCATCCAGTATGCCCCACAAACTACGGCATATTCCTCAAAGCAAAGCCACTTGTTTATGTCTATACTTATCCCACTTATCCCATGTTCGTTACTTGACTGTTGGTTGTCGTTACCCGACCCTTGGTGTACGGACGAGACTGGGGACTTTTTGCCACCCTCGTGACTCCACCCTGATGATATCTTACAGTAGCAATAAACTCTGGGGAGAGCTGGACAGCAGAAGGTCCTCGGAGGTCAAACCCCTGTCAAAGCAAGTGTTTCGGCCCTTAACTCCTGACACTTTTAAAAGGGGCAGGGCCGCATCCAGGTCATGACTCCTGGATGCCTATCTGCTGTCGCTAGTCACCCGCGACTCCACCCTGATACTATCTTTCCATTTTATTATAGTAAACGTTCACTCCTGTGGCTCCCATTCAGAGGTGTCTGTCTTCTCACCCGGCCTTAGGCCATGCGACTTGTGTGAACGATGTCTGATGGCGAGTTGCCGGCATAAGCCTTTTAATGGGAGGACTTCGGGGTTTGTTCAGAGGGAGTTATCGCACTTGGACAATTCCATATGCGTTCCACCCAAATCTGCCTATAATAATCAGGCAGAATCCCTGAGCTTATATAAAACCCTATGCGCTGGCAAGGTCTTGAAATGGGGAGGGGGTAGAAGGGAATGGGGAGGGGGTGGTGGGTGGAAGGGACCATGAAACACTAAGCTGTCACCACCAGGGTGATGGAAACATTAAGATGGACAACGAACAGGTCAGTTTTTAATGGTGTGTGCTGGGACTGAACTCGAGATATCAGATCTTGAGTCCACGGCTCTACCAAATAACCAACCAGCCCACACGATAGGAGGATTGAGTATAATATGCCTTTTGGAGTGGATTGGAATTGAATTCTCACTCTCTCTCTCTCTCTTTTTTTTTTTTTTTTTTTTTAATG
>CM060305.1:88800989-88803489 GCA_030674185.1 Monoplex corrugatus
CATCTTCTAGAAATCATGTGCTAGAAATTTCCTCTTTTCTGTCACTCTCTTTATTTCTGCCTTGTTTCTTTGCTTTCTGTCATTTCTTCCTATCATATTCTGTCTTGCTGGGCCATTCAACTGCATGTTTCGATAAAAGTCTTACCTACTTTTTCTAAGGATTGATAATTGGATACATGTATGAAGTGCAGTTTTGGCTCTAGGAAGGTGAGATATGCAGAAGCAATTTTAGGTAATTTGTGCCCGTTTTTATATACGTTTGGCGTCCTTAGGTATGCTTAAATTTGTATTCAGGTATGTTTTTTTAATCGTCTGTGCGATAAATTGGACGGAGTGGTCAACGCCGGGGGCATCTCCTAAGATTATGTGCGCGAATGCATTGATATGTGTGCTTAATTTTCTTTATCCGTTGAAGTTTTGTGTGTTTTGAAGCGGTTACAGCTCTGGTGGCTCTGTGCAGTCGGCTTGTCTTTAAACAACCATAACAATTACAATCTCTACCAGCACTCCACAAAACTGCCAACAGAGAGAGAGACTGTCTTGTTGTAGGACAAGTATCTTCGTTTATTGAACTGGAAAGTCACCCGTGTGCCTTGCCGCTGGATTTGGCTTTGATTTTGAAGAACCTGTAGTTAACTAGTACTCCAACAAACCATGAAGACAAGCTCGGTGTGGAGAATAATGAGATCATAATCAGTTCCGGGTTTTTGTGTCACGGGGCTGTTCCCTGCCCTGTGCTGATGTTTAAATAGACTGTATCAACCCAGTGGGCGTTACTTCATTAAAAGTCGTCACTGTGGATTGACAGCTGGATCTCGACCAAGCCTCGGCGGAACGGCGAGGTTGTTTGGGTAGTGTTAAATTGCAGGGATTACTTCTGTCTTGATGTTACCCGCTGGCAAGTGTTAACCCCCTACTACCCCCACGCCATCCATGATTATTGTATTATAGAGAACGTCTGTCTGATAAAACCTGCCATGTCTGATGTTACCTGCGACGTGTGATGTTACTTACGATGTCTGATGTTACTTGCGATGTCTGACGTCATCTAATGTCTGACGTCACCTACGATGTCTGATGTTACCTGCGATGTCTGATGTTACCTGCGATGTGTGATGTTATCTGTGATGTCTGATGTTACCTGCGATGTCTGGTGTTACTTGCGACGTCTGGTGTTACCTGCGATGTCTGACGTCACCTACGATGTCTGTTGTTATTTGCGATATCTGATGTTACCTCCAACGTCTTATGTTACCTTCAAGCAGGTGTTAATAATCCTGTTATTCCTTCACGCTCGTCTGTCTGTATTACGTTATGAGGAACAACTCTCTCATGGTATTCGCAGGTAGATGTTAATCATTTCACTCCCGTACTCTATCCATAATTTATCGTGTTATAGGGAACTTCTCTCTGATGTTCACTCCCAGGCAAGCGTTAACCCTTTCACTCCATCACCCACCTGCCCTTGTAATTTCTTTTTCTCGTTCGCCGTCACTCATGGAGTTTGGTCTTGATGGTGAAATACATCTTCTGTAGTTCATCTACAGGCCTGTGCATATTTTTCCGCAGGTTGTCGACCAAATCTCCCTCAGCCACCGGTAGCTGTAGCTCTCGCGTCCTGGAGTGTGTTGTGCTGTCTGGTCAGCTTCTCCACAGGAGTATCGAGGGGGTGGTCAGAGGCGCTTGTTCATGTGATAATTCAGTCTGTTGTGCCCAGCCCACATGCGGAGGATGAAGATTTGCTCTTGATGGGACAATTGGCGGTATCCGTATATTACAGGGAACAAATTCTCTCTGATGTTACCTGCACGCAGGTGTTAACCCCATAGCAGGAAGCACTCTTAGTGAAAGACCTGACATCTTAAGTTCAGGCCTAGCCTGCAGGATTAAAAGACTGGCGTGTTCGCTGCCCATCTTAATGCTTCTATCATTCTGGTGGTGTCAGCTTAGTGTTTGATAGGTTTCTTCTCCCCTTTCCCCGTTTCAAGACCTTGCCAGTGCGTAGGGTTTTGTGCGGGTCAGGAAATCTGTCAGATAATTGCTGGCGGATTTGGGCGGAGCGCATGTGGAGCTGTCCGAGTGCGGTGTATCCCTCTTGAAATAATTTCGATAACTCCAATAGCTCAAAGTGCTTGTTCATGTGGTAGTTCAATCTGTTGTGCCCAGTCCGCAGGCGGAGGATGAAGACTTGCTCTTGCTGGGGCAATTGGCGGTATCCATATATTACAGGGAACAAATTCCCTCTGATGTTTACCCGTAGGCAGGCGTTAACCCCTTAGCTCCCTCCCCTATCCGCCAGCAGGAAGCACTCTTTATTTAATTTTTTCTTTACTGGGAGGAGAAAAAAACAACAACAGTATTTTAGTGTAATATCAAGACCTCATCTGCAACGTAGAAATCTACGTAGTGAGCTAACGATTATTGAAAATGTGTTTTTTTTTTAAACAAGTTGAGAGGCTGTAGTGGGTTTTGTTGGTGTTGTTTTTGTTTTTATTTTTGT
>CM060305.1:88808489-88825989 GCA_030674185.1 Monoplex corrugatus
CGTGTGGATGGGACCCAGAGCACCAATGCCTCGCCACTCTCCGGACAATCACCTCCCACGTTCCCGACGCCACTCGATAGTCATTTCATTCAGCAGCAAACAATTCAACGATTGTTCGTCAAAGCTTACTGTTATGCTTTTCTCGTTCTGACTGGGTCACACCGTGGCACAGTACAGTGAAGACCAGTCTACAAATAGGAGTAAAACTTTTGTTGCCAATTTTCTTCAGACACGTTCATTCATTCGTCACTCATCCTGTCCTTCCCTGAGAACGTGGATCATCAGGGCAGAATGGATCCAGTCTTTGTCTCGTATTTCTTCGCCTTTCACGAAACAAATGAGAGAGAGAGAGACAGAGACAGACAGACAAACAGACAGACAGACGGAGAAAGTAATCACGTCGATTACACTCTGCTCAGGCAGACAGACAGACAGACAGACAGACGAAAAAGTAATCACGTCGATTACATCTGTCTCAGGACAGACAGACAGACAGACTGACAGACGGAGAAAGTAATCACGTCGATTACACTCTGCTCTCCTCAGCCTCATCATCTCTCTCTCTGTCTCTGTCTTTCTGTCTCTGTCTCTGTCTGTCTCTCCTCTCTCTGTCTCTCTTCTTTCCCTCCCTCTCTCTCCTCTCTCTGTCTCTCTCTTGTCTCTCTGTCTCTGCTCTGTTTGTTGTTGTCTGTTCTTTCTGTTTCTCTCCTTTCCCATATATACATGAAAGAGAGATTGATGGGGCAGTCGAGTCTCCGTTGATCTCAATCTGTAAAGGACTATACAATCTGTAGTCTGAACCAGAACAGTTGATGCCCTGAAGCCATTACACAAAAACTGGACACAACTTAAACGTAGGAAAACATTAGCTAGCCTTGACTGACCATTGTCCAGGATGCCCTTAGTCCTATCACAGACAAACACAATGTCTATGGTCCAGTGAGCAAGTGGGAAACAAACACACAGTCTACAATGTTAATGTCTATGGTTCAAAAGGCAAAATAATGGAACTCGTACTACATGCTCAAATGATGGCCATGGATCCCACTCCGGATAAACTGTTATTAAGTCAACTCGAAATCCGTTTCTTTCTCTGTTTTCTTTCTTTTCTCTTTATTTTTCTTTTTTTTTCAGTTTCTTTTACTGTTGTAACAATGGATTTACCATGTGAAATTCAGACTGTTCTTCCTGGGGACAGATCGTCGCCATGTGGGGCGCCACTCAGTTTTCTTCTTTCTGTGTGTACTGTGTATTACTGTTCACTTATGAAAGTGGATTTTGCTTCAAAATGTTGCCAGGGACAACTCCATTGTTCCCGTGGGATCTTTAACGTGTACTATTAAATACAGCATTTGGGAACTTATCGTCTTATCCGAAAGACTGGCACGTAGAAAAAAAATAAAGGAAGAAGGAAAGGAGGGGGGAGAAAAAGAAAAATCAATGTTCGATCCGAGATTCGAACCCGGGTTTTTCGAGTCATAGGCAGCTGCTTTATTAACCACTAGGCACACGGTCCCTAATGTAGTGCCGGTTCACTAGATAGAGTCAATGGGTAAAGAGAAAAGAATTGATCATAAACGAACAAGAAGTATAACAGAAGGCCATTTGGGCAACATCTTCAGTGACGCATCAGTAAACTGGGTGAGACACAACTGTGTTGGTCCCAGTCTTCCCAAAAAGCAATCAGTGAGCTCAACTCTAGACAGAAGCCGGTCGGGGCCGGATAATCTTACAGTTGTTGTTGTTGTTGGGTTTTTTTTTTCTCTCTCTCTCTCTCTCTCTTTGATGGAGGGGCGTGTGTGTGTTTGAACCCACAATGTCGAAAGTCAATAGTGTGTTGCGCTAACCGGTCCGCCACTCTGACTGGTCATTCGGTTTTGCGCTGATTCACAGGATGGAGAGGAGGGGGCAAGGGGCAGGTTGATCGGATACGAGTGACAAGCGATTTAACCTTTTCTCTCTCCCGCTCAATCTGTTGGATTGGATGAAGGTGTGAAAGAGTTAACGTTTGCGTGAAGTTTTTGGTCACAAATTGTGAACAGATGGCGACTAGGAGCGAGCGCTGTTGAATCTAGAGGAGTGAATGATTCGTCTGGCAACGGAATGGCCTGGTATGCATTACTCAGCTCATGTTAATTTTTCCCTTCTACACTTTGATTGTGTTGAGTACAGGTAACCAAAAGTAAATTAACAAATAGGTGATAGAATGCATTATTGAAGTCAATTAGAAACACCCGAGGGTGCGGATGGGACCCAGAGTACCAATGCCTCAACGATCTCCGGACAATCACCTTCCAAGCTCCCGGCGCCACTCGATAGCCATGTCATAAAAAAAAGAGGGGGGGGGGGGGGGGGGCTGTCGAGACGTTGCATGACCAGTTCGTTACAAACCGAATGGCAAGGTGTGGAGATGACTGTGTTGGGTACGGGTACCCAAAAGTAAATTAACAAATAAGTGATAGAATACATTATCGAATGAACTATTAGGTAAACAAATATATTAGTGACTTACGCACAAAGGCGTTCACACCAAGACAGTAAGAATTTATTGATTCACAGCATGCACTAGTAAACACCTACACCTAAGAGAGAGAGAGAGAGAGAGAGAGAGAGAGAGAGAGAGAGAGAGAGAGGATTTGTGTGTGAAAAATGAAATGAAACGTTATGAAATGAACGGAAATCAAACTAGTTCCCACCGTTACAGATATTAACGTGTATGCCAACTTACACATCTGCCGTTGCTAATCTACTTGCAAATGAACAACAGAAAATAGGACACTAAGAGAACTTAAATTATAAAAAAAAAAGCAGACTGAGAGCAAATTAGACTTAAGACTTCAGATGATTTTTTTCACTCAGGCCTTGGCGGTAGCCTATTAATGAAAGTGGTGTAGAATACACATAGACACTTTTCAACCATACTTTTCGAAATCAGGTATATAAGAGAGAGGAGGTTTATTTCACGAAAAGACACTGCAGGAAAATGAACCTCTCCATATGTGTGTGTAGGGAGGAGGGAGACTAACAGAGTGGGAGGGAGCAGAACAAGCAGGTTCCACACTAAGAGATCTCATCATCACCCTTTGCAGTTATCCTCCAACGCCAAGTTCCAAGTTCATATTGCTTATAGCCCAGCCGACTACTACTAGAGCCACATCAGGGCTAACCCTCCAACGCCCGTCAGTTTTCACAGTTGAGGACTGAATCACAGGGAACTGCAAAGCCGTGATGATTTCATCATCAACAGCAGCAGCATTTTTCTTTCTTTTTTTTCTTCTCCTGTCCATCCCCGATGGCCATGCAGCCAGGGGTGTGGTGTGGGGGGCTGTTGTGTTGCGTGGTGTGTGTGTGTGTGTGAGTCATGGCTGGGTGCCCGTGGCCCGGTCAATACAGCACTCACACGGCACGGCAAGCCTCTCAAGTGCTCTAAGTGGAGTCTGCCTCTAAGTGGACGTGGGTTTTGGGAAATAACGCTTCCACGGAAATAATCTCTCTCTCTCTCTCTCTCTCTCTCTCTCTCTCTCTCTCTCTCTCTCTCTGTGTGTGTGTGTGTGTGTGTGTGTGTGTGTGTGTGTGTGTGTGTGTGTGTGTGTCGATTCGTTGACAGGTTAATACAACGATAGGAACTAGTAAATAGAACCCACAAATTAGGCAGAACATCAAGAGCTTGACAGGCGTTGGCATGTACTGTGATTAATTTCGATCTTTGCCCATCACATGGCGTGTGCAGTGTTAAGGCATAATCTAGAAATATTTCTTGAGAAAAGTTAAACTGGTTTAAGGGAAGTGAGGTAAAATTTCTGATGTAAATATGATCATGCCATTTTCTTGTCATTTTGTCCTGAGAAAGGCCAAGGGCTTAAGTACTGGAACTCAACATTTTCTTAAGGGAACATGTCTGAGTATATAATTGTGTGTGTGTGTGTGTGTGTGTGTGTGTGTGTTGTGTGTGGTGTGTGTGTGTGTGCATGGTGTGTGCATGCGTGTGTGTGCGTGTGTGTGTGTGTGTGTGTGTGAGTGTGAGCTTCTTCTTCTGTTCTCCATCGACATGGTCAGATCACATCTGATCATGAATGCTGCGTTCCCTCTACACCCCCCCCCCCCCACGCCTTTCTTGATCATAGATGCAGGCTGTGAGATCGTCAGTCGGTTATATGTGCGCTGAGCAGAGTTGTGCCCGATGAGGAGCCCCGTCAGAATCACTTGTTGCTGTCTGGACTGAAGTTGGTAGTAGTCTTTTTATGTCTATGACTTAAGAAATAAAGTGTTTTGATGATGCTAAACTTTTCGGTGGAGCTGATTCTGTTTTCCCGTTGGTTTTCTTGGCCCCTCCTTTTGCCAGCTTATCTATCTTTTTATTCCCTGGTACGTTATGGTGGGTGGCGTTCACTAGAGGATCATTCTTCTGGTTCTTCTGACTTGCTCCAATGCCTTGATCAGATGGGGAAGCTTGTCATTCTCCAGCGCTCAAAGAAAGAGAGGGTATCTGAGAAGGAGGCCACTTGAAAATTGTGTATTATATTGCATGGTACCATGGTGTGTTGGAAGACTCCTACAGCAGGTCCAGTGCCGCTGACTTTCAGTTCTCTAGTTTTTCTGTGGTGATTACCCCGTCCTTAACTCACCGCCGAAATACTCACCTTGTCAGCACAGGGGCCTAGAGCTTTAGGCGCCTTTGTCGGCTATACGGTTCCGTCATAGGACTCAGGATATATTTCACATATGACCTAACCAGTGACCAACCCTGCCTGTCGTAGAAGAAACCAATCATGAATTATTCTGGACAGTGTGTGTGTGTGTGTGTGTGTGTGTGTGTGTGGAGAGAGAGAGAGGAGAGTAGAGAGAGAGAGACACAACACACACACACACAGACACACACACACACACACCACCACACACACACACACACACACACACACACACACATACACCCCCCACCTATATATATTGATAGATATATTATTTTGGGACTGCTTATTTGCTCGGCGAGCCTGACTTATTTCGCAGCTAACCAATGATTTTTTTTTTCATATAAAGTGTGAAAATACATTTGGTCCGTAAAAAAAAATAGTTCTCACAAATCCCTGAGATGGTAGGATAATGAAATGGTAGATCTAAAGCTTTTCTCGAGGCCAAGAGTGCGAATTGGGCACCCATCTCCTCTCCCTCACCACTTCACCTTCTCCAACTCTGCATTGGGGCAGGTATCCATTCACAACTAGATGGATTGGAAACTGCACACACTAGGTTTTCTTTTTGGTTATTTGTTTATTTATTTACTCATTTGTAATCCAGTATGAACTTGTGCACACATGTGTAAGCAAATTGGAAAGGTGGGGGCTGTACCATAACGCTAGCCAGGCTTTTAATTTAAACAATATTTACCACATAACGCTGCTGGAACAGTTACTGCTGTGAACACACGGCAGTGTACGGCACTGCACGGCAAGGTCCCACGACCCAGTGAGTGCAGCAAAACACCACCACGCCGTGCCGTGTGCCGCTGTTGGGTCGTGGCCACTGCTGAAGGCAGGTCGCAGGCATACATGTCACCACGTCTCTGTCTCTTCACTTGAACGGATATCTGTGCAGTACAACTAACGCTTGTTTTGGAGTGATGTGTGTACACGTGCAAGCCATACACAATAGGAGTACAACCGTGGATTGTATTCAAGTCAACGGATTTTGCATACTGCATACTTGTTTAGTATTAGACTGTGTTCAAAATCAAAACACTGATTTTGCAAGTAGTACAACTGTACGTAATAACGGTGTATGCACTATATTAAAATAATTGTGTTGCAAGCTGTGGGATTGTGGCAGTTTTAGATTGTTGTGCAAATCAGAACTGTGTTTTGGCACCTGTACTTCTGAATTAGTTTTGGATCGTGTGCGAGTCAAAAGAGTTGTTTTGTCAGTCGTAGAACTGTGACAGTATTGGACTACATGCAGAGACACGGATTACTGTTTGTATAGATGATTGTGCGAAAGCCAGACTAATTGTTTTGCAAGCTCTGTGGATAATGGTAAAAACTGTTTCCCCCTGCACTACCAAGTTCTATCATGTTTCACATGGATCATCGCATCTGTCAGCGGTGATGGTAGGTGTTCTCTTTTCCAGTTTAACACTTCATACTGGTGTTACGCTCGTATGTTTACTCACAGTCTATAGAATTTATGATGGTCACCTATTCTTCATAGTGGTGTTATGTTGACTTGCAGTCTTCTGGTGGGCTGGCTGGCTCTTCAAGTAAAGACGAGGACTCGAGATCTGATATCTCGAGTTCAGTCTGAGCCCGCAACATAAAAATCGGCCTGTTCGCTTGCCCGTTTTAATGCTCTTATCATTCTGTTAGTATCAGCACATGTTTCATGGTTCCTACCCCTCTGCCACCTCCCCTCCCCCTTAGTTCATTGCACCACCTTGCCCTTGCATAGGATTTCACCGTTTCGTGCAGGCTCAAGGAGTCTGCCAGATTATTAATGGCAGATTTGGTGGGTTGCGTATGGAATTGTCCGAGCACAGTGAATCCTTCTTGAATAAACTCCAACTTTAAACTCCAACCCCAATCCTGAACAATCCAAACAATTTATGACGACCACACACTCCTCAGACTTAGAGTGGTGTGTTTACTCAGAACCTATAGAATCGATGTTGTTATACAGGCTATTGTTTACTGTACAGATAAAGGTGCTTGACAGCTATGCGAGCTGGTGGCAGGGCGGGCTGCCCGAAAGAGAGATGAAGACCAGAGTGGGGCTAGAGAGAGAGGTCTTTCATTCTGTCTTGGTCCGGAGGCTGGGCTGGACCTGGTTGGTGCGCGTTGTGTGGCTGCGTCCCGGGATTTGTCATCTCCCCCACCTTGCCATTTTAGTTTGTAAACAAGGTAACTGACGACTGGGTCCAAATGGGTCATGTAACGCATGGACAGCACCCCCCCCCCCCACCCCCCAATCATTGCTCGAAGAAATGATTGTCGATTGGCGTCGGCAGCTTGGGAGATGAGTGTCCCGAGAGTGGCAGGCATTGGTGCTCCGTGTCCTATCCACACCCTCATGGTGTTTCTTGTTAATTTCAGTGTGTAGTTTGGGTGGACTCAAGATGTGATGTTTAGATTTCAGTCCCACCCAGCAACATAAAAAGTTGGCTTATGCTCCAATCATTCTGGTGGTGTCAGTGTTTGATAGGTCCCATCCCCTCCCCATTTCAATAGTTAGCAGACGCATAGGATTTTGCGCAGGGTCAAGTAGTTGTCGGGAGTCTGATGAATCCCACTTGAATAAACTCCAGAGTCATGATGTGGTTGTTCTGTGTGTCTTATCAGGAAAAGATACAGCATATAGGGTAGGTTTTGTTTTATTTATCTATTTTATTTCTTTTGTTGTTGTTGTTGGTGGTGGTGGTGATGGTGGCGATGGTGGTGGTGAGTTTTTAAGCATTCGATGTATCTTGGATGCATGTATGCAGGCTGTTTTTGCCCACACTGTGCAGGTGACATGTTGCTGCACAGTCTGTATACTCTGCCTCTGGTGGACCTGCATGCTTGGTGGCTTTTTTGTTGCTGTTGTTTGTTTGTTTGTTTTCAGTTTCCATAAGCCGGTCACTGATGAATTACACAGGATCTTTAATGTGCATATTTGATATTTTGCACGCGTATACACTCCAAGGAAGTTTAAGCACTAACAGGCCTGCACACGTATTGACCTGAGAGATCGGAAAAATCTCCACCCCTCTACCCATCAGGCGGGAGGTATCTGGTAGGATCGAACCTCAGACTCTCCTACTCTCCCTGGCATCTTACCCACTTGACTACCGCGCCCATCTAAGAGAAACGCTATATTCTAAAACAGTTGGTGAGATGATGCCAGGCTGGACCAACAAGATGAAGTGACCATCAGAAACTTATACTTCGTCTTCCTCCCTCGTGGGGATGCCGGGGGCTCTTTCAGTATAAATAGTACCTACCTTCTGGAAATTCTGTGCTAGAAATTTACTCTTTTCTATCACTCTCTTTGTTTCTGCCTTATTCTTTTGGTCTGTCATTTCTTCCTTTGTTTTCTGCCTGGCTGGTCCATTCACCTTGTGTGTGTTCGATAAAGTCTTACGTATTGAGGATTGATAATTGGGCACATGTACTAAAGTGCATTTTGGCTCTAGGGAAATGAGATATACGGAACCAATTTTAGGTAACTTAGGCCCGTTTTAATATATGTTTTAGTGTCCTTAGCTATGTTCAAATTTGTATTCAGGTATGTTTTTTCACATCCCGTGTGTGATAAATTGGTCGGAGTGGTCAACGCCAGGGGCGTATCCTTAGATTATGTGCACGAATGCATTGATATGTGTACTTAATTTTCTTTTCCTTTTTTCCCGATGTTGAAGTATTGTGTGTGTTCTGAAATGGTTATAGCCCTGAAATGACTCTACGCAGTCGGCTGGGCTTTAAACAAAAAATAACAGTAACCACTTTCCCTACGTCTGGCTTGCCTCCACACGCCCAGAGGGAATCTGTTGTCTGTTTTGCAGGCATTTGAAGGCGTTTTACATCACGACATGTTAGGTGACATGACATGATTGTTCTCTGTGTTGCATTTGAACAAAATTTTAGATCAGTCCTGAGGGGGGTAAAAAAAGCTATAGTAAGTCATCATGATCACGACATAGAGAGCCCGTCAGTAGCTAAATGCCGCTAGCAATTCTGTACAGTGTTGATGTAAAGAAAATAATACAACAAGATGTTGACATAGGTAGTGCGTCGTATTTTCTGTCTCTCTCAGTTTGTCTGTCTGTCTGACTATCTGTCTGTCTGTCTGTCTCTCCATCTCTCTCTCTCTCTCTCTCCCTCCCTCTCTCTCGCTCACTCATTCTCTCTCCTTCCCTCCCTCCATTCCCCCTTTCTCTTTCTCTCTCTCTCACACAATCACACACACACCACACCCACACCTACACACACACACCCACCACCACCACCACCACCACCACCAACACACCACCACCATGTGCAACCTGGGCGACATAACACCAAACTCGAGCATAATCGCAGTTTTATTTTCCTTTAGTTTGGAGTAAACGGGTGGAGTAGACTAGCTGAAACAGATGTCCTTAGCTAGGTCTTGACAACAGGCATAGAATGGGCCTTGTGGATTATCGAGTGAATAGAGTTGAATAGAACGGGCCTAGCGAATTGTCGAGTGAATAGAGTTGAATAGAGTGGGCCTTATGGATTGTGGAGTGAACAGAATTGAATAGAACGGGCCTTGTGGATTGTGGAGTGAATGGTTTTGAATAGAATGGGCCTTGTGGATTGTCGATGATTTGTGAATTGGTTCTTGAATAGAATGGGCCTTGTGGATTGTCGAGTGAATAGAGTTGAATAGAATGGGCCTTGTGGATTGTCGAGTGAATAGAGTTCCAAATGACTAGAGCTCACGCCAGACAGATTCATTCTACTCGTAAATATCTCATTGCTCATACTCACTCGCACTCACACGACGATAGATTGAACGAAACAGAAAAGCACACAAATAGAAGCGGAACGTAAATTTAATATAACAAACTATTAAAACCGCGTTCTCGTTCTATTTTTGTGTTGTTGTGGTTCGTATTTGCTGGAACGTTGGTAGTGACTTTGATGTCGACAGCTTGATTACCTGACTACATTATGCGCAGATCTTTATCATCATCATCATGTGCCTTGCCGTATGGCGTTTGCCATCATGGCCCACCATACGAATCTATCTTTAGTCCCTGCAGGTATATCTCCTAACCTTTTCGAGCCAACACACTCTGCAAAATTGTCTAAAATTTTCTTTTACGTCTGCCTGGTTCTCTTTTTCTCTCTAGCTTTCCTTTTGTGAGTAGGTGCTCAAATTTCTCTTGCCTCATTAATTGTCCTTTAAATGTTGCTTGTCTTTTCCTCGTCTTCATTAATGTTCTTTTGTGTTGGTTCTTTCAAGACTGTCTCGTTTGTTTGCTTCTTTAAGACTCTCTTTTCTCGCTTTGTTTGTTTTCTGTGCTGTCCATGAAACTCTTAACATTATTCTTAGAAATTACATTTCAACTGCCTCAATCTTGTTGTGACTTTGCTTGTTGATTGTCCAGGCTTTGGATCCGTATAACAGTATTGGTTCTATATAACACTGAAAATCACTCTTCCTGATGTCAGTTGATAGACGTTTGTTGGTAACAACACTTTTCATGTTCTTGAATGCTGTTTTAGTTTGGCCGATTCTGCTGGATATTCCCCAAACTTTAAATCGTGATAATTCGGACCAGGACGAATAATGGTAAACTACTGGTTGCTGCACCCATCAATCCTTCCAGTGACTAGTTCTAGACTTTTTGAAAAATTGATCTTATTGTCTGTAGATATTCTTTTATGAAGTGCCTAGATGCTTGCTGCATTAATGTATGTAAACATGTTTCCTACTGTTTGTGGCTGTGTGAAATTTAATAATGATCAGTTACAACGATAAACACAAAGAGCATGTATTTAACATGACATGAACTATTTGCACTATTTTGAATGAAATCATTATTAATTATTTTCGTAATAATCGAAAATCATCATAATAATTTATCGTGGTTCATAGATCCATCCAACATATGCTTGCAACTGAGGACTCTGTACAGTGTTACTGAAGAATGAAAAAAATATAACAATAAAATAATGATTAAAGTTAAGAGCAAAAGACACTAGAGTGCTTTGTTTGTTAAACACGAATGCTTTCAGCACTCGTTAACCTCATTGAATGCAGAAGAAAAACGGGTGCAGTTGGTGAAGTCAGAGGGAAAAAGAGGCGTTAGCCTTCCGAGAACAAAGCATGGACACCAGTCTCATCGATTGACAATTAAGTTTCTTTGTCTCTGCATGCAGTCTCGTTCCTGGCCTCGCCGTTCAAAATAACAGCAATTCAAAACAAGACAGTCAAGGCATTGTAACAGTCTCCTTTTCATCTAAAAACAACATGGTCAAACCATACAAGACAGTGAAAGCATTGTAATGATGATCACTTTCAGTCAAAAACAAGATGATCAAACCAGACGAGATAGTCAAATCATTCTAATAATCTCCCTTTCGGTTAAAAATAAGATGGCCAAACAATTCCAGCAATCTCCCTTTTTATGCAGATATCGTTGCGTGTGTGTGTGTGTGTGTGTGTGTGTGTGTGTGTGTGTGTGTGTGTGTGTGTGTGGTGTGGTGTGTGTGTGTGTGTGTGTGTGTGGTGTGTGTGTGTGTGTGTGTGTGTGTGTGTTGCACTTGCAGACTTCATAAAAGTACAAAAAACATACATTTGAAATATTGTCAGAAGTGTCAGATAAAGCGCTATTGACAGTTTCCTCAAACAGTACTGATTTTAAGCAGTTCTGTGGTTCGTGAGGCTTTGAGCTTCACACCTTGTCGTCCAAAGTAAGGCATTTGTGATTCTTCATCCGGCAACACCTTTGACCAAAATTGGTAAAGATCCATCCAGAAACAGCTGAGAAAATGTTGCTATCACATTTATTAATGGACACTTATTCCCTCTGGATAACAAGGAAAAATTCCCTTTATATGGCACACATAGATACATACATAGATACATACATACATACACACATACACAAAAATACATACATACAATGATACATACATACATACATACAACATACACATACATACACACATACACAACATACATACATACATACATACATACATACATACATACATACATACTACAACATACATACATACATACATACATACATACATACACACATACAACATACATACATACATACATACATACTACATACATACGATACATACTACATACATATATGTCATACATACATAGCATACATACATACACGCACACACACATATGTGTGTGTAGTGTGTGGTGTGTGTGTTGTGTTGTGTGTGTGTGTTGTGGTGTGTGTGTGTGTGTGTGTGTGTGTGTGTGTGTGTTGTGTGTGTGTTGTTGTGTTTCCACGCGTAAAATATATTATAAACACCTTACCAGGAAAGATGTGTGCAGAATTCACCGACCATTCTGCCGTTACCACTCACCCAAGTGTCTGGATAGCATTACAATATCTTTTTATTCCTTCCTTATTACGTCAGGTGTGTCACAGTTTCGTGTCTTGAAAAACCTGCATTTGTTGACGAAGGGAACATGTGTGTACAAGCCGATGAGACACAAAATGTAATGAAATACACGATGAGTCACTCTCAGTGATACGATACTATCGCTCGGTAAAGAAACAAAAATTTACAGCCTGTGACTCATGTCAATGATTGTTGGGGTGGGGGATTCGTCCTGTGTGATGTTTGTGTTAGCTAGTGGGTGCCGGTAATGATGCCAGACATCAATAATGTGATGGATCATGGCGTTAGTTCTAGTTGGAGGAGGAGGATGACGACGACGACGACAACAAACAACAATAATAACAATTACAACAACAACAATAATAATAATAATGATGATGATGATGATGACGACGATGATGATGATAACAGTAATAGAGAGCCAGACAGACAGACAGAAGAAAAAGAAGAAGAAGAAGAAGAAAACCCACAAGTTACTGACATAAGCAGAAGTTCGCAGGTCACAAAATATAACGATAAGAAACAATGGATCAACAACAGTGATATAGTATCGTTTATTTGTGACTATTTTTGTAATAATTATCTTATTTTGGTTTAATCAGATCTATGTATGCATTATATTTTTGTCCACTTTATGCACGGGCTATGTTACTGCACAGTCTGCATATTCCGTCTTCGGTGGGCGTGCACTCTGGGTGTTACCATGTTTTCATAAACCAAACTATTGCGTGACTTTCAGGACACTTAACGTGCATATTTAAGCTCTGCGTGCGTAGACACACGAAGAGGAGTTAGTCACTAGCAGGTCTGTACACATGTTGACCTGGAAGGTAGGAAAAATCTTCAACTCTTTGCCGATCAGGCGGGAGATACCTAGACAGGATCGAACCCAGACTTTCAGTTTGGAAGTCTGTTTCTTATCCATTTGACTATTGCGCCCATGGTCTATCTATGAATCCATAACTTGTATCACTTGGGTAAAAATCCTGGTGAAAGTGTGTGTCAGCAAGTGGTGCTAATAGTGAAAGGTGTCAGCAAGTGGTGCTAATAGTGAAAGGTGTCAGCAAGTGGTGCTAATAGTGAATGGTGTCAGCAAGTGGTGCTAATAGTGAAGGGTGTCAGCAGTGGTGCTAATAGTGAAAGGTGTCAAGCAAGTGGTGCTAATAGTGAAGGGTGTCAGCAAGTGGTGCTAATAGTGAGGGTGTCAACAAGTGGTGCTTATAGTGAAGGGTGTCACAAGTGGTGCTAATAGTGAAGGGTGTCAGCAAGTGGTGCTAATAGCAAGTGGTGCTAATAGTGAAAGGTGTCAGCAAGTGGTGCTAATAGTGAAAGGGTGTCAGCAAGTGGTGCTAATAGTGAAGGGTGTCAGCAAGTGGTGCTAATAGTGAAGGGTGTCAGCAAGTGGTGCTAATAGTGAAGGGTGTCAGCAAGTGGTGCTAATAGTGAAGGTGTCAGCAAGTGGTGCTAATAGTGAAAGGTGTCAGCAAGTGGTGCTAATAGTGAAGGTGTCAGCAAGTGGATGCTAATAGTGAAGGGTGTCAAGCAAGTGGTGCTAATAGTGAAGGGTGTCAGCAAGTGGTGCTAATAGTGAAGGGTGTCAGCAAGTGGTGTAATAGAGTGGTGTAAGTGAAAGTGTCATCAAGTGGTGCTAATAGTGAAGGGTGTCAACAAGTGGTGCTAATAGTGAAGGGTGTCAGCAAGTGGTGCTAATAGTGAAGGGTGTCAGCAAGTGGTGCTAATAGTGAAGGGTGTCAACAAGTGGTGCTAATAGTGAATGGGTGTCAGCAAGTGGTGCTAATAGTGAAGGGTGTCAACAAGTGGTGCTAATAGTGAAGGGTGTCAACAAGTGGTGCTAATAGTGAAGGGTGTCAACAAGTGGTGCTAATAGTGAAGGGTGTCAACAAGTGGTGCTAATAGTGAAGGGTGTCACAAGTGGTGCTAATAGTGAAGGGTGTCAACAAGTGGTGCTAATAGTGAAGGGTGTCAACAAGTGGTGCTAATAGTGAAGGGTGTCAACAAGTGGTGCTAATAGTGAAGGGTGTCAACAAGTGGTGCAATATGAGGTGTCAAGTGGCTAATAGTGAAGGGTGTCAACAAGTGGTGCTAATAGTGAAGGGTGTCAACAAGTGGTGCTAATAGTGAAGAAGGGTGTCAAACAAGTGGTGCTAATAGTGAAGGGGTGTCAGCAAGTGGTGCTAATAGTGAAGGGTGTCAGCAAGTGGTGCTAATAGTGAAGGGTGTCAACAAGGGTGCTAATAGTGAAGGGTGTCAGCAAGTGGTGCTAATAGTAAGTGCACAGTGGTGCTAATAGTGAAGGTGTCAGCAAGTGGTGCTAATAGTGAAAGGGTGTCAGCAAGTGGTGCTAATAGTGAAGGGTGTCAGCAAGTGGTGCTATAGTGAAGGTGTCAGCAAGTGGTGCTAATAGTGAAGGTGTCAGCAAGTGGTGCTAATAGTGAAGGGTGTCAGCAAGTGGTGCTAATAGTGAAGGGTGTCAGCAAGTGGTGCTAATAGTGAAGGGTGTCAGCAAGTGGTGCTAATAGTGAAGGGTGTCAGCAAGTGGTGCTAATAGTGAAGGGTGTCAGCAAGTGGTGCTAATAGTGAAGTGCAAGTGTAATAGTGAAGGGTGTCAGCAAGTGGTGCTAATAGTGAAGGGTGTCAGCAAGTGGTGCTAATAGTGAAGGGTGTCAGCAAGTGGTGCTAATATGAAGTGTCGCAAGTGGGGATAGTGAGTGTCAGCAAGTGGTGCTAATAGTGAAAGGGTGTCAGCAAGTGGTGCTAATAGTGAAGGGTGTCAGCAAGTGGTGCTAATAGTGAAGGGTGTCAGCAAGTGGTGCTAATAGTGAAGGTGTACAGTGTGAAGTGAAGGTGTCAACAAGTGGTGCTAATAGTGAAGGGTGTCAACAAGTGGTGCTAATAGTGAAGGGTGTCAACAAGTGGTGCTAATAGTGAAAGGTGTCAGCAAGTGGTGCTAATAGTGAAGGGTGTCAACAAGTGGTGCTAATAGTGAAGGGTGTCAACAAGTGGTGCTAATAGTGAAGGGTGTCACAAGTGGTGCTAATAGTGAAGGGTGTCAACAAGTGGTGCTAATAGTGAAGGGTGTCACAAGTGGTGCTAATAGTGAAGGGTGTCAACAAGTGGTGCTAATAGTGAAGGTGTCAACAAGTGGTGCTAATAGTGAAGGGTGTCAACAAGTGGTGCTAATAGTGAAGGGTGTCAACAAGTGGTGCTAATAGTGAAGGGTGTCAGCAAGTGGTGCTAATAGTGAAGTGTGTCAACAAGTGGTGCTAATAGTGAAGAGTGTCAACAAGTGGTGCTAATAGTGAAGGGTGTCAACAAGTGGTGCTAATAGTGAAGGGTGTCAACAAGTGGTGCTAATATGAAGGGTGTCAACAAGTGGTGCTAATAGTGAAGGGTGTCAACAAGTGGTGCTAATAGTGAAGGGTGTCAGCAAGTGGTGTAATAGTGAAGGTGTCACAAGTGGTGCTAATAGTGAAGGGTGTCAACAAGTGGTGCTAATAGTGAAGGTGTCAACAAGTGGTGCTAATAGTGAAGGTGTCAACAAGTGGTGCTAATAGTGAAGGGTGTCAGCAAGTGGTGCTAATAGTGAAGGAACCTGTCTCTGACAGTCATCAATAACAATGAACGTGGTGATATTTTCAAGAGTGTGACACGTATAATGAGATCGTTCGTTCGTTCTTTGGTTTAACGTCTGTTCACTATGAGTGATATAGTGTGATCTCAATCTCTTTACTCCCACCCGTCGGGATGCCCGTGGCTCTTTCAAAATAAATAGTATCCCCAACTTCTGGAAATCATGAACTAAAAATTTCCTCTTTTCTGTCACTCTCTTTGTTTCTGCCTTGTTCCTTTGCTTTCTGTCATTTTTCCTATCATTTTCTGTCTTGCTGGTCCATTCACCTGTAAGTGTTCGATAAAATCTTACTACTTAGTCTTAGGACTGATAATTGGGTACATGTATTAAGTGAATTTGTGGTTCTAGTGAAATGAGATATGCGGAAGCAATTTTAGGTAATTTAGGCCAGTTTTTATATGTTTTAGTGTCCTTTAGTTATGCTTAAATTTGTATTCGGATATGTTTTTTTTTTTTAAATCCCCTGTGCGATAAATTGGACGGAGTTGTCAACGCCAAGGGCAGTTCCTTAGATTGTGTGCGCGAATGCATTGATATGTGTACTCATTTTTTTTTTTCTGTTGAAGTATTGTGTATATTTTGAAGTGGTTATAGCCCTGATATGGCTCTACGCAGTCGGCTGGGCTTTAAACAGCAATAACAATAATAACAATAACTTCTTCACTCACTGTTTGAGTCAGTCTATGTACGTATGATTTTCAAGTTTTCGGGCAGAATGCAAATCATGTATAACAGGGGTCATGGGAATACCTCTTTTCCCTCGAGCATTTTAAATTCATTTTTGTCAGGACGGATTAGTTGCTTGAAATTCGAGCTCTTCTCACCGTGGAGAACGCGTTGACACAGACAGGCGCTGCCTACCTTTTACTAGTACGTAAGTAGTTTTTTTTCGCCTGTTTTCTAGGTAATTTGCTAGACATGGACAACTTCTTTGTTGTTGCCTTGGGTTTTTTAGTGTGGGTAAGTGTGTGCTTTGTTTATTGAATTTGTTGTGTTTCTTTCTTTCTTTTGATTAAGCCATTGATTCAGTATCTGTTATCTCGGAGTTCAGTCCCAGACCGCAACATTAAATTCGCTGCCCATCTTACTGTTTCTAACATTCTGGTGGTGTCAGCTTAGTGTTTCATACCTCTCCCCCCCCCCTCCCCTTCCCCATTTCAAAGAAAAATTGGCTGAGGAAGAATGTGCGAAAATAAATGAGCATAATGAATGCAGAAGATCCAGGGATCTATTCCAACAAGATAAATTCAATCCACTAAGTTCCAGCTCAGAAATGAGTACATCAACAGCTCGATACAGCAAAGTATAGACTGATAATTTGTATCGATGTTTTGTTTGTTCACACACTTTTGTTTCTCCTGGGGAGTCGTCATTTGTTTTATAGTTAGAAAAATAGGTCAGCGACTTTCAGACTGAGCCAGTTTTGAAAACTGACGGCTTGGGCCTAGTGATTCATCAACAGAGTTTGGGTTTTGTTCAGGATTTTCAAGGCACCCAGGCAGTTCCACATGCGTTCCACCCAAATCTGCCAGTGATCATCTTGTGGACTCCTTGAGTCTGCGCGCACTCCTCTGTGCTGGCAAGGTCTTGAAATGGGAAGGGGAGAGGGAGGAGAAGACGGGACAGTACAATACACTAAATTGACAACGCCAATATGATTACAACATTAAGGTAGGCAGTGAACAGGCTGGTTTTGTGTGTGTGTGTGGGGGGGGGGGGGGTGTGGGGTGTTGTGTTGTGTTGTGTTGTGGTG
>CM060305.1:88830989-88865989 GCA_030674185.1 Monoplex corrugatus
TAAAACAGTTGCATCTTGCGTTCCCTGTTATAGAAAAATTATCACAGAAAATCCAGATTTTGTACTTCTCAGAATCACTTAATCTTGAAGCTTCGTTGAGTTGAAATAAGACTTGACGTGAAGCGAGGACAGTGATAGACTTGTCAAACAGGGAAGGTAGAATGTAAATATTGTGAGAATGTCAACAGTTCTTGAGAATGTGCTGATCACACGTCTTGCTCAAAAAGTGCTGATTTCAGACACTTTTTCTTTGTCCGTGTGCCCCTTTATCCTGGGGCTTTATGTTTGTTATGACCTCTCAGCGGTGTCTACATGTTTGACTCGTTTGGTAAAGATCAATCCAGACCAGAACGAACTGAGAAAATCTTAATCAAAATGACTGCTAGCGTTCAAGTAAATTGGACTCTCTTTAGTGTATTTCACACTAAAGAGATTCAGAACGCGCAGTTAATATGACAAAACAGTGCAAGACAAGACCAGCCAAGCCAAGACAAGACAAGTTTTCGCGTAATGTAACGTTTTATATCAAATCTTCATCTTCGTCTTGTGTCTAGCACAACGAAATATCGGATAAATTTTCTACTGTTTTTGGTTGGTTGGTTTTGTTTTCTTTTCGTTATGTTTTGTGCTTTTATTCTTTGATTTTTTTTTTTTTTTTTTTTTGTACATGCTTGACAAAGACCAGTTGGCGGAAAATTTTGTGCCTGTCTTGTCTTGTCTTCTTTTGTTATACTAAATACGTGTTCTCGTTCTATTTTGTGTATTTGTGGTTCCAATTTCAGAAAGAAAAAAAAATTTTTGGGGGGGGGGGGAGATCATTCGCTCAGGGTGGTTACCTTTGTGCTCACCTTTTTTACATCCCATTTTCTACGCCACCTTAATGGCCACAGAAGCTGGGACAGTTTTTACAGTGCGTTGATGATGATGATGTCGATGAGGATGATAATCATATGCTATGGAGTTCCATCTGGGATTGAGACTGCATGACAGGGCTGAACTCAACGCTTACTATCATAAATATCCTGGCGTCAACCAGGTACGAAAGATACAGACACCTGCGGTGCTGGTCAGAAAATTTGAGCAACATCCTTAGTGACGCATCCATGAAGTGGATGAGACACAACTGTGTGGTCCCAGTCTTCTCAATGAGCCCACAGCACGCCCAACTCTGGGTAGGAGCCGGATAGAGCCGAAAAATCCCACAATGATTTTTGAAGGGACTGATGGGGATTCAAACTCACAACTTTCCAGTCGGTAGTCCGTTACGCTAACCACTACACCACCGCGACTGGTTATTTGAGAAAATCTTGCTAACACGTTTGTATCACACACACACACACACACACACACACACACAACACACACACACACACACACACACACACACACACACACACTCGCGAACAAGCGCGCACGCCGGCGCGCGAGCTCACACACACAAATATCCACGCACGCACGCGGTGCGCACACACATACACACACGAACACACATTCTGTCCGATGTAAAACAAGTTTCGTTCTAACAGAAAAGAGACGATTAACAAATGGGGGTAAACATTTAACCCCAACATGAATCGTCCCTTTTATAAGTTTGACAGCGTTTGGTTTGTTTTGAAAACGACGATCGTGAGAACAAGACAAACATCTAAAGCTTCCGGCAAACAGAAGTTGTTAGTAATGTCTTGACATGTGTTTTCTCTCTGTCTGTCTGTCTGTCTCTCTCTCTCTCTCTCTCTCTCTCTCTCTCTCTCTCTCTCTCTCTCTCTCTCTCTCTCTTGTCTCTCTCTCTCTCCCCTCCCCCTCTCTCTCCTCTCTGTCTCTCTTCTTTGTCTCTCTTTCTCTCGGTCTCTGTCTCTGTCTCTCTCTCTCCCTCTCTCTCTCTATCTCTCTGTCGCTCTTTGTCTCTCTCTCTCTCTGTGTATCTGTCTGTCTGTCTCTCTGTCTCTGTCTCTGTCTCTCTCTCTCTCTTTCTGTGCCGGCAAACAGAAGTTGTTAGCAATGTCTTGACATGTGTTCTCTCTATTTCTCTCTCTCCCCTCTCCCCCTATCTCTCCTCCTCTCTCTGTCTGTGTGTGTGTGTGTGTGTCTCTCTCTCTCTCCTTCCTCTCGCTCTCTTCTTTTTTATGAGAGACTCTTGACACGTTTTCTCCTTCCACACCCCCCCTCTCTCTCTATTCATCCAACCTCTCTCTTTAACGCGAGGCTAAACGAAAAGTGTTGTGGAAAAAAATATACCACCGCTGCAAGACAGTGCTTGAAACGTTTGACTCGGCAATCTCCTCCTTTTAAAAAAATGAGACGAGAAGAAAAAGAAGGGGGGGGGGAGAAGACGTTGGGGGGGGGGGGGGGGGAGAGGGAGCGGCGTACATTGAATTGTTGTTCAGACGAGGACACAAGTGACTCTATGACTGTGGTGTCGGCCGAGAGGACAGACGGTGATGATTGATGGCCTTCTGATCACAGGAGGTTCACAACCAAGCACAAGACGCCACACACGCTTCACTCTCCATTTGAGAGCCCCGACCATGGATATTTTAATGGATTTTGCCTGTGCCTGAACTAACAGACTGTTAACAGGCATAGTGCTTTTTACCACAGACTTGTGGAGAGAGACAGACAGACAGACAGACAGACAGTGACAGTGACAGAGACAGAGAGAGAGAGACAGAGAGAAACACAAAGAGACAGACAGACAGAGATGGAGAGAGTCAGAAACAGACACGCACAGAGAGAGGTAGCTTACTCGGCGAGACCCTGTTTGTGTCCGTCTCGTTACGTTTGGGTTTATTTGGAGTCTGTTCAAGAGGCTTTCATCACATTCGGACAATTCCATATGTGCTCCACTCAAATCTGCCAGCAATTAGCTCGCCGACTCCCTGATCCTGCACAAAACTCTATGCGCTGGCAAGGTCTTGAAATGGGAAAAGAAGGAGGGGGGTGGGGGTGGCATGGACCTATGAAACACTAAGCTTATACCATCAGAAGGATGGAAACATACGGATGGGCAGTACCTGACCAACACATGAGGTTTTGTGCGGGCTTAAGGAGTCTGCCGGATTGCGTCTGGCAGATTTGGATGGACTGATTGAGGAACTGACCGACTGCGATGATTTAAAAAAACAAACCATTCTAGACCCAAAACTCGAGCGAGACTGTGAGCACTAGAAAAGTCTGTGCACAGTTGCTGGTCTTTCTGATTATGTCTCTGTCAGAACCAACAGAACGGGCCATTTTCTGTTTACTGCCATTTGCTGTTTACTGTGTTGTTGGTAGCCTGAAAGCTTGAGGCTTATTCAAAAATCGCAAGCCATTGCGTTTGAGCGTATGCTAAGTGTCACTTTTAAAGCCCCTTTCTCTATTTCAAGGCCTTCACAAAATGCTCCACAAAGATATGTTTACTTATTTATTATGTTAAAATCGAAATGCTCTACAAAAGATTGATCGATTGATTGACTGATTGAATTTTATGTTAAAATTCACATGCTTGAGAAAAGATTACTCTTGTATTTCAATGTGTATATTCATGTTAAAAATTGCACTTTGTCAATGAATGGCGTCGATCGTAAGCGTATACAACGTTTTGCTAACACAGACTAATGTGTCGCCAAGTGTTAAAAGATGATTTTGATCTAGAAGTGAACATTTACGTGGAGTTACATCCTTGATGCATATTCACAGCTTTGTACTAGCTTCGGCCGTTTGGGTCAAAAGTGCAGACTGTCTTATTATTATTATTTTTTTTATCTCCCTTTGAAGAAAAAGAGGGATTTCTTCATAAGGCCACTTTGAAGAAAGGGGTGATTACACCATATCGCCCGGAGGTGTGTGTGTATGTGTGTGTGTGTGTGTATGTGTGTGCGTGCGTGTGTGTGTGTGTGTGTGCGCGCGTGCGCGTGCGCGTGTGTGTGTGAAAAATGTGAAGTCGATTTGCTCTGCTCTTTGTCTGTGGTTCTTTACTAAGTTTTGGTCGAAGCTGTGTAGTGTCGAAGAGTCGTGATTGCAAAAGTTTGAATGGTACAGTTAGTTCTGAGATCAAGGGTACGCAAACCCCGAAAGTGTCTACTATCAGCAATTATGAGGAGTTTGGAGTTTGTTCATGGAGGATTTATCGCACGCGGGCTATTCCATGTGCGCTCCACCCAAATATGCCAGCATTTATTTGGCAAACTCTTTTGAGTCTGCACAAAACCCTCTGCGCTGGCAAGGTCTTGAACTGAGTAGCGGAAAGGGGATGGGGAAAGACATTTGAAATATTAAGCTGACATCAGAATGACAGAAACATTCAGATGGGCAGCAAACAGACCAGGTTTTTGGGCTGGGACTGAACTCAGTTGTTGAGGAAGATACGTGAGCCGCATTTTTCTTGGAAATTTCTGATGATATTTGATATGTTTGTACGCATGTGACGGTCTACTATTGTCCTCGGTGCATGTCATGTTTTATTTAAGTGGAGCTTCTTCAAGGCCACAGTGACTGCAAGAAGTGCAAAATCTGAATTTCCTGTAGTAATACTTGCATAAAAAGGGAGATGGGTACTACTATGGTAGAATGGCTTGATCATTTTCGGCTCTCTGTCTCTCTCTGTCTCTCTCTGCCTCTCTCTGTCTCTGTCTCTGTCTCTCCCTCTCCCTCCCTTCCCTCCCCACTGTCTTTGTCTCTGTCTCTGTATCTCTGGGTCTCTGTCTCTCAGTTTCTGTCTGTCTCTCTCTCTGTCTCTGTCTCTTTCTGTTTCTGTCTGTGTCTCTCTCTGCCTCCTGTCTGTCTCTGTCTCTCTGTCTCTCTGTCTCTCTCTGGCAAAAGAAAGTATCGTCATGGTTGTCATTTCAAGGGGTTGTAATGATCTACAATCTTAGAAAGACGTATTCAGAAAATGCAAAAAATATATGAAAGTGCAATTTGTTTAGTTTAAGTTGTCTCGGGTTTTAGCCTCCGTTTTTGTTTTGTTTTTCTTTTCCTTTTTCTTTTGTTTTTCCCTTTGCCTCCCCCTACCACCATCCCTCCGCACGAACTGCCTTTCGCTGTTACTGTATGTTGTAAAGGGCACCACTATGGTTATAGTGAAAGGTTGTGTCAGTAGAACATCCTGCCTGCAATCTCTGTGTCTAGACCTTTAACGATGAAGAATGGGTTCTGTCGAATGTCTCCAACGTAACCAATCGGAAATGGCAGTGTGTTCAACCCACACGGCGATTTAACCCTTTTTAGTCCTCATTCATATCTACTACTTTCCTCCATCTTCTCTTAACCCTTTCACTCCCTTACCCTGTCCACTAGCTTTTACTAGCATCCTAACTCTTCCGCTCTGTCATCCTAAAGAGAAACTGTTTCTGTTCCTGGATAGAAGTTACGACGCTTCTTCAAGGTGACAGTGACCATGAGAGGTACAAAAATCCATATTTCACCGATTTTTTTTCAATGAAAAAAAGATTGTTGGAATGTATTGGCCATTTTGTACTAGCACTGGCCGTTTGGATCAAAGATACAACCCAAAGTGTTGGAGTGGTTATTCCCATGGATTATGACATCATAGCTTTATGATCCAAGAAGTTTAGTTCCCGTCTTCACCAGAAACTTGATTGTGTTTGGCTTAGCTTTCCCTCTGTACATAATCTTTTCTTTTTTCTTTTTCTCTGCCCCTTTTGATTCTCTCTCTTTCTCTCTCTCTCCCTTCCTCCCTCCCTCTCTCTTTCCCTCTTTCCCTTTCTCTGTCTCTCTGTCTGTCTTGTCTGTCCGTCTCTCCCTCTCTGTCCGCCTCTCTCTCTCTCTCTCTCTCTTCTCTCTCTCTCGCGCTCTCTCAACACAAAGTATTGTCTTGGTTGTCATTTCAAGGAATTATAGTGACTTTACCTAATGATCCTAGCAAGACGTGTCCAAAAAATTGCAAAAATATATATCAAGAAAATGCATTTTGTTTAGTTTAATTTGATTATGTGATTGTCTCGGGTTTTACGCCTCCGTTTTGTTTTGTTTTGTTTTTCTTTTCTTTTTTTTCTTTGCCTCCCCCTACCACCACCCCCGCCCCCCACCTTGCTCGAATTGCCTTTTGCTGTTACTGTATTTTGTAAAGGGCAACACTATGGTTATAGTGAAAGGTTGTGTCAGTAGAATGTCCTGCCTGTAATCTCTGTGTCTAGACCTTTAACGATGAAGAATGGGTTCTGTCGAATGTCTCCAACGTAACCAATCGGAAATGGCAGAGTGTTCAACCCACACGGCGATTTAACCCTTTTTAGTCCGCATTCATATCTACTACTTTCCTCCATCTTCTCTTATAATAAATAAAATAATAAAGAGCATTTATATAGCGCCTAATCTGATGAAAACAAGAGCCCTAAGCGCTTACAGGTATCACGCAGACACAACCAAACACACACACACACACACACACACACACACACACGCACACACACACCAGCCGACATTCAAGGCTCAAAAGACAACAAGGGGGGATTTGGGGAAGTTAGGTGGTAGAGTCTTTATAAGTATCATGAGAGGGACTGGAAGAGATGGGTTTTCAGAGAGGACTTGAAAGAAGTGAGAGTTGCAGAGTGGCGAACAGAGACAGGGAGCTGATTCCAGATTACAGGGGCCTGATAGGAAAAGGAGCGTTGACCATAAGTTTTAGTGCGACAGAATGGTATGCGGAAGGTACGAGTATCAGCCGAGGAACGAAGTTGACGAGAGGGGGTGTACAGATGGAGGAGGTCAGAGATGTAAGGGGGTGCAAGACCGTTGAGAGACTTAAAACATAACAAAGCTAATGCTAGTACACATATGTCAATGAGCAACACAGACGTTTGAAAAAATGGCCAATACATTCTAAGAAACGATTAACTGAAAAAAAATTCAACGAAACCTAGATTTTGTACTACTCGGAGTCACTGTTACTTTGAAGAAGCGTCGTAACTTCTATCGAGGAACAGTAACAGTTTCCCATTAGGATGACAGAGCATCCTAACTCTTAACTCTTTCACTCCCGTACACTGTCCACTAGCTTTTACTAGCATCCTAACTCTTCCGCTCTGTCATCCTAATGGGAAACTGTTACTGTTCCTCGATAGAAGTTACGACGCTTCTTCAAAGTAACAGTGACTCCGAGTAGTACAAAATCTAGGTTTCGTTGAATTTTTTTTCAGTTAATCGTTTCTTAGAATGTATTGGCCATTTTTTCAAACGTCTGTGTTGCTCATTGACATATGTGTACTAGCATTAGCCGTTTGGATCGAGGACAAAGCCCAAAATTTCGTTAGAGTTATTATTCCCATGGATTATGATAGCTTTATGATTCAAGAATTGTAGGTCCCGTCTTCGCCAGAAAATGCAAACTGTTTATCTTGATTGTCTTTGGCTTAGCTATCCCTCTTTACATAATCTTTTCTATGTTCTTTTTCTGTGCCCCTTTTGATCTCTCTCTCTGTCTGTCTCTCTCTCTCTCTCTCTCTCTCTCTCTCTCTCTCTCTCTCTCTCTCTCTCTCTCTTTCTCTCTCTCTCTTCTTGATCAAAATGGAATATGTAGAGGAAGATGAATAGAAGTGACAAAGAGTTCGGAGTCATCATCAATCAGACAAACATTTGCATAATTCAGAACCAACACTGCGCAGACGCCTACTGCATGGAATGGAAAGTTATTGGGCTTTACCTGAATCAGAGATGAAAGAAATTTAAAGAAATGGTAAAAGACTAGGAGAGAGAGAGAGAGAGAGGCGAGCGGAGGATAAGTGTTTTTTGTTTTGTTTTGTTAAGTGTGCGTGTGTGTGTGTGTGTGTGTGTGTGTGTGTGTGTGTGTGTGTGTGTGTGTGTGTGTGTGTGTGTGTGTGTGTGTGTGTGTGTGTGTGTGTTTTCAAATCGGGGATGGAAGATGGGTTAAGGGAATTATGATGGAGCCAATAAATCGTGCTGATAAGTGGATAGAGGGGTGTGTGAGTTGTGTATGGCATTGTCTTGGGGTGCATTTTTATGACGCGGCTATGTAGAGCATTGGTTCAGTCAGTTCATACTGGGGGGGGGGGGGGGGGGGGGGCTGGATTTGTTTTCATCCGTTTCCATTATTTTTTTCATGCAACGCATATAGGAGATATAGATGTCATTACAATATAGCTTCTTTTAATGACAGATAGATATAAGGATTAACATAATACCCATACGATTGTTAACAGATTGATAGAAGGATTGGCTTAACACCCATTCGATAGGCAGGATATTGTCAGTGCATAGTTTATACGCAGGCTCATGACTTATGCCATGATCATTTTGGATCTTCTCCATCGTATGGCGTCTTGTAGCCTCAGCGCGTATGGAATTTATTCTGATCAGCAAGACATTCTTGAGAACAGAAAAACTGTAAAAGAAGTTTAACCATATAGCGATGTGAGGCTGTGTCTGTGTGAAGACCAGATGCGATAGTGACGCTGTGTCTGGTAAACCATATGGATAGTGACGGGTTGTGTCTGTGTGAACGTATGCGATATGACGGGCTGGTCGTTGAGACCATATGGTGATGGACGGTTGTTGTGGAGACGTATGGCGATAGTGACGGGCTGTGTCTGTGTGAAGACCATTGGTGATAGGACGGGTTGTCTGTGGAGACCGTATGGATAGTGACGGGCTGTGTCTGTGTGAAGACCATATGGCGATAGTGAGGCTGTGTCTGGTGAAGACGTGTGATAGTGACGGCTGTGTCTGTGAAGACATATGCGATAGTGACGGCTGTGTCTTATGAAGACGTGGTGATAGTGACGGGTTGTGTCTGTGTGAAGACCACATGGCGATAATGACGGGCTGTGTCTGTATGAAGATCATATGGCGATAGTGACGGGTTGTGTCTGTGTGAAGACCATATGGCGATAGTGACGGGTTGTGTCTGTGTGAAGACCATATGGCGATAGTGACGGGCTGTGTCTGTGTGAAGACCATATGGCGATAGTGACGGGTTGTGTCTGTGTCAAGTGTTCTATCAGCAGTTTACGTCTAGACGTTTAATGGTGAAGAATGCGTTTTGTCAACATTAACAGTCCATTGCTGCCCGGTAATAGCAATGTGTTCCTACCCACACGGTGATTTAATCTTGCCCTGTTTGCCCTGTGTGTGGCGGGGTGAGGGGATAATAACGGATGGAAGGGAAGGACCCAGTGACGGTTGTTTTGGAAAACAGTTTTTCCTCTTCGGAACAAGTTGTTAGCTTAGAGAGACAGGTCCCGACGTTTGCTTTGACAGCGCGGGTGCAAATCTCACGTGGGTAAAACTTCTGTGCGTGTGGCTGCCAGTTCTCACTGCTATGAACAGACACTTGATGCTGTCAAGGTTGTGGAAGATAAAACACCGAGGGATAGAAGATGTGCATGTGTTCTCTGGTTCATCTAGATGTGAATGGGCGCCTTGCCCTGCCAGGTTGGGAAGGTAAAGCGGCGAAGGAGAGGAGATGGACACCACTCTTATAATGCTGACTCTGTGAAAACTTTAGGTTTCTACCACCTCATTCCCGTGCGACATCGGGGCCCATGAGAAAACCTTAATCTTTTACCTGTGGAGACCATTTGGCGACAGTGAAATGCAGTGTTCATCAAGTGTTCTCTCTGGTTTCTGTGTCCAGACGTTTAATGGTGAAGAACGCGTTCTGTCAACAACCCATTGCTACCCTGTAATAGCAGTGTGCTTCAATCATACCTGTTTGGAATGTGTGTGAAGAGGTGGGTAGGGTGGGGGTGGGGGGTGGGGGTGGCGGGAATAACAGATGGAAAAAGAAGACCCAGTGAATTTTTACTCTTGGTACAAGTTGTTAGTTCCCAACTTCTATTCTAACCGCGCCGGTACAAATCTCACCCAAGAAAAACATTTTTGTGAGTGTGTCCACCAGTTCATCCAGCTGTGAATGGGCGTCTGATCCTGTCATAGTTTGGGAAGATAAAGCAGTGAAGGATAGGAGATATCCGTATGTCCTCTAATTCACCCAGACGTGAATGGGCGCCTGATTTTGTCATGGTTGGGGAAGGTAAAGCGGCGAGGGAAGGGAGATGGGCACCACTCTCAAAATGCCGGGCCCCGTGCCCGTGCGACCTCATGGTTATGAGAAAACCTTGACCTTTTGCCTGTGGAGACTTGTGGCGACAGTGAGGCGCTGTGTTCGTGAAGTGTTCTACCTATAATCTGTGTGTCTAGACGTTTAATAATGAGGAATGCATTCTGTCAACAGTCCATTGCTAACCGGTAATGACAGTGCGCTTCAGTCATACCCTCTTTGCCCCCTGTGTGATGGGGTGAAGGGAAATAATGGATGGAAGGGAGGGATCCAGTGATAATTGTTTTGAGAAACAGTTTTTCCTCTTGGTATCAGTTGTTAGCTTCCGATTTCTATCTTGACTTTGCGGGGTGAAAATCTCACCTAACAAAAACGTTTGTGCGTGTGGCCACAAGTTCATCCAGCTATGAACGGGCACCTGATCCTGTCATGATTGGGGAAGATAAAGCAGTGAGGGATAGGAGATATCCATATGTACTCTAGTTCACCAAGACGTGAATGGGCGCCTGATTTTGTCAAGTTTGGGGTAAATAAAGCGGCGAGGGAAGGGAGATGGGCACTACTCTCAAAATGCCTGACCCCAATCCTATACGACATCAGGGTTATGAGAAATCCTTGACCTGCCTATGGAGACCTTGTGGCGACAGTGAAGTGCTGTGTTAGGGAAGTGTTCTACACGTAACCCGTGTGTCTAGACGTTTAATGGTGAGGAATGCGTTCTGTCAACAGTCCATTTTGCCAGGTAATGGCAATGTGCTTCAGTCATATCCAGTTTGCCCCCTGTTGATGAGGTCAGGAGGAAAATAACGGATGGAGAGGAAAGACGCAATGATGACTATTTTGAGAAACAATTTTTACTCTTAGTACAACTTGTTAGCTCCCACCTTTTATTCTGACCGTGGGGAGGTGGGTTGGGGGGGGGGTGCAAATCTTAACCAAGAAAGATGTTTTTGTGTGTGGCCGCCAGTTCACCCAGCTGTGAACGGGCGCCTGATCCTGTCGTGGTTGAGGAAGACAAAGCAGTGAGGGATAGGAAATTTCCGTGTGTCCTTTAGTTCATTAAAACGTGAATGGGTAAGGTTGGGGAAGGTAAAGCAGCGGGGAAGGGAAGTGGGCGCCACTCTCAAAATGCCAGGCCCCATTCCCGTGCAATCTCAGGGTGATAAGAAAACCTTGACCTGCCTACGAAGACCTTGTGGCGACAGTAAAGTGCTGTGTTCGTGAAGTGTTCTACCCGTAGTCTGTGTGCCTAGACGTTTAATGGTGAGGAATGCGTTCTGTCAACAATCCATTTTGCCCGGTAAGGGCAAGTGGTTTTTAATCATAACCTGTTTGCCCCCGTCAGGAGAAAAATGGATGGAGAGAGAGAACGCAGTGATGACTGTTTTGAGAAACAGTTTTTTACACTGGGTACAAGTTGTTAGCTCAGAGATACAGCTCTTCACTTCTATTCTGACAACGCAGATACAAAATCTTACCCAAGGAAGAAAAGACGTTTGTGTGTATGGCCTCTAGTCCACCCAGCTGTGAATGAGCATCTCATCCTGTAAAGGCTGTGGAAGGTAAAGAAGTGTTAAGGGATAGGAGATATAATTATGCAGGTGTCCTCCAGTCTACCAAGATGTGCATGGGCACCTGATTTTGTCAAGGTTGGGGAAGGTAACGCGGTGAGAGATGGAGATGTGCTTGTGGTTGTAGTTCACCCAGATGTGAATGGCCCACTTTATTTTGTCAAGGTTGGGAAAGGTAATGCAGCGAGGGAGAGGAAATGGGCACCCACCACTCTCGTAATGCTGGATTTTCACTCTCGTAATGCTGGATTTTGAATAGTTGAGGTCTCTACCACCTCGTTCCCGTGCGATCTCAGTGTCAAGAGAAAACCTTGACCTTTTACCTTTGCAGACCTTGTGGTGACAATGAAATGCAGTGTTCGTGGAGTGTTCTGTCTGGTATTTGTGTCTAGATATTATTGATGAAGAATGCGTTCTATCAACAGTTTGGTACTACCTGGTCGGTAATGGCAGTGTGTTCTGCCCATATGGCGATTTGACCCTTTCTCTCCCTCACCTTGTCTACAAGTTTCTTTTCTAATCATTTTACTCCCTCACTCTGTTCACCAGCTTCCTGACCATTTCACTTCCTCGCCCTATCTATCAGCTTTCTTCTTAATCATTTCACTCCCTTACTGTATCTACTAGTTTCCTTTGTGAACATTTCACTCCCTCACTCTACTCACCAGCTTCCTGATCAGTTCACTCTTTCACCTTATGCGCCAACTTCCTCTCTAGTTTATTTCGCTCCTTCACCTTAACCATCTGCTTCCCTCATAACCATTTCACTCCCTTATCCTATCCATTAATTTCCTTCGTAAACATTTCACTCCCTCACCCTATCCACCAGCCTCCTGCACCTGCTTGACCATTTCACTCCCTTACCCTATTTACTATGTGTACCAGCTTCCCAACTATTTCACAACCCCATCCTCTTACCAGTTTCCCACAGGAAACTGGAAGATAGGGTAAGGGAGTGAAGTGGTTGGAAGCTGGTGGTTAGGGTAAGGGAGTGAAATGGTTGGAAGCTGGTGGTTAGGGTGAGGGAGTGAGAGGGTTAACGTCGCCATGTTTGCCTCAGGTTTGAAAGGATCAGGGGAATTAACAAATGGGAAGGAAACAGGGAAGAGAGGGGGTAACGGGCAGTGATGGTCTGTTTAGAAACACATGGTTTCAGGGTTTGCTCTTCGATATAAATTGGTGAATAATGTGAAGAAGTGAAAGGGTTAATGATTCCTTGTTTGTCCCAGTGTTTGAATAGACCAGCGGGAAATGAGAAATTAACGGACGAGAAGGAAGCAGTTGGAAAATGAAATGGGAAGTGTAAGCAGTGGTGGTTGTATACATAAACAGTTTTCAGTCCATCTCGGTTCAAGTTACAGTGCTGTGATAACCTTCATTACGGTTTAACTCGTGTGAAAGAGTTTGTGACACTTCAGGCTCCAAACAAGAGTAATGATAACACAAATTATAAAAATGGCTTACTATAAAGATGATGATCATCGTCGTCGTCATCATCATCATCATCACACAGTCATATTCATAATCATAATCATAATAGTTAAATCCATTTAATTGTTCAGCGCAAAACAGTCCATGTCGGAGAACGCTCGTTGCACCTCACATAAAAGATGTGAAAAACGGTTTACACATTCAAGTTGTTTTAATGATTTTATTAGACAAACACACAAATGTTTTTACGTAGACATTATCGCTGTGTTACAACAGTCTTAGATCTCTTCTTAGATGTTTTGACCCATACCGAAAAAAACTGGCTTCCTGTAATTGCTTTGTCTAGACACTGTGTCTTCGGATTTCTTTGTCGGTCTTTATCCACTGAAAACACTTTTCTGGCTCGTCCAAAATGTCTCTTCTGTCTTGTCCAAATTATTTCATTCACGATAGACTCAACTCTTAGAGTCCTACTTTTTTTCTTTCTTGAACCCCGTGCACGCAGAATTCTCCAGCACTCTTTCTTTTTATTCAACTTCTTTTTTTTTTTATTGGACATATCGTAGTTCCCTCATTCCCCACCCCCGTGGGGATGGTGGGGTCTAAATTGATGGTGTCCTCACTTTCTGGAAATTTTGTTAGAAATTTCCTCCTTTTTGTCACTCTTTTGATTCTGCCTTGTTCTGCCTTGTTCTTTTAAATTCTTTCATTTCTTTCTTTCTCATTTTCTGCCTTGCTGGTCCATTCTACATATTTTCAGTCTACTCGGATTGATAATTGGATCCGTCTATTAATTGTAGTTTCAGCTCCTAAGAAATTTAAACTGCTTAGTGGCGATTTTAGACACCATAAGCTACTTTTTATGTATGTTTTTGTGTACTTAGTTATATTTACGCATTTGCATTCATGTATAATGCTCCGGTGATAAAGTCGGCGGAATGGTTAACACCAGAAGTCATTTCAATGAATGCAATGAGACATGAAGGCCCCCTTAACTCTTTCCCCTGGTTTTCCTTATTCTAGGTCATTGATGTATTCTGAGAAGGTTATGGCTGTTACATAGCTCTAAGCAGTGGGCTTGGCTTTAAACGCTACTGATGATGATGATGACGATTATGATGTTGATGATGATAAATAATGATAATGATAACAACAACGATAATAATCATCATCATCATGATGGTGACGACGACGACGATGACAATGATGATGATGACGACGACGATGATGACGACGACGACGATAAAGTAGTAATCAAGGGTAAGATCATTTCATGACATGAAAGTGTATATAAAATTTTACGTTTAGAATTTGTTCAATAGGGAATCTTCTCATTGGGATAGTTCTGTGTAGGCTCCATCCAGATCTGCTGGAAAATCAGGGTCAGACTCCTTGAGCTTGCGCAAAATACTAGCAACGTCTTGAAATGGAGGTGGGGGAACCGGACTTACTAGATACTAAACTGGCACTACCAAAATGATGGAAATATTCAGACGGGCAACGAACAGGCCATTTTTACGTTTGCGGGCTGGGATTGAACTCGAGACATCAGATCTCGAGTCCATGAGTTTATTAAAAGAACTAAGCAGTTCAGATAGGTGTATAGATATATCACCCTAACATTCCGACGCGATCGTAAGAAAACTGAAACTGAAATGTCTCTCCAGCATCAGGGCCGATCTGTCGTGGGATCCTGTCGTTTATCGGCCATCTGTTCATGTTTGTGATGGGGTCAGCCAGTAAGTAGTTCACTGATTAGTCTGACTGTGGCTAACTCTGTTGGTACTGCCCTGGACTCAAGATTTGGTGTCTCAAATTCAGTCCACGACTGCAACATAAAAACTAGCCTGTTTGCTGCCCATCTTGATGTTTCAGTCATGCTGGTGGTATCGGCATGCTGCTTAGTATTTCATGGTTTCCATTCTCCCAACCCCCTCCCCCCCTTCCCCAATTATTCAAGGCGCTGCGAAGGATAGGGTTTTGCGAAGGCTTTCAAAGGGACTGCCAGATAATTACTGGCAGATTTGGGTGGGGTACATATGGATTTGTCTGAGTGTGATGAATTTCTCTTGAACAAACTCCGAATTCCATCATTATCTTCAGTCTGCCATTGCCGCAGGCTGGCTTGCTCTTCTGAAAGATCTGTATACTCAGCATCTCGTGTCTCGGGTTTAATGCCACCTCGCAGCATAAAACTGACCTGTTGGCTGCCCATCTTAATGTCATAAAATTGGCCTGTTGGCTGCCCATCTTAATGTCATAAAACTGTCCTGTTGGCTGCCCATCGTAATGTCATAAAACTGGCCTGTTGGCTGCCCATCGTAATGTCATAAAACTGGCCTGTTGGTTGTCCATCTTAATGTCATAAAACTGGTCTGTTGGCTACCCATCGTAATGTCATAAACTGGCCTGTTGGCTGCCCATCTTAATGTCATAAAACTGGCCTGTTGGCTACCCATCTTAATGTCATAAAACTGGCCTGTTGGCTGCCCATCTTAATGTCATAAACTGGCCTGTTGGCTGCTCATCTTAATGTCATAAAACTGGCCTGTTGGCTACCCATCTTAATGTCATAAAACTGGCCTGTTGGCTGCCCATCTTAATGTCATAACTGGCCTGTGGCTGCCATCTTAATGTCATAAAACTGGCCTGTTGGCTGCCCATCTTAATGTCATAAACTGGCCTGTTGGCTGCCCATCTTAATGTCATAAAACTGGCCTGTTGGCTACCCATCTTAATGTCATAAAACTGGCCTGTTGGCTGCCCATCTTAATGTCATAAACTGGCCTGTTGGCTGCCCATCTTAATGTCATAAAACTGGCCTGTTGGCTACCCATCTTAATTTCATAAAACTGGCCTGTTGGCTACCCATCTTAATGTCATAAAACTGGCCTGTTGGCTGCCCATCTTAATGTCATAAAACTGGCCTGTTGGTTGTCCATCTTAATGTCATAAAACTGGCCTGTTGGCTGCCCATCTTAATGTCATAAAACTGGCCTGTTGGCTGCCCATCTTAATGTCATAAAACTGGCCTGTTGGCTGCCCATCTTAATGTCATAAAACTGGCCTGTTGGCTGCCCATCTTAATGTCATAAAACTGGCCTGTTGGCTACCCATCTTAATGTCATATAACTGGCCTGTTGGCTGTCCATCTTAATGTCATAAAACTGGCCTGTTGGCAGTCCATCTTAATGTTCAGCTCATTCTGGTGTGTCAATTAGCGTTGAATAGGTTCCATTCTCACTCAACCCCATTTTAGTATCTTAAGAGAGTAAACAGTTTTGTGCAGGATCAAGGGCTTTAACAGATAATTGCTAGGAGACTTGGTGGAGCGCATATGGAATTGTCCGATAATGATAAATTCCTGTTGAACAAACTCCAACTTAAACTCTTGTGACCTGTGTGTACCCTGCCACACACATGTCCTTACACAACCTCTGCCCAGCCGGAAAGATTATGTTACCGTGACCCGTACAGATAAGACCAGTCATAACCTTTGGAGACAGAAAACCTATAACGGTTAGGTCGGGTATTGTTGACGTTATTGCTATCCTCTCTCTCTCCATATCTTTCACGCCGAGTATTTGTTGTTCCCCGACCTCGATTAACTCTCTCCGTCCGGCAGATAATCTCTAGCTATCAACTCACTCACACTGCATGGGCTGGCTAAAAACCTGTGGTGAATGTGTGTGGGCTTTGCTGGGGACTTTGAAGTGAGTGTCGACTGAGTGGTATCACATTGAGTGGATCCGTCTGTCTGTTATGATACTCAACAGTTTGAAAAATGTTCAATAACGGTTACTGTTCGATTCATTTATTATGCAGTGACAGAAACGTACACCTTGGGATTAGCAGAGGTTCTCGGTTAAAACGAAAAGAAGCAAACAAGGATAAAAACACTAAAACCCAAGTCTATAACATGAGATGAAAGAATTAGGTATTAATTGTTATATTTGCTTTGACAGAACTTGTTCGTTTGTGATTAACGGAGGTTAAAGGTTAAAACAGCCTCCGGTAAACAAGATTATAACCATTATATCCTGAACAAAAAAATCTACACTCAAAAGAACGATATTTTTCTCTAGGGTCATATTTAAATTTCCCCCAAGACTTTGCCAGCGCGTAGGGCTTATGCCCCGGTACAGGGCTTCTGTCGTGATCCTTTTGGATCTTTCCATCACATGACTTATATAATGTCAGCGCATGTAGAATATAGTCCCGAGCGCGGAGTCGTAATCTTGTTAAACTGAAATTGAAATTGAAATTGAAATTATTTTCCCACATGCAGACAGGTGCATGGGTGCAACTTTTTCCGTTTGACGACGGAATCCGTTTTTTCAAAAGAGTCAGAAACAGAAAATCCGTTTTTTGAAAAAGCTTCAGCGTCTGGGGATTTACGCCCTCCAGACCCCCTATACCGGGCGCAGTCGACACTGGACCCCTTTCAGTTTTTTTTACTTTTTTCTGAGTTGCACCCTTGCAGGCGTGCACATATTTTTTTTATTTTTATCTACGGATTCAGTTTGCTACAGGCGGCTCTACAACACTCGGATGATTGTGTGTGCTCTATTCTATAAATGCTTTGATAAGAATCCCAAAGCATGAAATATGAAATAAGTCGTTCTCGTAAACCCTTTACATTAGTGTTGACGTGAGTTCTGTGTAACCTACATGTTTTGATGATAATGATGATGGACTATCCCGTCAAACCGATGGATGATTACGCATACTGGTCTTCGGGCGCCTGATGTGGGTTTTCATGTGCAATAGAAGACCTGGAGGCACATTGCATGGGAAGGAGTCCTGCGGCCTTTGATTCTTCTTCTGCCAGTCCCTCTTTTATTGAATAGCTGTGCTGTTCAAATGTGATCGTGCCCTGTGTGTTCTGCTGTGGCCAGTTTACTCAGTTGCAGGCAGTGTCCTCCTAGTTGGTGGTGTTGATGCCACAGCCGATCAGGTTTGCCTTCAGATTATCTTTGTCTTGCTTTCGTGGTCTTTACTGGTCACTGTATCTCTGTTCAGCTTTCTATATGGGAGCATTTTTGGGATGCAGTTGTCTCCCATACGTACAACGTGTCCTGTCCAGCGAAGCTGACACTTGATAAGTAGACGTGTAGTGCTTGGCAAGCCACACTACTTCAAAACTTGAATGTTGGACACTCTATCTGAACATGTGATGTTGCAGATCCTGTGCAAACGTTTTTTGGTGGAATCCCCTCCGTCTGTTCAGGTTCTACGTTTAAAAGTGTTCTCTTTCTTAGATTCATTTGTCATCATAGCCATCGAAATACATTTTCACCGTCAGAGGTTCCTGCTAAAAGTAAGATAAAGTTAGCTGTAAGATAAAGTTTGCCTTACAACGCTGACGTCATAGGGAGTGAAGTGGTAGAGACCTCGACTTTTCTTGAGTCAGCATTACGAGCTGACTGCTCGTCTGTCCGTCGCTGTTTTATCTTAACCAATCCTGATCAGGATCAGATACCCATTCACAGAGTTAACGAGAAACACCCTGGGATGCCCGATGGTACCCAGAACACCAGTGCTTTACCACTCTTCGGACAATTATCATTCAAGTTCCCCACCCTACACGATAGCCATTTCGTCAGACTTGGAGTGGGGGGTGGGGATGCTGTCCATGCGCTGTATAACACCTTGTATTCCAATGGAAACTTCCACCTCGTGATATGTTGGCTATAAGAAATGATTTGTAACCAAGTTGAAATGTGATACGCTGCTAAAAGTCTGGACCCAGAAATTTCCTTGCAAAAGCTTACCTGTTCATCCAGCTCTTCCATTGTTGATATCAAAAACGCTCGTCCCCCGATTATACTCCAGTCATTCTCGTGGTTTCAGTGATTCCTAAGTCCCGTCCTCTTTCCCATTTTCAAGACCTTGCTGACGCATAGAATTTTGCGCAGACTCAAGGAGTCTGCCAGTTAATTTCTAGCAGATTTGGGTGGAGCGCATGTAAACTTGACCTAATACGATGACTCCTTGAACATACTCCAGAGTCCACATGACCAGGCCAGAGCACAAAGATTGTATACAAAATGATAAAAGGCAGAGAATATAAAGACAGACACAGGATATAGTATGCCCCCGCTCTTTAGCTGCCGGGCGTCCGATGATAAAATGATACTGGGTATTCACTAAATAGAGACACCTGAAATAGAATCAAGAACGCCCGTTTAATTCACAGAACAAGACAGGCGCACATGTTCTGCCAACTGGCCTTTGTCAAGAGTACAACAACAACAAAAACAACAAAAACTGAGGGAGAAAAAAGATATTTCCCTGGACGTTTTGTTGAGCAGAAGAACATGACAGAAATTTCATATACGTCTTCTTTGTTATCTTTTGTGCACGCTTGACAAAGGCCTAGCCTGAAGGTTTGCACCTGTCTTGTTCTCATTCTATTATTCAATTTTCTCGTGTTTCTGGTTTCGGTGTGCATGGATGGACCTTGGCAATCGTCTTGACTTGGAGCTGATTTTTGGTGTTTTCTTAACTTCTTCACTGGCGTCCTCCCCTCTCGCATGGATTAACGATGAATGGCAGCAGTTGTCTGTCTGCGTGTCTTCTTTACGTGGTACCCATCTGCATGTCTTGTGAGACACACTCACGCACATACACAAACTCACACACACGCACACACACACACACACACACACACACACACACACACACACACACACACACACACACACACACACACACACACACACACACACACACACCCGTCGTGATGATGTGTGTCAAAGAGAGAGGGTATGTGTGTGTGTGTGAGAATGAGAGAGAGAGGGGGGAGGGGGAATGAGAGAGACAGACGGAGACAGAAACAAGTATACGTGCACATATGACCGCATGCACAGACGCTCCCTCATTTTGCATGTTTTCTTGTAGATTTTGTGTGTGCGTGTGTGTGTGTTTCTCCGTCTGTCTGTCTGTCTGTCTGTCCACTCTTTCTGTCTCTGTCATTGTGCTCCCCTCTCCCCCGTTCTCGGTTTCTGTCGAAGGTTGCTTAATAATAAAAATAACACTTTTACTGTGTTTATTCCATACCGTCAGGAATAATCTCTCTCTCTCTCTCTCTCTCTCTCCTCTCTCTCTCTCTCTCTCTTCCTCTCTCTCTCTCTCTCTCTTTCTGTCTCTCTCTCTCTCTGCTCTTCTGTCTCTGTCTCTGTCTCTCTCTCTCTCTCTCTTCAACATTTTTTATAGCTTGATATATTTTGTAGTTCACACCCTTTCATGAGGGACTATGGCCTAAGATGACTCATCTGAACTCTCTCTCTCTCCTTCTGTCTGTCTGTCTCTCTGTCTCTCTCTCTCTCTCTCTCTCTAAATATATATAACACACACACACACACACACACACACACACACACACACACACACACAATAATAATATATATATTATATATAATATATATTCTTGCTGTCTCTTTCGCTGTCTCTCTTTATCCCCTCCCTTTCTCTGTGTCTTTGTCTCTCTCATTGTCTCGCTTTTTCTCTCTCTGTCTCGCTCTCTCTCTTTTCTCTCTCTCTCTCTCTCTCTCTCTCTCTCTCTCTCCTCTCCTCCCCTTCTCTCTCTCCCCCTTCTCTCTCTTTTTCCTTCTCTGTTTGTGTGAAACACGTATTAAAATTACATTTCCCTTTCTGTCTGACGGTTGTGGTGATCGATAAATGGATGAATATCGATCGGCTGACGACATGGTGGAGCCATTTCCCTTTCTGTTTGCCAGTAATCGAATGTGTGGATGGATTTGCCTCTCTCGCATTTTCCTCTCAAAATAGTATACTAGAATTTGTGGTTTGTGTTAATTTAGGAGGGATTGATGGCATCGGATAGCTCCATATTTGCTCAGTCTGTTGCCCACTCTCCTTGAGCCTGCGCAAAACGCTATGCGCTGGCAAGGTCTTAATATGAAAAAGATGGGATTGGCAAAGAAAATGAAAAAGATGGGATGCAAAATGAAAAAATGGATAAGAAAAAGAAGATGGTGGAATTGATCAAAAAATGAAAAGATGCAAAGAAATGAAGATGGATGCAAGAAAATGAAAAGAGGATGCAAAGAAATGAAGAAGATGGGATGCGAAGGACCTATGAAACATTAACTGACTCATTAAATAATTAGAGTATTAAGATTGGGCAGTAAACAGGCCAGCGTTTATGTTGTGGGCTGGGATGAACTCGAGAACGGGTCTTCATTCAATCCACGGCTCTCTCACAAGAGACAGTCAGCCCACTCTATAATGGAGTTTGTCTGTCTCATAATATTCTCGCAGTGGAACATTGCAGAATTGCGTGACAGTATCCAGCAATAATTCAGTCGAGGATAGTGTTGCAACTAGGGAAAAACTTAAACACTCTAGGGAAAACAAACAAGCCAGTCAAGCCATGTTTTAATTATTTCGCTGACATGTGGATGTATGTTGGATTTTATTAATAAAATATTGAGTAGTGAAAGATTTATGTGATTGATTGATTGATTGATTGGATACATGGATGATTGGGTTGATGGGTACATTCATTGACTGACTGATTGATTGATTGACTGATTAATTGGTTGGTGGGTGGATGGATAAATAGATAGACAGACTGACTGACTGACCAACTGATTGTTTTCTTTGTTAATGTTTTCGAAATTGTGATGATGAAAGTTGGTGAAATCGTTGAAAGAGAACCCATACGTGTGTGTGTGTGTGCGTGCGTGCGTGCGTGTGGTGCGTGTGTGGCGTGTGCGTGTGTGTATGTGTACGCAGCAGATACCATAATTGTCTTAATTTTGAATTAAGCCAAAAGACATTCAGAAAAATTTTATGAAAGACCTTGAAGATGCATGCACAGACACTCGTGCATTATTGAGTACATGATGTGAGAGTATTGGACGAGTACACACACGCGCACGTGAAAGCAACACGCACGCACGCGCGCGCGCCACACACACACACACACACACACACAAAAAACTCAAAACACATACACACAAACTCACTCACACACACACACTGTGACACACACACACACACACACACACACACACACACACACACACACTCACACACACACACACACACACACACACACACACACACACACACACACACACACACACACACACACACACACACACCACACACAGAAGGGCTGTGAGAAGCAAACTTAGTCTCCTCATGTTGATAGAAACAGTCTCCCGGGGTTTTGTTTGTTTGTTTGTTTGTCCTTGTTGTTATCGCTTTCGTTTGTTTGTTTTTGTTTTTTTTAACAGACGTTGAAAAATAAATACGCATCAGCTTGATTATAAAACATGTCTGTTGTTTGTTTTAGAGCTGAGTGGGGCCCAGCAGACAACACGTTGCTAGCCGGTGAATGGACGACATGTCTCAGGAAAGGGATTCCAAACACCGCTGTTGATGGTGACACAGTCCTGCTGATGTTACTGTCGTGACAACACCACATCGTGACAGGGACCAGTTCTGTACTGCCGTGACAACCACAGTCGTGACAGGGACCAGTGCTGTACTGCCGTGACAACCACAGTCGTGACAGGGACCAGTCCTGTTGCTGTGCTGCCGTGACAACCACAGTCGTGACAGGGACCAGTCCTGTTGCTGTGCTGCCGTGACAACCACCATCGTGACAGGGACCAGTGCTGTACTGCCGTGACAACCATAGTCGTGACAGGGACCAGTCCTGTTGCTGTGCTGCCGTGACAACCACCATTGTGACAGGGACCAGTCCTGCTGCCGATGCTGTCGTGACAACCACCATCGTGACAGAGAGCAGAGTTTTGGACAGTGTGCAGACACAGAAACATCAAAAACCACTTCTCTCTCAGCAGGTTAAAAGCCAGCAGCCGGACGGGTTGAAACGTGTGTGTGGATAGTAATCGATTCCAGAGGCCCGCCCGTCGATGTTGTGTTTTCTCCTACAGAAGCCATCCCCATCCTCTGGCATTGCGCCCAATTTGTTTGCTGACCAGAGGAATAGATCCCAACTTCGCATAAGAAGAAGGAAAAAGAGATAAAGAAAACGAGGGGAGGAAGAGAGACAGACAGGCAGACAGACAGAGACAGACAGAGAAAGAAAAAGACAGACAGACAGAGAAGAGACAGACAGAGAAGAAAAAAGTCAGATAGACAGAGAAGAGAGTCAGACAGACAGACAAACAGACAGACAGACAGAGAAGAAAAAAGACAAATAGTCAAAGAAAGGAGGGGGTAAGGACCAGAAAAGAAGAAAAGAAAATCGTTTGAGCATTTCGCTGCCGACTCGCTATCAGCGTCTTCTCAAGAGTTTGTTTCCTGAAACACAAGAGAGAGGGATAGAGATAGAGAGAGGGCAGGCCAGACTGATCGATCTGCTGTCAAGGCAAGTTGGTCGACAAAATCAAGTTATCACAAGCTTCGCTGAGAGGAAACTCCCGTCTTGGGACTTGTAGAGGGCACTTCGACTTAAAGAGACGCCAGAATCGGTGGTGATTTGTTCAGGGGAAAGAGAAGTCATCGTGCTGGTTTCCGTGTGGTGACGGGAGAATGATTCTCATATGAAGGCTGCAAGAAGACAGGAAGGTGTAAGAAAATAACAGCCAAAATAACCGATCGAACAACCAACCAACCAACCATCTAACTAAACACTCAAACAGTCGATTGACCAACCAGCTAAACAACCAAACAAACGACCGATTGACTAACCAACTAACCAACTAAACAACCAACCGATCGACCGTCCAACTAACCAACTAAAAGGTGATCGAAACTAACAAAAGCCGACCAGCAAGCGAACAAGGTATCCAAAAGTTGTGAAGTGGGTCTACATTGACCGGCAGACATTCGCCATTGCAGTCGTAGTTTGAAGCTGTTCAAGCCAGTTTTGTGATTGGCAGTAATTGTATAGATAGATCTGCCTTATCGTTTAGATCATAAAAGTTCTGATTGTTGAAACTAGAAAAACACACCACGAAGGTGTTTCTGAATATTGAATGTAAGAAAATTACCCCCATAAAGCCTGCAAAAGAGCAAAATGTATGAAGAAAATACTGCGTGTTTGACAAAAGGAGCTCTGAATTGAAGCGTCTTTTCTCTTCCTGCGTGTTGGACAAATCTTGTTCCGTGGTGATATATTAATCCACTTGGAAAACAGCGGGCGTGTTGGCTACTGTCAACTCCTTTAGTGTATGAATTAAACAAAATTCGTGATTAAGGGAAAATCTGTTTACTTCATTTTTTTTTTGCCGTAACTCCCCGAAGATTCACAGGGGCGTCGAACTAAAGGACTGTTTACCAGATTTCTCCATCTCTGCCGGTTATGTGCCGACCAGCAAGCGAACCAAATATCCAAAAGTTGTGAAGGGCATCTACGTTAACTGCTTGGTGTCTTCCAAATCTGTGCTATCATATGCTGTGCAAGAGGTGGTGACAGTGGTTGTGGTAGATCTTAATTGTCAATAAAATTTCAACACACAGTTTAAAAAAAAAACAAGCGTGTGGGCAACTATCGAGTGCTGAAGTGTCCGCCGACTTAGTGTCAACATGGACTATGCAAGAGTGGTTGTAGTGTTTTTGGTAGTTGTGGCTGTGGAGGCAGGGATGGGAGCAGACAGATGGTTACCCCAGTGATGAAGAGTTGTGTCCACAAGGTTGCTGTGCTGATGATGTGTGTGCTGGTCATGGCAGACGGAGTGGTCGGTGCCAGCTCCATCGTCTGGTCACCAACCAGGGCTCCCACCAGTGGTACGTGAGTGGGGGGAGGAGAGGTGGGGGCTGTGGCGGGATGATGTTCGTGTGTGTAGTGTGGTGTGTATGTGTGTGAGCGTGTGTGTGTGTGAGCGTGTGTGTGTGTGTGAGAGAGAGAGAGAGAGAGAGAGAGAGAGCGCCCGCGTTTCTGCGCAATATTGATTTATCTGTTTTTGTTAGGCAGGAACTACCAGCTTAGATTTCTTTATTCATGTAGGGCTTGAAGTCTGTAAGTTTTCAGTGAATCATACTACCTACCAAAGAAATAGTTAAGCTACATCACTTGGCAAATATGGTGAAGTCTGTGGAATAATTAATCTTCACGCTGATACAGTTTTGGGCGAAGTGAATTCGCGCATCTTTCTGCGTCTGTATCTGTCTGTCTGTCTGTCTCTGTCTGTCTGTCTGTCTGTCTGTCTGTCTCTCTCTCTCTCTCTCTCTCTCTCTCTCTCTCTCTCTCTCTCTCTCTCTCCTCTCTGTCTGCCCGTCTGTTCCTCTCTCTCTCCCTCTCTTTCTCTCTCTCTCCCTCTCTCTCTCCATCATTCCAAAATATTGTGGGATTTTTCGGCCCCGACCGGTCTCGTATCCAGAGATACGGGATGCCTTACTAAGGTTGTTCGGATTTCCTGATCAACACTGCAGGTGATGTATCTCTTTAGCCTGGTTGACGCCAGGAGACATTATGGAACTCGGTGTAGAGTACATCCTGTCACGCAGTCTCAATCCAGAATGGAACTCTATGGCATGACCAGTATCATTCCCTTGATCATCATCACCATAGCATTGTGAAAAACTGTCCCAGATTCTGTGGCCTTTGATGCACTGTTCTCATGGTGAACTCAGTTTCGGTGTGTTTGGTGGTGTGTTGGAGAGCTGGAATAAGCGGTGTGGGAGTAGTGACTTAGGTGTAGTGCAGAAGATGGGGCAACAAGGGAAATAATATAACATTTCTTGGCGGGGTGCCGCTACAGGCTTTCAACCTCGCAATATTGTAACCTGCAGTTAACACAAATTTCTGTATCAAAGTGTGCACTGTGATGCAAGATTGTATGGTTAGGTGTGGAGACAGACGGGTGGATACATAAACACAAAAAAATCCGAAGGGGAACACGCACACACACTCGCGCGCGCGTGCACACACACACACACACACACACACACACACACACACACACACACACACACACACACACACACACACACACACACGTACACACACACACACACACACACACACACACACACACAACACACACACACACACACACACACACACACATGGACTGACAGCATTGCAGAATAAAGGGAGAAACCATTTGCGCAGACCCAGGGTTTGGCACACAACCGACAGAGGAATCTAGTGAACAGTTCTTAGAGTGCCGCCCCAATGGCTCTTCATAGAGTTAAGAAAGAAGATGGTGATTAGAAAGTGCATTCGAGTTTTCACGTGTGCTAATTAGTGTGTGTGTGTGTGTGTGTGTGTGTGTGTGTGTGTGTGTGTGTGTGTGTGTGTGTGTGTGTGTGTGTGTGTGTGTGTGTGTGTGTCTGTATCTGTGTCTGTGTCTGTGTATACAGACATTACGTGCTGGACGTGCAACAACAAAGCCAACAACGAGGAATGTAACAACTGGGCACCTGATCTCAAATGTCCCATCAGTAAGTCACTGTTTCACCGTCACCTCGCCTGTATGCATCCACTTTGTGCTGGGTTTCAAGATTTAGTTTATGGGTTTTGTTGTTGTTGTCGTTGTTGTTGTTGTTGATGATGATGGTCATGATGATGATGATGATGACATTATCGTTAGCTCTTTGTTTTGTTTGTTTTTATTTCTTTTTGTTTCTTTGTTTTTTAACGTTCCAAATTTTCTCCTATGCATGTATGCACATTGTTTTGCCCACACTATGCAGGTGGTATGTTGCTGCACAATCTGCGTATTCTGTTTTAGGTAGGCGTGCATGCTGCATGTTTTCATGTTGCCACAAGCCACCGGATACTGACATGACTTGCTATCAATATGACTTACATAGTTACAAGATCGTTAACGTGCATAGTCAGTGCTCTGCATGCATACACACACACAGTGGGTTTAGACATTTTAGTCCTTTTCTCCCCGCTAGGCGAAGCAGCAGGGAAGTTTTTTGTTTGTTTGTTTGTTTTGTTTTTTGTTTTGTTTTGTTTTGTTTTGTCTTTTTCTCCAAATTTTTGTATTTGGTGATTGTTCGTTTGTGATCTTACGTCTACGCTTGACAAAGGCCAGTTGACCGAAATTTTGCTCCTGTCTTGTCTGGTTGTATTAAACATGCGTTCTGATTCTTTGTTCGAGTTTTTAATTGACATTGGTAGGTTTGCAAACATGGTGACCTGGGAGATTAGAAAAATCCCCACGCTTTACCACCAGACAGGAGGTTCCAGACAGGATGAACACAGACCCTCCGATTGGACAGTCTGACGTCTTAACCACTTGGCTACCTTGCCTGTTGTGTTCATGTTTGGTTCTAATATTTCGCTTTTTTTTACCCTTCTAATATTTCGCTTTTTTTACCCTTAGATATCAATTCCGCCCTGAATATGGACATATCTTTCAGAAGACATTTCTGTGAAGAAAAGGAGCATGGTTTTTAACTGTTGTCTTTTATCTTGACCGGGTTGTCGTTTTTGACGTGGTGTTAGCCCTGATATGGCTGTAGTCGGCTGGGCTATAAGCAGTATGAACTTGAATATATAACTTGTGTAGAAAAGTGTGATGGCTGGGAAATGTATTCATTCTGTCGGCGTTCAGTTTAGCTGTCAAACGAGCGGGGCAGACCAGACAAGGTTTTATACTTGTATTATATTTTCTTCCTCTTTGGTATTCAGTAGTGATCTCAAACATTTAACGCATCGTAGGTCATGTACGTGTACTGAATGTTGTATTTGAATAGGTGACTCTACAGCTATGGAGACTTGGTATATTATGGAAGTGGGAGATTTTTTGACTTTCAGATTTAATGAGTTTCAGTTCTGACAACAGCCTTTTGCGGTTTCAGACATTTATTTGAAAATGTTCCTGTTCATTGTTTTTCATAGCATGTTGTATTCAGCCTTCGTGTTTGAGACTTTGATTGACACCTTTGCATGATGGATAAAAGGTGGAGATTTTTCCTATCTCCCAGGTCGACATATGTACAGTCTTGGGAGTATCTAAACCTTATTCGTGTGTACACACATGGAGAATATCAAATATTTAATTTGGAAACCCTGTAAGCCATATCAGTGGCTGGCTTATGGAATATGAAAACATTCACATAGAAGCCGGGTGAAGATGGAGTATGCAGCTATGTAGCAACATACTGCCTGCACGGGCATGGACAAAGACAACATGCATACACACGTTCAGGATAATTCGGAACGCTATTACAATTAAAAAGAAGAAGAAAACCATAATGCACTTGATTCCATGATGTTCTTTCGTGTTGCACTCAAACTGTTTTTCCTTGTTGTTTTGGGGCCTTATATAATTGGCCTTATGTTTTAAATCATGGTGTATTCAGTTCCACAGTATTTCTTTTTTTTTCTTTTTTTTTCATGATGTGTTCAAACTGTTGTCTAATGTTCTTTTCAGACCATGTTATGTTGAAACTGTTGTTCTATACTGTTTTCATTCCTTTTTTTTTTTATAGCAGAGTATGTCATCTCATGTTGTTTTCGTTTCATTCCATGTTGTTGTTGTTGTTGTTGTTGTTGTTGTTGTTGTTGTTGTTGTTGTTGTTTTATATAGCAGAGTATGTTGTCACATGTTGTCCCCCGTGGGGATGCCGGGGGCTCTTTCAGTATGAATAGTATCCCCACCTTCTAGAAATTCTGAGCTAGAAATTTCCTCTTTTCTGTCACTCTCTTTGTTTCTGCCTTGTTGCTTTGCTTTCTGTCATATCTACCTATCACTTTCTGCCTTAATGGTCCATTCACCTGTATGTGTTCAATAAAGTCTTACGAATTTTTTCTTAGGATTGAGTACATGTATTAAGTGCATTTTTGACTCTAGGGAGGTGAGATATGCAGAAGCAATTTTAGGTAATTTATGCCTGTTTATATATGTTTTGGTGTCCTTATGTATGCATATATTTGTATTCAGGTGTGGTTTTTACATCTCTCGTGTGTGATAAATTGGACGGAGTGGTCAACGCCAGGGGCATGTCCTTAGATTATGTGCGCGAATGTATTGATATGTGCACTTAATTTTCTTTTCTTTTTTTTTCTCCCGTTGAAGTTTTGTATGTTTTGAAGCGGTTATAGCCCTGATATGGCTCTACGCAGTCAGCTGGGCTTTGAACAACAATAGCAATAACAACAACAATCTCATGTTGTTTTCAGATCATGCTGGACTCAGTGTTATTCTGATCGTTTTACATTAGTGTCCCATGCGCTATCCAGTGTTTTACAGGGCAGGCTGGCTCTTGTGGTACAGCCATGGACTTACTTGGTTGACCGTCGGGTCTACTTTATTAATGGTTGTGGGTTCGAACCCCGGGGCACACTGGCGTTTTCACTGCCCATCTTAACATAGTTGTTGTTCTAGTGGTGTCCTTTGTAGGAATGGTTAAGTCCCCCCTGTCCCCCGCCACTTACCTGGGATGGTTATCCCCGTCGGCCATAACACCTGATGTAGGTGCCGACGTAAAACTGAACCAAATCAATCAATCAATCAATCATGTCTCATGTCTCGAGTTCAGTCTCAGTCAGCAATATAAAAATCTGGCTTGCTTCTTGTCCATCTGCTTGTCACGTTTTATGAAGACAAAAGCTATCTACATGGAAGCAATTAAAGACAAACATACACTGTATTGTCATCACCATCTGTACGTCTGGCAGTCAAGGAAACTAGTCATTTATGAATTTATCTTATATCATGTTTATGACTAATACATGTTTTTTGTCCTCGATATGATTAACATCATTTAGATACCTCTTGAATGGATTAATGTGCAGAGTGACGTTATCATGTTTTACATTTATGAGAATAATGCTTAATGCTCCTCTCATTCTGGTGGTGTGTCAGCTTAATATTTCGTAGGTTGTGTGCGTGCCTCCACCTCCGTCCCGCCTCCATCCCTCCTGTTACCCCAAACCCCGCATTTCAAGGCCTTGCCAGCATTAAGATTTTGCGCAGGCTTGAGGAGTCTATTTGATAATAGATGGGAGGTTGGGTGGAGCGCATATGGAATAGTCCGGGAGCAACGAATACCTTTTGAATAAGCTCACACTTCTAAACTCCCTGTGAAACAAAGTCCCATGTTCTTTTCATACAATGTCCCGTTCTTTTGTTGAATATGGTGTTTCAGACGACTTGTCTTGTCTTGCCTTGTTTTGTTTTGTCTTGTCTTGCCTTTTCTTGTCTTGTCTTCTTTTTGTCCTCTTACCTTGCCTGTCTTGCCTTGTCTTGTCTTGCCTTGTCTTTGTCTTGTCTTGTCTTTGCATTAATTACGCGTTCTCTATTTTTGTGCGGTTTCTTGTCCTGCCTGCTTTCTTGAATTCACTCTAATTTAGACATCTTGTATTCAGTTATGTCATGCAGTTTTTAGGGTAAGTAGTGTGTCAGACATTTACCTCAAGCTACAGTTGCAGGATGTTTGTTTTCATACTGTTTAAGTCTAAAATTTATTCAAGACGGATTCCATGGCACTCGAACAGTTCCATATGCGCTCCTCCCAAATCTGCAAACAATTATGTGGCAGACTCCCTGAGCCTGCGCAAAAACCCTAAGTGATGCCAAGGTCTTGAAATATGGACGGAGGGGGTGGGGATGGAGAGAAGGATCTCTGAAATACTAAGCCGACACCACCAGAATGATGGAAACATTAAGATGGTGCAGCGAACAGGCCAGTTCTGAATGTTACGGGCTGGAATTGAACTCAAGATATTGTATCTGGAGTCCACGGCTGTATGAGATCAACCAACCAGCCCGCGAAAAAAAAAATATGGCCGGCTGGAGGATTGAACCCACAACCCTTGCGTTATGAGCATAGTGATCTCACAACTGAGCTCATGGGCCACTTAGGCGTTATTTTCAAACAGTTGTCCGATGACTACCACATCCTTCATCCACCCCACCGGACTGACTGACTCAGGTGTAAATAGACGCCAACACACAAACACATGCATACACATATAGATAACATACATACATACATATCAGGTACATACACACACACACATACACACATACATACATACAAAAAATACATACACACACATACATGCACACACACACTCACACACTCGCATACACAATCACATACACAGACACACACACACACACACACACATACAATCACATACACATGCACACACACAACACGCACACACACACGCACACGCACACACACGCACACACACACACACACTCACATGTATAGACACACACAGACACACATAGATACACACACAAACACACACACACACACACACACACACACACACACACACACACACACACACACCACACACATCACTTAAAACACACACACTCTCCTCTCTCTCTCTCTCTCTCTCTCTCTCTCTCTCTCTCTCTCTCTCTCACGTCTCTTGTTATAGACTAGTTTTATACTCACAAATATCTAATGTTGTTTCCAGACCACACCGTGTGTCAGACAGTGCACAGGTTCAGTTCCCCGGGAGCCGTGAGTGTTCACGTGACCAAGCGCTGTGTTCACGCCACAGCCTGTAGCCCTCAACATGTGGGATGTTCACAGGACAAACTCACAGGACAACAGGTCAGTCACCCTCACACTGTACTCTGCCGCCCTCCACTTTCCATACTGTATAGATAGATGGACGGATGGATGAATGGATGGATGGATAGATAGACAGACAGACAGACAGAGAGATAGATGGCGGCTGGCTGGTGGATGGCTAGATGGATGGATGGATAGATAGTAGGATAGATGGATAAATGGATGGATGGACAGATAGATAGATAGACAGACAGACAACAGACACGATGCTAGTTAGCTAGCTGGATGGATGATGGATGGATGGACGGACAGATGGATACATAGACAGACAGAAAGACAGACAGATAGATAGATAGACAGACAGACAGACAGATAGATAGGTAGGTAGGTAGAACGGTAGATTGTAGAGGGTCAAAGGGCTAAAATGAATAAATTATCTGATGCTGAATCTGTCTCATTTTCTGTATCTGTCCCTACCCCCCATCTCTCTCTGTTCTCTCTCTCGCTCTTTCTCTCTATTTGCCCCTCCCACTCCCTCTTTTTTCTAATCCCACGTCCCCTTTAGAACTAGATTAAAGATGTAAATTAAATGTGCACTATGTGGCTTTAAACAAGTCGCTTCACTGTGTACTTCCAAATACGTCGAAAGTCGTCGGCGAGGGGTTGTATGTGTCTGTGTGTTCGTGTGTTTATTTGTGCGTGAGAGAGAGAGAGAGAGAATCTTGTGTAGATGTGTGCACACGTGCGTGTGTGCATGCATGTGCATGTGTGTGTGTATATGTGTGTGTGGACGCGTGTGTGTGTGCTCACTGACGTGCTTGTGTTCGAGTTGAAGTGTTTGTGTGAGTGCACTGAAGAAGGCCAGCCCCTCTTGCCGTGAGGGCAGTACCAGTGTCCACAACACACAGCCGCTAACCCTTTTGATCCCTTTAACCCCTTGTTTGTCAGGGCTGTTGGCAGGGGGCCGGGAATCGCTGCACGTCACACCATGGTCAGAAAACACGTCTGGCCTGTCTTTGTCTTCCTCACCTCCTTTTTTTTTTCTATCTATCTTCTTTCTCTTTGCTTTGCGTTTCGAATATTGGTCACCTTCTTGGACGGTCAGTGTATCCGTCTGAAGCATGTCCCTGTTGGCTGAACCTTAACCCTTTGACTCCCGCACCCTATCCACCAACTGCAAAAACTTAACTCTTTGACTCCATCACCCTACACACCAGCTTCATGCAGGAAGCTGGTGGATATGGTGAGGAAGGCAAAGGGTTAAGGTTTTGCTTTGCAAGCATACTTGACAATGCACGATGCTGGTGGACAGGGTGCGGAAGTCAGAGGGTTAAAATCACGGAATACCTTAACAGTGGTAGACTGGATGTGGAAGATGGATCCACAGGAACTAGATAGACAAAAGGATTTCTTTTTAATTAGGGAGAGAGGGAGGATAACAAATGATAATAGTTTTCTTCCCACTTGTGTAGGGGAAGGTGAGATACTGGATACTGGATGTTTTATTCAGGTAGACCGTAGCCCCATATGAATGGGATATGAACAGCATTTAAACACTGTTCATAATTTCAGTGTGTAAGTAGTCCTCTACATTAAATGAAATTGGGTTGACAACACAATACAAACTTCATTCATATTGAAATTAAAGGTTTTGAAACAGTATCTTGAAATCCCCTTTGAAATTTAAACAGAAATGTTGCGAGCTTATTGATATTGTCTTCATTTCTGGGCGAGAACACCATGACAGGGGGAGAGAGAGAGAGAGACGGAGAGACAGACAGACAGCGAGAACCGGGAGTGAATGGGAAAGCACTGGTTCATTCTCTGTCCCCTCCCCTTTTTTTAGAAACATTTTCAGTGTGTTGCTGTTGATTTGGTTTGGTTTGGTTTTTGTTTGTATGTTTTGATTGTTTCTTTCTTTCTCTGGGGGTTGTTTTGTTTGCTTGTTTTCTTTATTTCGGTTTGCGTGTGTTTTTGTTTTCATCTGTGGGTTGCAATTCCCACGTGCACGCAAAAACACAGGTAGGCTTTTACGTGCATGGCCATATTTTCATTCCTCAGTCCGCCGGAGGGAACAGCAGTACACGAGCTTACTCAAAGGAGGAAAACATTTGCCTAAGTTTTTTTTTCCTTTGCATACTGCACGGTAAGTTACCAGTTATGTGAGACCACGAAAGTGTCTTCAGAGATGCTCAAATGCTATTTTGGCCGGAGAATTTTGGCCTCGTACCCGACCAATTGGCCTTTTTTCAGATTTTTGTTTTGTTTTGAGTTTTCTGTCCCCCATCCTGATTAGCGGATCATCCGGCTGACAGTGTTTTGGTGAGGTTACGACAGGTTTAGCAAGCCATACATAGCGGATGAACTGTTTGCTGAAGAAAATACATTCTACATGTACAGCATGATTCCCCGTTTAACAACAGACTGACAGCTTCATATGCGTGTGACACCTCCTTGAACAAACTGACGGAAAATTTACAACAAAAGTAATCCAAGTTTTCAAGCAGGCGTGTGTTTTCGTCTGTTGTATCCTGCTTTTTCTGTATTTGAGCTTGGAGTTGCCTTAAAGGGAAAAAACATACCCCTGTGGGAATGCCAGGGCTCTTTCAATATACATAGTATCCCGAATTCTAGAAATTCTGTGCTACAAATTTCCCCTTGTATGTCACTCTCTTTGTTTCTTTTTTCCTTCTTTGCTTTCTGTCATTTCTTCCTATCATTTTCTGCCTTGTTGATCTATTCACCTGTTTGTGTTCGATAAAGTCTTACGCACTTTTTCCAAGGATTGATGATTGGGTACATGTATTAAGTGAATTTTTGGCTCTTGCGAAGTGAGATATGCGGAAGCAATTCTAGGCAATTTAGGCCCATTTTTATATATGTTTCAATGTCCTTAGTTATGTTTAAATTTTTGTATTGTTTTTTTTTTTAATCCCCCGTGCGATAAATTGGACGGAGTGTCAACGCCAGGAGCATCTCCTTAGATTACGTGCGCGAATGTATTGATACGTGTACTGAATTTTCTTTTCTTTTTTTTTTCATGTTGAAGTATTGTATATGTTTTGAAACACTCATAGCCCTGATATGGCTCTACGCAGTCGGCTGGGCTTTAAACAGAACTAACAGTAACAGTAAATGGAAACTAGAAGCACAAAAATAGAATGGGAACGTGAATTCGTTTAAAAAAAAAGGTGCAAATTTTCGGCCAACAAGCCTTTGTCAAGCGTACACAAAAGACAACAAAGAACAAAGACACAAAAACTTATGGCGAAAAACAGCAGCAAGACTTCCCTTATGTTTTGTTGAGTAGGAGAAAATGGTGGATGTGATAGCAGTTCCCACGCTTATTCGAATAAACGAGTATGCTTATACGTGTTTGGCCGATTTTTATCATGTCATTAAGCTTTGGCGAGGAAAAAGAAAAAAAAAAAGAGGCGGGGGGGGGGGGGGGGGCGTGTAAAAACCATAATCCATTTTCGGTGGGGGGGTGCAAATGGGCGTTTTATTGCAGAAACTACCGATCACTAACATGACGT
>CM060305.1:88870989-88905989 GCA_030674185.1 Monoplex corrugatus
TCTCTGTCTCGCTGTCACTACCCTTCTCTGTCTCTCTCACTCTCTATCACTCTCTCTCTCTCTCTCCTTCTCTCCCTTTCTCTTTCTCTTTGTCTCTCTCACCATCCTTCTCTCTCACTCTCTCTCCCCCTGCCCTCTGTACCCATTCTCTCTCTCACCACCCTTCTCTCGCTCTCTCTGTCTGTCTATCTGTCTCCCTCTCTCCTTGTCTTTCTGTCTCTCCTCTCTTTCTCTCTCTCTCTCTCTCTCTCTCTCTCTCTCTCTCTCTTCCTCTCTTCCCCTTCTCTCTGACTCTGTCTCTTTTTGTTTCTGTCTCTCTCTCTTTCAGTTGTGCTTCTCTTTGTATTTCTCTTACACGTACACACACATCACCACAACTACACACACACACACACACACACACACACACACACACACACACACACCACACACACACACACACACACACACACCCCACACACGCACAGAGAGAGAGAGAGGGGGGAAGTCAGGATGCTTTATGAGTCCCTTAAGACGATAAGCAGTGTGAAAACAGCGGCAACTACCTTTCAAGGAGAGATTTAACCTGTTGGCTTATGTCCCCTTGACTCACACGAAAACTAGAATGAGTGCACTCACACAGCCTGTCTTGTGTGTTGTGGTACTGCCACAAACAGTTCTTAAACTTACTGTTTTCAAATTAATGTCAGCTGTACGTACATTGAAACTTACTGTTTTCAAATTAATGTCAGCTGTACGTATATTGAAACTTACTGTTTTCAAATTAATGTCAGCTGTACGTATATTGAAACTTACTGTTTTCAAATTAATGTCAGCTGTACGTATATTGAAACTTACTGTTTTCAAATTAATGTCAACTGTACTTATATTGAAACTTACTGTTTTCAAATTAATGTCAACTGTACTTATATTGAAACTTACTGTTTTCAAATTAATGTCAGCTGTACGTATATTGAAACTACTGTTTTCAAATTAATGTCAACTGTAGTATATTAAAACTTACTGTTTTCAAATTAATGTCAGCTGTACTTATATTGAAACTTACTGTTTTCAAATTAATGTCAGCTGTACGTATATTGAAACTTACTGTTTTCAAATTAATGTCAGCTGTACGTATATTGAAACTTACTGTTTTCAAATTAATGTCAACTGTACGTATATTCAAACTTACTGTTTTGAATTAATATCTACTGTACGTATATTCAAACTTACTGTTTTCAAATTAATGTCAACTGTATGTATATTCAATTCAAACTTATTTTTTTCAAATTAATGTCAACTGTATGTGTATTCAATTCAAACTTACTGTTTTCAAATTAATGTCAACTGTACGTATATTCAAACTTACTGTTTTCAAATTAATGTCAACCGTACGTATATTCAAACTTACTGTTTTAAATTAATGTATACTGTACGTATATTCACCTTCCATTTCAGTCAGTGTAAGTTGCAGTACTTTAAATAGCTGCTGTATTTACCATTGACACCAACCAAATTTGATACTGATTATTCAAATTATAATATACATATTGTCAGTGTATGTTATGGAATATGATAGGGAGTCTGACTTCTTAACAGTCAACCCGTATAAATTAACAAATTGTTTGTTTGTTTGTTTGTTTGTTTGTTTGTTTATTTGTTTGCTTGCTTGCTTGCTTGCTTGCTTGCTTGCTTGTATATTTTTCGGGGTTGTTTTGATTTTGTTAGTACACAACACGATCTTTACTATTGCTAATTATGCATAATGTAGATCTGTATATATATATCTGTATTTTAAAGGTATAGATATTTTGCATGAACTGAGATTTTTTCTTATAATGTGACTGCAGTTACGCTTTGCTGTTTCGTTTTGCATTTGTCAGTATTGTTTGTTTAAAATAAATAATCACAAGTTTGAAGTGAACCAAAACCAAAACGAACAACCAACCAAACAAAAACGGTTACAGTACTTTAACTTGTAACGTGGCCAAGTGGTTAGGGTAACGGACTACTGACTGGAAGGTCGTGGGTTTGGATCCCATCAGTCCAGAAATGCCCATCATTGTATTGTAGTTAACTTTTCTTTTAGAGATTATTTTACTGTTATTTTTGCTTAAAGCCCAGTCGACTGCTTAGAATCATATCAGGACTATAACTGTTTCAAAACATAATAAACCTCAACAAGAAAAAAAAAGGAAAAGAAACTTAAGTATACATATCAATGCATTCACGCACATAATCTAAGGAGATAATAATAATAATAATATATTTTATTTATATAGCGCAAAATCTTGATAAAATCAAATCTAAGTACTGTCCCTGGAGTTGACCACTCCGTCCAGTGTATCACACAGGGGATTTTAGAAACATACCTGAATACAAATTTAAACATAGCTAAGGGCACCATAATCCATCATCCACCTCCATCGCCGTGGACGACGGTGGGAGCTCCACTCTTTGTCACGAAAGATGGCCAGGCGACACGGTCTCTGCTCCTGTGTATGTCATGGAGCCCCAGTTTGCAGGCGTCAGCGATGTTGTCCATGAAGGATTTTGTTGGCCTCCCTTGTTTTCTTTTTGCCTCAATTCTCCCTGCAGGACTGATGTCATCAAGTCGGTTCTTGTGTTTCTGTTCATGTGCCCGATATACTTCAGTTTTCTTTTGTTGACCTCTGGGATATTTTACGTTGAACAGCTAATTCCTTTAGCACGCTTTCGTTGGTTCTGTTGTCTGCCCAAGTTACTCTGAGAAGACGCCTGTAGAACCACATTTCTGCTGCGTTTATTTCATTTTCGTCATCTTCTTCAAAGTCCAGGTTTCGCATCCGTACATGACAACAGGCCAAATCAAGCAGCATAAAATTCTTATTTTCAGTTTCGTTGGTATGCCTGTCTTTCCATATGTTGTTCAACTGGACCATTTTTTGCTTGGCCATGCCTGTTCTTGATCTGATGTCCTCGATGCAAGATCCTGTTGGTTTTGACAGAGCCCAAGTACCTGAGGTTGTCCACGTTTTCCAGCTCTGTTTTGTCTGTTTGTATGCTCTGCTGTGGCTGGTTACTGATCCTTCTATGTGCATGACTTTGGTCTTTTCGGCATTCAGTTTCAGTCCTGCCTTGTGTCCTGCAGCATCTACTCGATATAGAATTGTCCTCATACTTATGATGTCTCCTGGTAATAGGGCGGTGTCATCAGCATGTCTTAGATTGGTGATATTCCTTCCTCCTATTTTCACTCCCATACCCTCTATGTATTGGGTGCGTTGAATCCCTCTTGGATAAACTCTCTCTCTTTTAAACGCCATCTATTAAAGGCAAGCGTGAAGGAAAGACAGACAGACAGATAGACATAGAGAAAGACAGAGGGAGAGAGTTACCTGGGTGTCTTTATTACACCCCTTAAATCTAAAAGTGTGAAGGGAGAGGAGACAGGTAGGAGGGGACAGGATGTTTAGGAGGAGACAAGATGTTTCCAACGACTTCACGACGAAGTGTGATCTCCATTGCCACATAAATCCTGTGGATGTGAAAGGAGCCACATAAACTAACACTTACACCTGAGAAAATAAAAGGGAAAACAACACAACCTTGCACTGTCCCTAACCCTTTGACTCCCGCACACTGTCCACCAGCATCCTGCATTGTCAACCACGCTAGCAAAGCAAAAAACTTAACACCTCGACTCCCTGACCCTATCCACCAGCTTCCTACAGGAAGCAGGACTCTGGTGGATAGGGTCAGAGAGTCAGGGGATTAAGTTTTTGCAGTCGGTGGATAGGTATGGGAGTCAAAGGGTTAAATTCGGTCTTCACCCTTTCACTTATTCACCTGTCCACCAGTTTCCTGTAATGAGGACTGGTAGATCCAGATTCATGTCTGTTGTGGAATTTGGACCATCTGTAACAAGTGTGTCGTAAACTTTATTCCAATAAAGTCCAGAAAGTGACGAAACCTAGCAAAACTTTATATAACATTGCTTAATGAAATACAATGGATTAAAGATTTAATCTTTGAAAGAGTGTCTTTTTTAACTTGATTTTCATGTTGTTTCAGAGTACATAACACTGGCATAGATTCGACACATAGAAGTACATTGGACATTTTGAGTGAAAAACTACTAACAGAGTCACTAAAATCATCTAATACTAGCCATTTCGACGAGCATTTTGTATCCATCTGTTTAATCGAGTCTATATGGTTTGTAATTCTTTGCGTTTTAGTTTTGCCCTTTTCAGTTTTCGTGGGAAAACCATTTAAATTTTTTTCCTGTTAGGGCAGTATGTATGGGGATTAAATCAACTCTTGCACCGTCCTCATACCATCTCATCCCGGCTCTGCGATTATGACTCGCACAATAAGGGGGATAATTTAGCACTCGGGCTCTGCCTTGTCGCCTTATTTGTTTTCTCTATGAATCATACAAATTGCTTTCGTGCGTCTTAGCCTCCTGCTGCCACCGGCATTACGTGTGTGTAAAGGAGTTCCCAGACATCGGGCGTATTCTTCCTTTATCGTAAAAGGAAGAGATGAATCATCGTTAGTTTCCTGTGGAAAGACAGTAATAAAATCGAACTATGTTTCATCCATTTCTACGCCTGCCGTTGCTACTTGATATTTAGAAGCAGAAAGCTAACAAACGAAAAGATATTTCAATTTCAGTTTCGGTTTCAGTTAATCAAGATGACGTCTGCTCGCTCGGAATGAATTCCATATGCACTAACGTCACAGGTGCCATGTGATGGAGAAGATCCAGAATGATCAGGGCACAAGCCTTAAGCCTGCACATAAACCCACGAGGCTGGCCAAGTCCTGAGGTGCTACCTAGATAGTTCCATAACCCTGGGGTCGTAGGGGAGTGAGGTGGCAGAGACCTCAACTTTTCTTCACGATTTTCAACTGCCTTGGGATCTTTAGCGTGCGCAGCCAGAAGGCACACGGGTCCGACTCGGTTTTTGTTTTGTTTTGTTTTGTTTGTTTGTTTTTTGTCTGCTTCCGAAGGACTAGACGTTTAGTTCGATATTCCGTTCAAACTCAGGAGAAAAATCGAGGCCTGTACAGGGAGCGAACCGTGGAACCTCGAGTTTAGTTATTGGCAGGCGAACGTCTGAAGAGGAAAAGATATTACATATAAATAAGATTAGTCAGACAGACAGACAGATGAATGGATGGTTTAAAGTAGATTTGATCAGATGGATGGCTAGGCGGCGCGGTTGTCAAGTGGATAAACGTTGACTTCAATCCTAAGGTCTTGGGTTCGATCCCTCGAGAAACCTCTGCCAGGTGAGTGCAGGCTGGAAATATTTCGGATCTCCAGGCTCAACATGTGTGCACATCTGCCAGTGCCTAAAACCTTTGTGTGTATACGTAGGCAGAATATCAAACATGCACATTAAAGATCCTGTAAGTCACATGTCTGGCTGGCTTATTAAAACATGAAAACACCCAGCATCATGCCCACTAAGACGAAGTATGCAGACTCTCTCTCTCTCTCTCTCTCTCTCTCTCTCTCTCTCTCTCTCTCTCTCTCTCTCTCTCTCTCTCTCTCTCTCTCTCTCTCTCTCTCTCTCTCTCTCTCGTTCACCGAGTCACATTCATTCATACTCTCTCCCTCTCTCTGTCTCTCACTCTCTCTCTCTCTCTCTCTTCTCTCTCACTCACTCTCTCTCTCACTCACTCTCTCTCTCTTTTTCTCTTTCTCTCTTTCTCTGAACGAAAATTAAAGATGTAGCGCCAGTGAAACTATATAGATACGGCGATGAAGGAATGTGTTATGGGAGATTTAAAAATGAGACAGTATACTATTTCCTCTCTCCCCCTCCTCTCTCTCCCTCCCCTCTCTCTCCCTCCCCCCTCTCTCACACCCTTCCCCGTCTCTCCTTCGATCCGTGTCAGAACACAAACATTATAAATGAACATTGTAACGTCAATACGAACGAACGTAGCGAAGTGAAGGAATGCATTTTGTAAGACTTAAGTGAAACAGTATCCAATGTTGGCCCGTCATGTTGTGAAGTGAACTGTACAAGTCAGTGAATACATCAAAGGGTGCCCTGCTGTGACCTCACAGATCAGCTAGTGTTGTTTTTTCTCTCAGGATTAATCCCTCCATCTTGTCTCTTGCCCTTCGCTGTTATAGAATATTTATTAGTCAAACCATAATGCTATGCAGACTGTCGTCATTTTCGATTGAGAGAGAAACAGACAGACAGACAGACAGAAAGAGAGGAAGAGAGAGACAGAAAGATATACATATATATATTTGTGTATATATGCATGTATGTATATGTACACACACGCACACACACACACACACAATTATATATATATATAAAACACAGAGACAGACAGACAGTGATAGAGAAGCAACAATACTTTGTTGTACGTAGCTTTTTTGAGATATAGAAATATAACCACAAGCAATAGATTATCACACACGCGCTAACACACACACTAACCACATGTAATAGATTAGCAGATGCATACACACGCACATATACACACATACACATGCACATATACATACATACATTCACTCATGCACACACGCGCACACACAGGCAAACACACGCACATACACATACACATTCACTCATTCGTGCATACACGAGCACACACGCGCACATATGCATGAAACCACATACACATCTACTCATATCCGTAGACATACGCACGCGTACGCTCGCAATCACGCACACCACAGACACACACACAGACACACACGCAGACACACACGCAGACACAGACATAGACAACACACACACACACACACACACACACACACACACACACACACACACACACACACACACACACACACACACACACACACAACACACCTTCAGAATAATGAAAAATAGAGGAGTGTTATCATCATCTTTACAGTAATAATGATAATAATGATTATAATAACAATGACAGTAATAATTCTAATAATACCAGTAATATTGATGATATAGCTAATAACATTAACGGTGATGTTATCAGTAACATAGTAATGATGAATAATGATGGTGATTCTAATAATTATGGTAATAGTGACAATAACAGTGATAATAATAGACTCGAAGAATTGATCAACCAACTGGAAAAGATTAACATTGTGGAGAAGATCTAAGACTAATAAGGAATAGATGTAATATTGAAACGCAGTTTAAAACAAACATACCGCCAAGTGTGCCGTCGGCTAATCCACTGTTAATTCCAGTTCGGTAAAAAATTAAAATTAAAAAAAGTAAAACAATCAAACTATCAAACAAACAAGCAAAGAAACAGACGTAAGTCGTATTTTTCTCACACACTGAGCTGAAACCTCCCCTCAGCCTCCGTGGGGATGCCGGGGGGTTCTTTCAGTATCGATAGTATCCCCACCGTCTGGACATTATGTGTTAGAAATTTCCACTTTTCTGTCACTCGCTTTGTTTCTGCCCTTGTTCCTTTACTTTCTGCCATTTCTTCCCTATCATTTTCTGCCTTTATGGTCCATTCACCTGTATGTATTCGACATAGTCTTACGTACATTTTCTTAGAATTGATAGTTGGGTACATGTATTAAATGCATTTTTGGCTTTGGTGCGGTGAGATATGCGGAAGGAATTTTAGGTAACTTAGGCATGCTTATATTTGTATTCAGGTGTGTTTTTTAAATCCCCTGTGCGATAAATTCGAAGGAACGGTCAACGCCAGGGCATGTCCTTAGATCATGTGCGCGAATGCATTGATATGTATACCTGCTTAATTTTCTTTTCTTTTTCTTCTTTTTTTGTGTTGTTGTTTTTTGTTTCTATTGAAGTTTTGTATGTTTTGAAGCGGTTATAGCCCTCTACCCATTCGGCTGGGCTTTAAACAATGATAACATAACAGTAACTCTGCCAGATACGTAATTGCTGAAAAAAATTGGGTAGAGCAGTATACGTGACGGTCTGAATTCCTCTTGGGGAAAAAATAGACCATAAACAAAAAAACAAGAAGTGCAGAAAAGGGAGAGGGCGGGTGTGTGTGTAAGCTGAGAGTGCTGATGTTGACACAGGGATAAACGAAGGGTGGGTGGGGGCATGAGAGAACGGATTATCAACATTCGATACTGAGTCAAGAGAGAGAGACAAATTGGAAATGGGAACTTGGCCCGGAGTAGGTTACTAAGCCATCGTTGACACAGCTACTCCATGCCCGCCACATCTGACTCCTTGTTTGAGGGTGACTGTAAGCCTCTACCCGACCTATCTTTCGGGTGCGTGGGATTGTGTGAAACTTCTGGGGACTTTCTCTCTCTCTGTCTCTGTCTCTCTCTCTCTCTCCGTCTGTCTCTCTGTCTCTGTCTCTCTCTCTCTGTCTCTGTCTCTCTGTGTGTCTCTCTGTCTTCTCTCCTTTTCTCTCTCTCTCTCTGCCCTCTCCCCCCTCTCTGTGTGTCTTGTCTCTGTCGCTACTTCACGTTCTTGCTGTCTCAAGCTTGTATATGCTAAACAAAATGTCTTAGAACAATCCTGTATTACCTGAAAATGTATGTTAAATAGTGTCGATTATGCTGATTTAAGTAGCTCCTTCCAATGTTTTCTTTTCACTTGAACTATAATCATGTTTGCTGGAACGTAATATTAAACTGTATACGAATTGTTTGCGTGATGATGATTTCTCTTTTCGTTTGTGGGATGTTGCTTTCGGATAGGAGAGTGAATGTTTACGTGTTTGGCCGTTTGTTTGTTTGCTTGTTTGTTTTTGTTTGTTTGTTTGTTTGTGTGTGTGTGTGTGTGTGTGTGTGTGTGTGTGTGTGTGTGTGTGTGTGTGTGTGTGTGTGTGTGTGTTTTATTTTGTTTTGTTTCGTTTTTCCCCTTGCTGTTTTGGGTAGTGTAGGCCCGTTTTGATACATGTTTTAGTGTCCTTAGTTGTGTTTAAAGTTGTATTCAAGTATGTTTTTTTTAAATCCCCTTTGCGATTAATTGGACGGAGTGGTCAACGCCAGGGGCATTTCCTTAGTAATGTGCGCGAATGCATTGATATGTGTACTTAATTTTCTTTGTCTTTTTTTTTCCTGTTGGGCTGTTGTGTGTGTTCTGGAGCGGTTATAGCCCTGATATGGTTGTACGCAGTCGGCTGAGCTTTAACCATTTAAGGCAGTCGTACTCTGTTATCAGGGATATACGCGCTGGGTGTTCCCGTGTTTCCATAGGCCGTCGAACACTACATGGCCTACAGGAATTTTAACAAACGTATGAGATGTTCTTATATGTGTATACATATGAAGAGGGTTCAGGCACGAGGTCCTCCACCCACCTCCAACAATGGGGATGCCGGGGGCTCTTTGAGTATAAATAGTATCCGCAGCTTCTGGAAATTCTGGGCTAGAATTTTCCTCTTTTCTGTCACTCTCTTTGTTTCTGCCTTTTTCCTGTCGTCTTTTCCTGTCCTTTTCTACCTCGCTGGTCCTTTCACCTGTGTGTTCGATAAAGTCTTGAGTACTCTCTCTTTGGATTGATAATTGGGTACATGTACATGTATTAAGTGCATTTTCGGCGCTAGGGAAATGTGATGTGCAGAAACAATTGTATGCAATTTTGGCCTGCTTTATATATGTTTGTGTCCTTCATTGTGTCTGAATTTCTATTCAGGTGAGCTTTTTTTTTTAATCCCCTGTGTGATAAATTGGTCGGAGATATCAACGCCAGGGGCTTCTCCTTAGATGATGTGCACGAATGGATTGATATGTGTACTTAATTTTCTTTTCATTTTTTTCTTGTTGAAGTATGTCTTTTTAAACGGTTATAACCCTGAGATGACTACGCAGTCGGCTGGGTTTTAAGGCAGCCATACTCCCGTTATCAGGGATATGTGTGCTGGGTGTTTTCCATGTTTCCATAGGCCGTCGAACACTAACATGGCCTACAGGAATTTTAACATACGTATTTGATGCTCTTTACGTGTGTACATATGAGGTCTGCTCATATGCTGACTTGGGAGGTCGGAAAAATCCCCACCCTTTGTCCACCACACAGTACCCAAGCAGGTTCATACCCAGGCTTTTTAATTGAAAGAACAGTATCGTAACCACTCGACTCTCACCCCGTCATGATTATGATGACAGTGATGATGATGATGATGATGATGATGATGATGATGATGTTATTGTCGTCGTTGTTGTTGTTAGTACTACTACTACTATTATTCTTATTAACTTGTTATTCTTCTTGTTGTTGTTTATCATTATTATTGATAACATCATTTCCGTTATTATAACTAATATGTCATCACACCAGTCGCCCTGGTGTGGTGGGTTAGCACAACGGACTACCGACTGGAAGGCTGTGGGTTCGAATCCCCATCAGTCCCTTCAAAAATCATTGTGGGATTTTTTCGGCTCTAACCGGCTCCTACCCAGAGTTCATAAGGAAGATTAGGAAAAGGCAGGCAACATTTATAGGCCATTTTATGAGGAAAGGGGAATTAGAGCACCTGGTCACAACAGGAAAGCTGGAGAGAAAGAGAGCACCCAGGGAGAAAATATGGACGGACTTGTAGGGTGGCTGAGGACAGAGAGAGTGGAAGATGTGCTTGCGGCAACAAGGGATAGATACATATGGAGGGCCATGATCGCCAACGCCATGTGGCAGGGCACTTGATGATGATGATTGTTGATATCATCTTCTCATCATCATCATCATCATCATCATCATCATCATCATCACTTTTATTATAATCATCATTATCATCATCAATCATTAGTCATTATTATTATCGTCATATTGATAAGTATGTGTGTGTGTGTGCAGAAGTGTGTGTCATGCTGTGACTACAGCTACTGTAACCAGGAGGTGCCAGTCAACACAAGCACGGCACTACAACTGTCCTCCTTCACCACCAACACTCCATCAGCGGCAGCGACTACATCACCACCATCCCCCGTCTCCATCCTCTTCTGGATTGCCACGTCGTCTGCTCTCTCCGCTTTTTCTGTCAGAACGCTGGGGACATGGACGTTATGACGTCTGGTGTGAACTTGCTGTTTTTGCTTGCTGCAATAGTGTCATCGTCATCGTCGTCATCGCCATTTTAACATTTTTTTACCATGGGCATTTTCATGTCAGGTATGAAGATGTTTTTTAGTCCAGTACTTTTGTATGTAGAACGTTAGGGGTAGTGTCGTCATGACGTCTGCTGTGAATTTGATGCAAATTCGTCATGGTCATCATTGGAGCAGTTTTGCCATGAATACTTTGGTGTGTGGCATCAAGATGGTTTTTACTCCAACAATTGTGTCAAAATTGTAGGAGGCGTGGGCCTGACGTTTTGCTTTGAATTTGACTTTTCCTGCTGCGAGATAGTCATGATCATCATCACTATTGAAGCAGTGTTACTATGGACATTTTTGGTGTCTGATATGAAGATGATCCTAACTCCTACATTTGTGTCAGAATGTAGAAGGCGTGGGTGTCATGCCTTCTGCTGTCAATATTGACGTTTCCTGCTGCGAAATTGTCATCGTCATCATCATTGAAATAGTTTTACCACGGCCATCTTGGTGTCTGGTATCAAGATGTGTGTGTGTGTGTGTGTGTGTGTGTGTGTGTGTGTGTGTGTGTGTGTGTGTGTGTGTGTGTGTGTGTGTGTGTGTGTGTGTGGTGTTTACTCCAACAGTTCTGTTAGGACGTAGAGGACACGGGCATGACGTCGTCAGCTTTGCTTTGAATTTGATATTTCCTGCCGCAAAAGAGTCATCATCATCACCATGGAAACAGTTTTACTATGGACATTTTGGTATCTGATATGAGGACGTTCATAACTTTGACTGTTGTGTCACAACATTGGGGATGTGGGCGTCATGACGGCTGTTGTTCATGTGACGTTTCCTGTTGCAAAATTGTCATCATCACCACCTTGGAAACAGTTCTACTGTAGACATGTCGGTGTCTGATATGAGGACGTTCTTGTACTCCGACTGATGTGTCACAACACTGGAGACGTCGGCTTGATGACGTCTGCTGTGAACTTGACATTTCCTGCTGCAAAACTGTCATCATCATTACAATGGAAACAATTTATTATGGACATCGTGGTGTCTGATATGATGACGTGATTTTACTTCGACTGATGTGTCACAACATTGGGAACGCTGGCGTCATGACGTCTGCTGTGAATGTGACGTTTCCTGCTGCAAAATCGTCGTCATCGTCTCCGGGGAAACAGTTTTACTATGGACAATTTGGTGTCTGATAAGAGGACATATTTTAACTCCACTGTTGTGTCGGACATTGGGGACGCGGGTGTCATGGCGGCTGTTGTGAATGTGACGTTTCCTGCTGCAAAATCGTCATCATCATCACCATGGAAATAGTTTTACTATGGACATTTTGGTGTCTGATATGAGGACGTGCTTTTACTCTGACTGTTGTACCACAACATTGGGGACGCGGGTGTCATGACGGCTGTTGTGAACGTGACGTTTCCTGTCGCAAAAATCGTCACCATCATCACGCTGATTGTCATTTTTATGGATGTCGTGAAGATTTTGTTTTACTGTAGTACCAGTGTAGTCTGTAGAGTGTGTGGTGTAGATAATTGTTCATCGAACGTGGACATGTGCTTTGCAACATCATCGTTCTCAACGTCATCTGAACGCTTTTATCTTATATCTGGTAACTGACGACATCAGGAAGATGTTTTTAACTGCGTCAACATCATTGTGGTCGTTGTCGCCAGGTAGTTTTGCAAAAATAATGATGATAATAGTAATAATAATAGTAATAATAATAATGATAATAATAATAATGGTAATAATAATAAATCATTCGTACACAGGGCTGTTCTTCAGACTCGTTTGGACTCTACTCATTACACATTTACAAAATGGAGTGTGATGCATACAGAAGTACTGGTATAACACACACATCAGAATACAGACATTTATATACGTACACAAGTCAATGTATACTAATAACGTCAAACTGTACATAGATTAATGATTATACATTGTCACCTGATCAACAGCTAGTAGTGACGAACATAATGTTGGAGGAGCAATTGTGATATAATGATGGACGACTTGGGTGAACTGGCAAGTCTTTAATTGAAGTGAGAAAGAATGGGCCAGCAGATATCCCAGTTCAGCGGTATCGAGATTCTGTGTTCAGTCTGTGTCGGACCTTGCACTCTGTTTCTCGTCTGCTTCACAGGAATGTGGACCATTGTGTATTAGTGTGTCAACCAGTACCATTCCTAGCAACCATCGACATATGACGATCAGCACAGATTCCGTTAGACTTCTACATTGAATAGTGAATCTTGGGATTCTCAGTATTTGTGTATCTTCAAATGGTAGTGGATCTGGACACTTTGTATCATTGGTGTCTATCGTGAAGGTGGTGTGTTTGGGTATAGTTTTTATCTTAAGCATGACAGCTAACGCATGTTTCATATTTTATTTTTGTCTTCTCATTTAAGACTGTTTTGGACACGTAATTGATTTATGTTGTAGTACTTGGTGTTCTCTGTGTTCATGGATCATCAGGTTTTAAGTGTGAGCATGCTGCCATAGGGACATTATCTGTACTGTCTTGTCACCACAGAGGGGACTTTTTGCATCTGCTGACAGCTCTTAGTCTTTGTTTTAGCCACAACACTGCGTATCATGTTCAGCTTTAACAATGCACAACTACAAACAAAGAAGCAAACAAACAAGCAGAACACATCATATAGGCACTATCTGATAGTCGATAGTCCTATTAAAAAAATCCAAATAGGACAGATCTCTGTGTTTGTCCTTGTTGTCTTGACTTGACCCTTTCACTCCGTTATCTTATCCACCACCTTTCTTCATGAAGCTGATGGATAGGGTAAGGAAGTAAAAGGGTTAAATAATTCGGGTCTTTTCGGATACCTTTTTGTATGTGGGTGGAGTAGGCAAACACAAAGCTTTGATCATGTAACTGGTGATTCTGATTTCAGGTATTCCACCAGTCCTGGCAGTCGCAGATCACGACTTTGTCTCGCTGTGTTTTAACATTGTAGTTTATGGCTATGTATGTTGTCAATGTTTATTTGTGTATTTTGATACCATAGCTGAAGGTTCTGTTCCTTTATTTGTGTATTTTAAAACTACATCCATGACGCTGTGAGTATGTAATGATCGCTAAATTATGTGCAAAATAGTTAAAATTTGCGTAATAGATGGAATCGTTCCTCTCAGGATTATGAAATTCATGATCTCTACATAGCACACACGAGTTCTTTGGACTTCCAAACTATCATTTGTGTGATCTCATGCCACTGAGAGCCTTTCGTTGTTGAATGGCAGTGACGTTACAGGTGTTACAGTTGCATATGATGATCCCAAGTCACAATGCAAACTTGCACGTATCTTGTCTTTTGTCTTGCATGAATTCCCAAGTCACATTGCAAACTTGCACGTATCTTCTCTACTGTCTTGCATGAATTCCCAAGTCACATTGCAAACTTGCATATCTTCTCTGCTATCTTGCATGGGATATGAAATCCAGAGTCTATGGCTATGTCTAGACAGCCAGCCCGTGTAAAACTGGTCCGCTAGTGGGTCAAACCCACAACCCCAGTGTTATTTATGTGCATGGTGCTTTACATCCGAGCTAACAGGCCACAGATAAGTTTACCTTGTTCTTTGCCAATCTTAATGCTTCAATTATTCTGATGGTGTCAGTACTTTGTAGGACCTGATAATATCTTAACCCCTTCGTGAGTATACGAACACAGAGTATCAGAATTATTACGCACGTTAAATATCTTGATAAGTGTAAGCCATGTGAGTGTTCGATGGCTAACGGAGACACAAAACCACCCAGGGTGCACATCCCCGAAAATGGAGTATGACTGCCTTAATTGCGGGGTTGCACGTAAAAACCCATTTGAATATCTGAGGTGCAGTCAACGAGCGGGTTAAAGGGGGTTAACTAGATAGACATCATTCGTACGTCATCAGTGATATTCGTTAAAGAAACGAAGAAGAAGAAAAAAAATATGTAAAAAAGAGAACGAGAACGTGAAAGAAAGAAGTATGATAAAAGAGACAGAAAGATATACTCGTTTTGATTTTCATTATCCTGCCCATCTAAGGTGAATTTGAATTCATGGTGAATTATTATACGAGTAATTGCTCTTGTGCTTCAGCAGATAAGAAAATAATTGCCAGATGGTTTCAGTCAGGGAATTGCCATCTCACATCTGTACAACAGACTTGTTCCATTCAGTCTAACGAGCGGCGACGGCCATGGCATTTGAGTGGTTTGGGTGCATGTTTTCCATTTGGAATGTCTGGGTTCAAACCTGCTGGCAACTTCCTAGTGGGTAAAGAATGGAGATTTTTTCCCATCTTCCAGGTCGGCATATGTGCCTGTGGGGACGCCGGGGTCTCTTTCAGTATAAATAGTAACCCCACTTTCTGGAAAGTCTGTGCTAGAAATTTACTCTTTTCTGTCACTCTGTTTTCTGCCTTGTTCCTTTGCTTTCTGTCATTTCTTCCTGTCAATTTTTGCCTTGCTGGTCCATTCACCTGTATGTGTTCGATAAAGTCTTGCTTACTTTCTCCTAGGGTTGATAATTCGGTACGTGTGTTAAGTATATTTTTGGCTCTAGGGAAATGAGATATGCGGAAGTAATTTAAGATAATTTAGGTCCGTTTTTAGATATGTTTTAGTAGCCTTAGTTGTGTTTGAATTTGTGTTCAGGTATGTTTTTTTAAATCCTCTGTGTGATGAATTGGACGAAGTGGTCAGCACCAGGGGCATTTCTTTAAATTATGTGCGCGAATGCATTGATCTGTGTACAATTGTTTTTATTTTGTTTGTTGAAGTAGTAAGTAGTATGTTTTAAAGCGGGTTATAGCCCTGATATGGCTCTAAGTAAAGTACGTTGCCGGCTGGGCTTTAAACAAAAATAACAGTAACGGCATATGTGCTGACCTGCTAGTGTCTGAATCATCTTCATGAACATGCACAAGCGGAACACTACATACGTATGTTAAAGATCCTGTAAGCTACGTCAGTGTTCAGTGGCAAATGGAAACATGAAAACACCCACAGCATGCACACACCCTCGCAACGATATGACTGCCTACAAGGCGGGTGTAAAAATAAAACGGCCATACATGTCAAAGCCCACTCCTCTATTCAAGTGCACGTGGCAGTTGCAGCCTAGGAATAAAAGAAAGAATACTAATGAGATGCAGGCCTATTGAAAAGAGGTGACAGGCCCTCCCCAGGGGACCTGTCTCGTTGGGGAAAAAGTTTGTTGTGACAGAGCGTGAAAGTCTGAAATTAGTTTGTCGTGTGTGTGTCAAGTACATTCAGACACGATGGAGACACGATGGGAAATGAAAGAAGGGAGTGTTGCTCCATGGTTTGCGTGCAACGAAGGTCAGAAAAATGAACTGAAAACGATCAAAGAGTGAAACAACATGGGTGAGGAAGCGACCGACTGCATCTGTGCTGCGAATTGTCTGTTGAAGTTTAAAAAATGTATTATGTAAATGTGGTATTCCCGACACAGCTTGGGGCATTCTTTTATTTTGCTTTATTTTATTGTTGTTGTTTTTTTTTTAAAGATAAACGAGCATTTAATGCATGAAGACAGCGAATGTTATTGATATAATGCCTATCATGAAGTTGAAAAAAAGGGCAGTGTGGACAGGAAATAGCTTTGCATGCATTGCCTGTATCAAGTTAGTGTGAAGTATATATTATAATCTGTGGGCTATGTCAAGTCAAAGTGAAAAAAAAAAATCAGTTTGCTGAAACCAGTATTGTAGCGCTCGGATGATTCCATATTCGCTTACACCACAAATGGAAGAATATGAAATACTCACGGCGTAGACAAAGCCATAAACGTGCGCATAGATCCTATGCACCGTCGAAACCTTGAGGTTGTACCTGACTTATGGATTTTATGTTGTTTTTTTAAATTGTCTATCCTGAAATGTATTGTGAGTAGATGGAAGATGGTGAGATATTTGAAGGTATGCACATTGCATATGCGCATATGGAAGACGATAGTCTCCCGTGGATCCGATAGATAGTAGGCCTACTGATCCTTTATTACCTGATATAGGTCATCAGGTGGGATACATGACCGATCCTTCAAGCACATGTTCTTCCATTGCAGCTGCATGACAATGGGACCTTGGGTTCTTCTTCTGTTGGACCTCGTTTTGTTGAATGACAGCTGCTGTGCGCTGTTGAGATACGATTGTATCCTGCGTGCATTGCTGTCACCAGCTTACTCTGTTGCGGGTAATGTCTTCCTAGACGGTGATGTTGATAGCACAGCTGATGAGGTTGGCCTTCAGAATATCTTTGTGTTAGTGGTTTTCGCTGGTCACAGTATCCTTGCTTCAGGTCTCCGTACAAAAACATATTTGGAATGCCATTGTCTTCCATACGAACGTGTCGTGTCCAACGAAGATGGCATTTGATGAGTAGAAGCTCTATACCTGGCAAGCCACACTACTTCAAAACTTGGCGTTGGACACTCAATCTTTCCACGTTATGTTACAGACTTTGCGCAGACATATTTGGTGGAACCGTTCCCGCTGTTGAATGTATCGTAGAATGTGGTCCAGGTCTGGCAGCAGTCAAGCATGGCGCTAAAGTCTACTGCTTGGTACACAGCAATCTTTGTGGCGAGTCTCATGTCATCTATAGTCTTATTCAACCTCTTGGTCAAGCTTCCAAGGGTACAGCTACCCTTGGAGATGGGCACCTCTACCTCAGCATCAGGACGCCCATTGCGGCTCACTGTACCGCTCAAGGAGCAGAATTAGTCTACAGTCTTAATCTCCTGGTTGTTAGTGACAATCGGAGGTGGTCAATCGCCAGAAACATGAGGTCATGTTGGCTGAAACATAGCCTCTGTGTTGTAAACAAATGGAATATAGTAATCTATCATACCCCATTCTAGCCACTCCCGTTGTGTTGCCAGGGGTATTTGTTTCATTATTAATACTGAACTAATATTTGTAGCTAGCTACAAATATCTTCGTTTTTCTCAAATTTTGTCTTTATTTCCGGTTTATAATCTCACATTTTTTTCTTGTCATTTTTATGCCTACAAACCCAAATCCATATACCCGTATTTTGTGTCAAATTATCGCCATGTATTCATTGAGATGCGTGCTAAACTTTTGTATTCTGGTGCCTAGATAGTGAAATTGTCAACACTGTCTAGGGATGAATTTGGAGTTCGTTCAAGACAGATTTGTCACACACAGACACCATATTATGTGCTCCACCCAGATCTGTCAACACTTATCTGGGAAACTCCTTGATCCAGCACAAGACTCTATGCACTGGACAGGTCTTGAAATGAGAAATGGAACAGACAGGACCCAAAAAACACTCACACCGTCGGAATGATTGAAGCATTAGTTACTTCAGATTGGCAACGAAGAAACCAACTTTTATGTTGTAGCATGGGGATTGAACTCGAGACATGAAATCTGGAGTCCACAGCGCTGCCAAAAGAACCAACAGCCGGCATATGAAAATACTGTGGCCCGCCCCAGGCTAGGTAAGGCCTCAGGACCTGGCCAGCTCATGGGTTTATGTGCAGGCTTAAAGCTTGTGCCATGATCACCATACACATGGCATCTGTGACGTTAGTGCACATGGAATTCGTTCCGAGCGCAGAGACATCGTCTTGAGAAACTGAAACTGAAACTGTGGCCCGCCCCGAGGGTGGAACGCACGACCTTAGCGTTATCAGCACGGCGCTTTAATTAAGTAAATGAGGTAAGGGGCTAGTGATCGGAAGATCAGTCGCTGATTATTTTGTAGTATGTCATTACTAGTCGGGCTTTTAAAATTTTTTTCCTTTAATTTTTTTTAAATGTACTTTTTAATTGGAGATGTTGGATAAGTTAAGCAAGAAACTGCACCATCGGTCCGGCTTCATTATTTTAGTCAAGAATCTTAGGAATCAGATATATATAATCAAAACGCGTGTTTAATCTAACAAAACAAGACAGGCACACATTTTCCACCGACTGGCCTTTGTCAAGTGTATACAGAAGACAACGAAGAACAAATCACGAAACATTGGAGAAAAAAGAGACTTCCATGGTGTTTCGTTCAGCAAGAAAAGTCTTATTTTCTCCTTAATTTTGTATGTTTCTTCTTTGCTGGCTGGACAAAGGCCAGTTGGCCGGAAATGTATGTCTGTCATGTTTTATTACATTAAATATGGGATCTGATTCTGTGTTTTTCCGGTTCCTATATGCTTGAACGCTGACAGCCTGTAAGACTTGTAGTTCAAGAATTTTGTAGTGACGCTGACTTTCTCATTGATTGATGTTTGTTTCATTTTGTGTCCTATCATGGAATTGTTCATATGTCCCCTGTAGAATAAATCCAGTTTGATGAACAGGCTAAATGTATTTGTATCTGCATTTGTTTCTCTATTATCGTAACTGATTGACCTGTGACATTCGGGCTGCACTCCACGAGGAAAACACATCGCCGCAGTGCAGCGCCACCCATTCATATTCTTTTTTCTGTATGTTTGTATTTTCTATGAAAATAGATTTTTCGACAGAATATTGCCGGGGACAGTTTCTTTCTCGACGTGGATCTTTAACTGTGCTGAATTCGTACTAAACACGGGATCCAGATTCATTTTCTTATCCGGAAGACAAACACCTAGACAACCACTTATAATCTTGTGGAGTGGGGAGGGAGAGAGAAAAAAATCCTGTCCGATCCGTGATTCGAACTCAAATTTCAAATTTTTGGCGTCTTAGGCATATATTTCAACCACTGGGCCACACGCTTCACAGACTGTCGGTGTAGGCTACGTGTAATAGTGATAATTACAATAATGATGATAATAATGATGATGATGATGATGATGATAACATGTAATAAGAATAATGATAATAATAATGGTAACATGAAATAGGAAAAAATATTATTATTATTATTGTTATCTATTATTACTATTATTATTATTATTATCATTGTTATTGTTGTTGTTATTATTATTATTATTGTTGTTATTATTGTTGTTGTTGTTATTATTATTATCGTTGTTGTTAATTTCATTTGTGTCGTCAATGCCAGGAGCATCTCTGTAGATTATATGCGCGGATGCATCGATATATGTGCTTAATTTTCTTTTCCTTTTTTTTCTGTTGAAGTATTGTGTGTGTGTATTTAAACGGTTATAGCCCTGATGTGGCTGTATGCAGTCGGCTGGGCTTTAAACAAAAATAACAATAACAATAACCACGTCAAAGCAAGCTCACTGTACTTAACTAGAAAATAATATATCATTATAGTATATTTCATATTACGGTAAAGCTCACTATTACATTTTATATCATGATAAAGATCATTATTGCATTTTATGTTACATGTATAATAAAAATCGTTTTTACGTTATATAGTATGATAAAGATCGTTATTCTACTGTATATTGTGATAAAGATCATATTACATTTTAAGATATGGTAAAGATCATTATTACATTTTATAGCATGATAAAGATCTTTAGTACAGTTTATATTATGATAAAGATCATTATTATATTTACGTTATGATAAGATCATTATTACAGTTTATTGCATGATAAAGATCACTATTGTATTTTATTTTATTGTAACAGTAGGTCTAATTAATAAGAAAAAAATACATACAAAAAACAGTGAATATCGTAGATATGTATGAAATGATGCCATATATAGGTGTGCGTATTTCAGAGCTCAACATATGTGTGTAAGTATTGCAAGAATTGTGTCTGGTGTGTGTTCGATTTTTAGATTGTGTCTGTATGATTTGATTTGATGTCTGTATGATTTTGATATAATGGAGTCTATATTATTTTGATATGGAGTCTGTATTATTTTGACATGGTGTCTCTATGGTTTTTATATGGTAGCTGTATGGTTTTGAGATGGAGTCTTATAATTTTGATATTGTATCTATGTGATTTTGAGATGTGTTATACGATTTTGATATGGTGTATGATTTTGTTATGGTATCTGTATGATTTTGATATTGTGTCTGTATGATTTTCATATGATGTCTGTATGATTTTCATATGGTGTCTGTATGATTTTCATATGGTGTCTGTATAATTTTGATATTCAGCCGAGCCTGTCAGCAGCACGAAGGGAAGTTGCCATAGCGTTGACAGAAAATATGATGTGTACTGCAGTTGTTGTTTTTTAATTACTGACTGATGTTTTTATCTCGCTGACCATGAAGCTCTGATGTACGTATTCTGAGTTGCCCGAAGTACTGGACGAAGTGCAATACAAATCAAAATGTTTATGTGCGCGTATGTTATTTGTCTGTGTGTTTCTGGATGTTTGCATTTAACACAATGAGTGTGGTGTGTGTGTGTGTGTGTGTGTGTGTGTGTGTGTGTGTGTGTGGGGAGAGAGAGAGACAGACAGACAGCCAGAGAAAAAGAGAGAGAGAGGGGGGGAGGGAGGGAGGGAGAGAGAGAATGTTTCGTACTTTTAAAGGCGTATAATTTTACATACTTCTATTATTTCAACAGTTGACGACCATCTTCGTTGCGCGAGTGATTCACGTGTGCATAGCTATTTCATTACAATGCACTTATAGCGCTTTTTTTTAACATTGCACCTGTGTTGCCTCAAGTACTTCTTCCTTTCAGTTAGAGCACAAATGTCAACACGTGCTCCCTGAGAGAATATAGGCTGGTTCGTTCTTATGATAGAACCGTGGACTCAAAATCTGATATCTTGAGTTCAATTCCAGCCCATAGCATTAAAAAAAAACTGGCATGTTCACTGCCCATCTTTATGCCTCCGTCATTCTGGTGGCGTCAGTAGCGTTTCATAAATCGCTTCTCCCTTCTCCACATTTCAAGTCCCTGCCAGCGCATAGAGTTTTGCGCAGGCTTAAGGAGTCTGCCAGATTACTGCTGTCAGGTTTTGTTGGTGCGTACTTATACGGAATTGTACGAGTGCAATGAATGCTTCTCATACAAACAAGCTCTAGACTCCGGAGAGAATATCTTTTCTCAGCGTTATTTTTAATCAAGTCTTTAGTCGTCGTGTGACATTCGAGAGTCAGATTACTTCACTCTTACCGACTGCCACACAACTATGAATGGTATTCGTGTTAATGGTTCAGGGTGGGTTTTTTTTTTTTCTTTTTTTTTCTGCCTAATCTTCCTTTCAGAAAAGGAGGCTGAGTGTTAAATTTTGAGGAGTGTGTGTGTGTGTGTGGAAACATTTTGCTAGTAGTAACAGATTGTTGTGTGTGTGTGTGTGTGTGTGTGTGTGTGTGTGGAAACACTTTACTGGGTAATAAGATTTCATGAAACTTGGCTTCCAGGACCGAGAAACAGGTCAAGTTTTGTCGCCGCACGCGCGCGCGCGCACGCACGCGCCACACACACACACACACACACACACACACACACACACACACACACACACACACACACACACACACACACACACACACACACACACACGAGACACCAAATTGCTGCACCTGATATTTGCAACGTGACACCACACAGAACCAAGTACTCAATCTACAACTCGATTAACATGTCGACACAGGAGGAGATTAAAATCGCGATGATACCGACGGCACAGCAGATTACGAATTCGTTTCTTTCACACCTTTCGTAATGGGCCTGTATCCGGTGGAGAGATTCTCTCTCTCTCTCTCTCTCTCTCTCTCTCTCTCTCTCTCTCTCTCTCTCTTCTCTCTCTTCTCTCTGCTGGCTGTCTCTCTCTCTCTCTCTCTCCTCTGTCTCTTCTCTCTCTCTCCCTCTTCTCTCTGTCTTTCTTCTGCCTCTCCTCTCTCTTGTCTTGTCTCTCTGTCTCTCTCTGTCTCTGTCTGTCTGTCTTCTCCTCTCTCTCTCTCTCTGTCTGCTCTCTCTCTCTCTTTCTCTCTCTTCGGAAGAGCGATGGGGGGGGGGGACAGGGTGTTGTTATAGACTGTCTGTCTCTCTCTCTCTCTGTGTCTGTCTCTTTCGGGGAAGAGCGGAGGGGGGAGAGGGATGTTGTTATAGACTGTCTGTCTCTCTCTCTCTCTCTGTCTGTCTGTCTCTTTCGGGGAAGAGCGGGAGGGGGGAGAGGGATGTTGTTATAGACTATCCTGTCTCTCTGTCTCTTTCGGGGAAGAGCGGGAGGGGGGAGAGGGATGTTGTTATAGACTCTCTATCTCTGTCTCTCTCTTTCGGGGAAGAGCGGGAGGGGGAGAGGGGTGTTGTTATAGACTGTCTCTGTCTCTCTGTCTCTCTCTTTCGGGAAGAGCGGGAGGGGGGAGAGGGATGTTGTTATAGACTGTCTGTCTGTCTCCCCTCTCTCTCTCTCTCTCTCTCTCTCTCTCTCTCTCTCTCTCTCTCTCTCTCTCTCTTCTTTCTCTTTCTCTCTCTTTCGGGGAAGAGCAGGTGTGGGAAGAGGGGTGTTGTTACTGGTTGTTTGGTTGATTGGTTACTAATCCCGCATACACCCGAATATTAATACGGAGTGACCTGTTATGTGCATGGCCAGTTTTGTGTGTGTGTTCGTGCGTGCGTCTTTCTGTGTGTGTGTGTTTGGTTTAGACTTTTCGGGTATGTGCTACCCTTCAGGCATTCATATTCCGTTTTCGATCGTATACATTCATTCACGCTGGACGTTTTCGTATTTCCATAAGCCACCGACAACACTGACATGGTATACATGATCTTTAACGTGCGTATATTTGATGTTCTTCATGTGTATGCATAGACATTGTAGTAGTAGCTGACTGGAAACGCTGCTGGGCCAGAAGATTAGTATGATTCTTCAGAGATTTGTATGCTTGTGGCGTGATGGGCAGTAAGTAAGTATGCATATACATGTACACCCTTCCATAGTCTAGATAGGACCTCAGGACCTGGCCAGCTCATGGGTTTATGTGCAGGCTTAAGGCATGTGCCACCGTCACCATACACGTGGCACCTGTGACGTTAGTGCACGTGGAATTCGTTCCGAGCGCAGAGACGTCATCTTGAGAAACTGAAACTGAAATGTACACACAAAGAGGGGATAGGGACTAGCAGTTCTGAATATACATGTTGACCTAGAAAAACTGAAAAATCACTGTCCTTTACCTACTAGGCTGTATGCAGGCAGGTTCGAACCTATAATGGAGTGTTCTAACCACCTGACTACCCTACCCCGCCTGCCATCGAGTATCAGTTGAAAATGACGTTAAGAGATATTTTGACGATGTGAGCTTTTGTGTTTGTGTGGGTGGGTGGGTGGGGGTGTGTGTTTGTGTATGGGTGTGTATCTGTGTGCGCATATGTGTGTGATTAAATGTGTATATGTGTGTGTGCGCGCATATGTGTGTGCGTGTGTTTTGCGCGCGTGCGTGCGCGTGTATCTGTGTGTGTGTGCATATGTGTGTGTTTGTGCATATGTGTGTGTGTGCGAATATGTGTGAATGTAGTGTATGTGTTTGTTTCTGTGCACGTGTATATGTGTGTGAGTATGTGTGTATATGTTTGTGTGCGCGCGCATATATGTGTGTGTATGTGTGCGTGTGTGGTGTAAGCATGTGTGTGTGTGTGCGCGCGCGTGCGTGCATGTGCGTGTACATCCGTGTCCGTGCGTGTGTGTGTGATGGTATCTTTGTGTGGTGTCGATCACAGATTGTACGCAATCTCCATTCACAACAGGCCAGGAGATCCCTCATTAATTCCCACTGGTGTGAACCAGTCACTTCTCGCTTTGCAGCAGACTTTGAAAAGTGAGAGATGAGAGATTGCGTGCTGACATTGACTCTCCTGCTGTGTGGGTGTCGAAAGCCAACGGTGAAAATAGAAATATGTAATATGACACCCAGATCATATGCCAGTCTGTTCATCCAAGAAAAAATAAACAAGTAAATAAAATAATACGAGATAGTCGCGCCTTTCTAACGATTTCCCCTTTATTTATTCAAAAGTTAGAGAAAATCCAGATTATGTACTTTTCGATGTCACTGTTCTCGCCTTCCAATCTGCCAGCATGGGTTTGCACGTGTGCGAATCACGCCCGTGAATTTCCATAGGCGCGTGCGGCTTCCAGTCTTACCCAGCTGTGTTCTCTCGCGGGGATGCCGGGGGCTCTTTTAGTATAAATAGCATCCCCACATTCTGGAAATTCTGTGCTAGAAATGTCCTCTGTCCTGTCACTCTCTTTGTTTCTTTCTTCCTCTTTTGCTGTCTGTCATTTCTTCCTATCATTTTCTGCTTTGCTGGTACATTCACCTGTATGTGTTCGATAAAGTCTTATATAGTTTGTCTTAGGAGTGATAATTGGGTGCATGTATTAAGTGCATGTTTTTACTCAGGGAAGTGAGATATGCGGAAGGAATTTTAGGCAATTTGTGCCCCTTTTCATATGTGTTTTAGTGTCCATAGTTATGTTTCAATTTGTAATCAGGTATGTTTTTCAAATTCCCTGTGCGATAAATTGGACGGAATGGTTCACGCCAGGGGCGTCTCCTTAGATTATGTACACAAATGCATTATGTATACTTTATTTTCTTGTCTTCTTTTTTTCCTGTTGAAGTATTGTGTGTTTTGAAACGGTTATAGCCCTGATATGGCTCTACGCAATCGGCTGAGCTTTAAACAAAAATAACAGTAACAATAACAGTACCCAGCTGTGAATGGGTACCTGACCTTCTTCAAATTCAGGGAAAGATAAAGCGGCGAAGGAGAGGAGATGGGCACCGCCGTCATAATGCTGGCCCCGAGAAACGTTCAGCTCTCTACCAACTCACTCCCCTACGACGTGAGGGTTATAGGACAATCTTCACTAACATCACTGTCACCTTGAAGTCACATAAGATGAAACAGACTACAGACTTGACGTGAAGCGAGAGGGATGATAGAGTGTCACAGGAATGAACACAGAAGAGAAGAGTGGCAGACTGGTTCATACGTTCACTTGCCAATAACTGAACTCGAGGTTCCAGGGTTCGTTTCCCGTTGAGGCCTCGACTTTTCTCCTAAGTTTGACCACAAAATTGAACTGAACGTCTAGTCCTTCGGAAGGGGTCGAAAAACGAGTCGGACCCCATGTGCCTTCTGGCCTGCACACGTTAAAGATCCCACGGTAATTGAAAATCGTGAAGAGCAAGGCTTTCGCCTGACTGCCTTGATATACAAAAAAAACATTGGACAGATAGGTTGATTTCCAAGGTCCCCCCCCTGAAGGCCTATTAGTCTTCTTGTCTTTCTAAAGTCATGGTAAAGAAAATGGGTGGCGCAGCACTGTGGCGGGAAGAGCAGCCCGAGCTCCACATGGTAAATCAACTGTGACGAAAGAAATGAATATGAATGTGAATGTTAATATGGATGTGAATATTTCTAAAAGTTTCCCGAGAAAAATGATACACTGTTCATACACCTTTTCAAAAAGTGCTGATTGTAGACATCTTTTTTACCCTGCGATGATGACCTTTGCTCTGTCATTTCAAGACATACATTTACCACACCTTAACGGTTCACATCTTGATCAAAAATGTGGTAAAGATCCATCAAGAAACAGCCGAGAGAAATCTCGCTAACACATTTTTTGTCACATACACACAGACATACCCTTTCTCAGTTGGGTATGAAACAATATCCCTTTTTTCAAGACCGCTAAAAAAGAAAAAACAAAAACAAAAAAGGGAAGGTTGACAAAGGCATGACCGCAGGGGGGGGGGGGGGCTGTAAATTCAAATTCAATAGAGAGATGTGATTAAAAATGGGGGAGGAGGGCGTACATGTTCAGGGGCGTATGATTTTAGATTAGCGAAATGGGTGTTGTATCAAGACCATGTATTTGTGCCAATCTCTGTTGACAATGACTAGCGGGGATTCAATAGTTGTCTACCCTGCATGAAGAACGCTTCATTATCTCCGTTTGAATCAGTGGAGTAATTGCGAAAAATTATGGTGACAGTAATGATTTAAGTGTAATTTTTTTTTATTGTCATTGTAATGAAAACAAGATGGTCAAGCTATTCAAAATATCTTCCTTTGATTGCCATGCAACCCATTTCCTGCTGTATGTATATTTGAAAGTCAATTGATTTAAGCAATCCAAAACAAATGCGACCACCCGCGTTTAATCAATACGCATTCTGATTCTGTTTTCGAGTTTCTTCTGGTTCCTGTTTTAAGCAAATTTACCTCAGCAATTCGTTTCCCAGAAGCATCAAGCATACTGTATAACCCTTTGACACCCTCATCCTTTTCCATCAATTGCAAACATTTAACCTTCAAACTACTTCACCCTACGCACCAGCTTCCTACCCATAACTCTCTCAGTCTAAGAAAGCTGGCGGTTAAGGTAAAGGAATGACGAGGTGTACTTAGAGGTCTATGTAGAGAGTATCTACAACATGCCAAAATGCTGTACAAGTTTCTCGTTTGTTTGTTTGTTTGTTGTTTTGTTGCTTTCTTTTTATTTGTTTTGTTTGTTTTTGAATTGTCTTTTCTTTCAAGTTGACTATTCTATTTTAAGATATATCCTGGTTAAGGGTTTTCATTAACAAAATTAGTGGGCTCGACAGTCGAATAGTCATGACATTGGTTTACCGAACGGAAAGTCTGATTTTGAACCTGCTTGCGTATTGCATGATGTGTAACGGGTGGTGGGGTTTTTGTTTGTTTGCTTTTTCCTGTCTCTTGGGTCAACATTGTGCAGACCTGCTAGTACCTGACCCCTGTTTGTGTGTATATGCACGCAGAGCGCCACTACGCACGTTAACCCTTTGACTCCCGCACCCTGTCCACCAGCATCCTGCATTGTCAACCATGCTAGCATAGCAGAAACTTAACCCTTTGACTCCCCACCCTATTTACCAGCTTCCTGCAGGAAGCTAGTGGATAGGGTAGGGAGTCATGGGGTTAAGTTTTTGCATTGGTGGATAGGGTGCAGGAGTCAAAAAGTTAAATATCCAGTCAGCCATATCAGCGTTCGGTGGCTCCTGGTAGCATGAAAACGCCTAGTATACACATCTTGGAAAATAGAGTATCATTGTCTTAATGATGGAGTAGAAGTAATGGCCATACACAAATATAAAAAAAAATCACCTGACGCATATATTCGATACACGTTTACAGATACAGCCCAATAACGAAAAAAAAAATAATGAAAAAAAGATATGCCAGCTGTTATGCTATTTTTCAGTTGCCCATAATAACCACTGTGAAAGGACAGGAGACTGCCCATTTATCACACTTTTCGCCATGTAAGCAGAACAAATAGTTTTTTGAAACTTCACCCATTTTTGGCAGCTACCGGGTTTCCATAACTGTCACATGATCAGCCCATAAAGATGTTGTGCTAAGGACAGGCAGTCAGTGACGACCAGACAAGACAAAACAGACGACGTAGGGGCCTACTGGTTCTTGTGAGTGATGAACGGAAACAGTATCATCTGATCAACGGTTCTTAGACTGTAAGGACTGCTCAGGACCTGGCCAGCTCATGGGTTTATGTGCAGGCTTAAGGCATGTGCCACGATCACCATACATGTGGCACTTGTGACGTTAGTGCATATGGAATTCGTTCCGAGCGCGGAGACGTCATCTTGAGAAACTGAAACCAGAAACTCAGACTGTAAGACTGACAATAGCAGAATAGTCAGGCAGGTAGACGCACACACACACATACTTGTACGCAAGCACACACACTCACGCACACACACATACACACACATATGTGTACATATACACACACAGGCGCGCACACAAACACATGCACACACACACAAACACACACGCACACATACACACACAAACACACACACTCACATACACACACGTGTTCGTACATATAGACACACGCACACACACAAAAACACACACGCACGCACACACACACACACATACACACACACACTCACGCATCACAAACACACACATACCCTCATACACGCACGCACACACGTACTCACACACTCATACACACATACATTCACACACACACACACACACACACACACACCACACACACACCCTACACACACTCACACATACATACATACACACGCGCGCGCGCGCACACACACACACACACACACACACACACACACCACACACACACATGTAGAGTACGTACCCTTGCCATCAAGGACGTGTAAATCCTATCATTACCAGAGAATCAGACAGATGATGTACATGACCCTATCAGTAGTGGCCCTGCCAGTTTGGAGTTTAGTGATTGTTCAAGAGGGCTTCATGGCCCTCGGATAATTCCATACGCGCTCCACCAAAATCCGTCAGCAATTATCTGGCAGACTCCCTAACCTGAGTTAAATGCTGTGCCGGCAAGGTCTTGAAATAGGGACGAGGGGATCTATGAAACACTTAGCTGACATCACCAGATGATTAAAACATAAAGACGGACGGTGAACAGGCCAGTTTTTAACGTTGTAGGCTGGGATTGAACTCAAGATATCCCAGCTTTAGTCCAGGCCTCTGTCAAAGAAGCAACCAGCCCATGCCAGTCTCATCAACCAGTGAATGCCCTGTTCTTATATGACTGGTTATCATGGCGTGAGGTATGTCATCTTTGCTAATCCTGACAAATTGATGTCATTTTTAATGGTTCTACTTCTTAGGGAGAGGGATTTCGTGTTTGTGAAGGAGGGACAGGAGGTATTTACAATATTGTCAGAGGTGAGGTTTATTTTCAACACGTTGGCCAAATCGTCATTTGCATCCCAGATAAATGCCCTTGGTACAAATTTGAAGGGGGAGAAAAAGTTTAATCCTGTTCTCTCAAGCTTTTTTTCTCCCCCTTTCTCTTCTTTCATTAACTCAATCGACTTTTTTTTTCTATGATAAAGTTGTAACTTGATCATCAACTTTATGCGTAATGGGGTCATATTGTATTTGGGTTTTGTATCACAAAGGACTTGTCATGTGAAACTCAGGCTGCTCTCCCCGTTGAGAATGTGTCGCCACAATGCAGCGCCATCCACCTTTTTTGTTTTGTTTTGTTTTGTTTTTTTACCAAAACTTCAGAAAGCAAGAAGACTAATTTGATTCAAAGAGAGGGACCTGGGAAATCAACCTATCTTTTTAATACATAATACCAGGGCAACTGGGCGAATGCCCTGCACCTCACAATTTTCAACTGCCGTGGGATCTTTGGCGTGCGCAGGCCAGAAGGCACACACGGGTACGACTCGTTTTTCGTCTCATTTCGAAGGACTAGACGTTCAATTCGAATTTTCCGGTCAAACTAAGGAGAAAAGTCGAAGTCTCAACGGGAAAACAACCCTGGAACTTCGAGTGTAATTATTGGCAGGCGAACGTCTGAACCATTCCGCCACATTTCTCGTTAAGTGATCGGTGTAGGGAATGATCAAGCATTGTTGCTATACCCATTACATAGTGAACTACATTTATTTAAAGTGTGGAACCATTGCACTATTTTGATCAGAGATTCTGCATTGGTTCATTCAGGAACATTCAAGGAGATCTCCCTAGATTTCCCACAGGCGAGCTGACATTTTCGCGTGTGTGTGTGTGTGTGTGTGTGTGTGTGTGTGTGTGTTGTGCGTGCGTGCGTGCGTGCGTGCGTGTGTGTGTGTGTGTGTGTGTTGTGTGTTGTGTGTGTGTGTGTGTTGTACATATCTATGTATCTACATACTATTATATCTATATACTATGTATCTGTCTGTCTGTCTGTCTGTCTGTCTGTCTGTCTATCTATCTATCTATAAACGCACACATACACACACATATATATATGTATGTATATGTATATATATATATATATGTGTGTGTGTGTGTGTGTACGTGTGTGTGTGTATGTGTGTGTGTTGTGTTTGAGTGTGTGTGTACGTGTGTGTGTGTGTGTGTGTGTGTGTGTGTGTGTGTGTGTGTGTGTGTTGTGTGTGTGCACGTGTGTATGTGTGTAAATGTAGGTGTATATGTATGTGTGTATATGTGTGTTTGATGTTATTCTTGTCGATCACAGATTGTACACTGTCTCCATTCACAACAGGCAAGAAGACCACTCATTAATTTCCCACTGATATAAACCATTCACTTTTCTCTTGTCAGCAGACTTTGAAAAGTGAAGATCAGAGAGATTGCGTTGTGCCATACCTCTCCTGGTGTGTGTGTGTGTGTGTGTGTGTGTGTGTGTGTGTGTGTGTGTGTGTGTGTGTGTGTGTGTGTGTGTGTGTTGTCTCTCTCTTGTTCTCTCTCTCTCCTCTCCTGTTCTAAAGCCAACGGTTGAAGCCAACAGGACGATGATAGTGTCACATGAGACGTAGATCACATTCCCGGCTTTTCATCGTCCTAGAAGAAAAAGAAGAAAGAAAAAGGAGAGAAGGAAGAAGAAGCGGAGAAGTGAAGGCTGGGTGAGGTAGGGATTTAGACCGAACAGAGATGATGCTGTGATGTGTTTGTGTCTGACTGTTCAAATGAATCAACGAGGATATTTAAAACTTTTTTTTTCTATGCCGGAATGGGTCTTCACGCCTCAGTCAGCTTGAGTCAACGTTCTATGAACGGTTAGACTTAACCCTTTGACTCCCGCACCCTGTCCACCAGCATCCTGTATTCTCAACCATGCTAGCAAATCAAAAATTTAACCCTTTGACTCCCTCACCCTATCCACCAGTTTCTTGCAGGAAGCTGGTGGATAGAGTGAGGGAGTCAAAGGGTGGATAGGTGCAGGAGTCAGAGGGTTAAGGAGCTATGGTTTGGCCATTTTGTAACTAGAGAACTGCAGAGTTTCCTCCTTTCCTTCAATGTCAGACAAAGAGACAAGAGGTCTGCAGCACCAGCACAGTGTGCGATCCTTTCAATGTATGGGGTCCCCGTTAGTTCAGTTGGTTAGAATGCCGTGCTGGTAACACGGGGATCGAAGGTTCGACTCTGAGGTGAGCCACAGCCTTTAATTTTTTTTTCTCTCCTTTATTTTCCGAGGACTGATCAATTCTTTTGATATAGCCGTGGCCTCAACATGAAAAATTGATCTGTTCGCTGTCTTAATGCTTCCATCATTGTGGTAATGTCGTTTTGTGTTTTATAGATTCCCTTTCTCCCCTTCCCTACCTCATGACCTTGATTCAGTCCTTGATACAGATTTTTATCAGCATGAACTGCGAAACAATTGGCCTCATGCATCGCCAAGTGCATCCTTACCACGTAATTGGGCAAACAAAAGCAGAAAAAACTTGCGTATATTAATTTCATGTTCAAATCCAGTGTTAACATGTACAGGATAAGCCAGCAGCCGTCCTGTTTCCAGCAGGTGTCGCCGTCCTGTTTGAAATGACAGGGGACTGCCCCTTTATCACACCTTGTGCAAGGTAAGCAGAACAAATGGTTTATGAAACTTCACCCACTTTGACAGCTGAAGGGTGTCTGTAGCTGCCACATTACCCTGCCCCTCCCCCAATAAAGATGGTGTCCTCCAGACAGCAGACAGTTAAGACCAGGACAAGACAAAGCAGACGAAATACCGGCTTTTGTGAATGAGATGAACCAACACCCAGGGCTTATGGCCTTGCAGACTAGGACCCTATACATTACATCTTCATCATCAGCTTGTGGCCTTTCAAACTGTGGCCATTATAATTCTATCCTTGTCAGTTATTGCCTTGGCACTGCCATCAAGCGGTGAATGCCCTGTTCTATTGTGATTATGTATCATGGTGTGGGGTGTGTCATCTTTGTTAATCTGACAAATAGTTGTTATTTTACTGACTGGGTTTCATGGGGAATGGGATGTGGTGTCTGTAAGGAGGTTCAACAATGGGGTGGTGAGAGCTGGGACAGAAGAAGCGGAGAAATGAAGGCTGGGTGAGGTAGGGATTTAGACCGAACAGAGATGATGCTGAGATGTGTTTGTGTCTGACTGTGCAAATGAATCAGCGAGGATTAAAAGTCTGGTGTATGTGTGTGTGTGTGTGTGTGTGTGTGTGTGTGTGTGTGTGTGTGTGTGTGTGTGTGTGCGTGTGGTGTGTGTGTGCGTGTGTGTGTGTGTGTGTGTGTGTGTGTGTGTTGTGTGTGTGTGTGTTGTGTGTGTGTGTGTGTGTGTGTGTGTGTGTGTGTGTGTGTGTGTGTGTGTGTGTGTGTGTGTGTGTGTGTGTGTGTGTGTGTGTGTGTGTGTGTGTGTGTGTGTGTGTGAATGGTCTTCACGCCTCGGTCAGCTTGAGTCAACGTTCTGTGAATGGTTTGACTTGAAAGGAGTTATGGTTCGGCTGTTTTGTAATCCAGAGAACTGCAGAGTTTCCTCCCTTCCTTCAGAGTCAGACAAAGAGACAGGAGGTGTGTAACACCAGCACAGTGAACGATCATTTTCAACTTTTGGAGGGCCCGTTAGCTCAGTTGGTTAGATTGCTGTGCTGATAAAACAGGGATCTTACGTTCAAGTCTCGGGTGGGCCACAGCTTCTCTGGTCTTCTGTCTGTCTGTCTGTCTCTTTTTTTTTTAATTGAGGACTGGTAGATTGTTTGATAGAGCCACGGACTCAAGATCTTTTATCTCGAGTTCAGTCCCAGCCCGCAACATGAAAAACCGGCCTGTTCGCTGCCTGTCTTATTGTTTCCATCATCTGGTGATGTCAGCTTGGAGTTTCATAGGTTCCATCTCTCTCCCTTCCTGCCTCATGACCTTGTCAGTGCATAGAGTTTTGTGCTAGCTCAGGAAGTCTGCCAGAAAATTGCTAGTAGTTTTGGAGGGAGCGCATTCAGAATTGTCTGAATTCAATGTGTCCCTCTTAAGCAAACTCCAAACTCCATATAACTGACCGATTGTACGGTAGTGTTTAGCAGAGATCTGTAAGCGTGAAAAACCAGAGTTTGGAGTGATCTGACGATGCTCCTGTTTTCACAGCAGTTGACGCTGTTATCTGGTTGGTCTTCCTGGGCTCCTGTTTTTGCTGTCTCATTTACTGTTTCGTTTCCTGGTATCCTACATCAAAGTATTCAGTCCTTGATACAGATTTGTATTAACAGGAACTGGAAAAAAAAGGCCCCATTCATCGCCAAATGCATCCTTGCCATGTAGAAGAATAAACAAAAGAAGAGAAGAAGTTATAGATTATAATTTCATACACAAATCCAGGATTTACATGTACAGGATACACCAGCAGCTGTCCTGTTTCCAACAGGTGTCGCCATCCCGTTTGAAATGACAGGACACTGCCTCTTTATCACACCTTGTTTAAGGTAGGAGAACAAATGGTTTATGAAACTTCACCCACTTTGATAGCTGTCGGGTGTCTGTACCTGCCACATTATCCCGCCCCTCCCCCAATAAAGATGGTGTCCTCCAGATAGTAGACAGTTAACACCAGACAAGACAAAGCAGACGACATATCAGTTTTTTTGTGAGAGGGGTGAACCAACTCCCAAGGCTTGTGGCCTTGCAGACTAGGACCCTATACATTACATCTTCATCATCAGCTTGTGGCCTTTCAAACTGTGGCCATTATCATTCCATCCTTGTCAGTTATTGCCTAGGCAGTGCCATCAAGCGGTGAATGCCCTGTTCTATTGTGAACATGTATCATGGTGTGGGGTGTGTCATCTTTGTTAATCCTGATAAATAGTTGTTATTTTACTGACTGGTTTCATGGGGAGTGGGATGTGGTGTCTGTAAGGAAGTTCAACATGGGGCTGGTGAGAGCTGGGACAGAAGAAAGCGGAGAAGTGAAGGCTGGGTGAGGTAGGATTTAGACCGAACAGAGATGATGCTGATGATGTGTTTGTGTCTGACTGTTCAAATGAATCAGCAAGGATTAAAAGTCTTGTGTGTTGTGTGTGTGTGTGTGGTGTGTTGGGGTGTGTGTGTGTGTGTGTGTGTGTGTGTGTGTTGTGTGTGTGTGTGGTGTGTGTGTGTGTGTGTGTGTGGGGAATGGTCTTCACGCCTCAGTCAGCTTGAGTCAACGTTCTGTGAATGGTTTGGACTTGAAAGGAGTTATGGTTCGGCTGTTTTGTAATCCAGAGAACTGCAGAGTTTCCTCCCTTCCTTCAGAATCAGACAAAGAGACAGGAGTTTGTTCAGCACCAGCACAGTGTACGATCTTTTTAACTTTTGGG
>CM060305.1:88910989-88918489 GCA_030674185.1 Monoplex corrugatus
AAGTTACTGCGACCAAACCCAAACCTAAACTGAGATTTAAAAACATCAAAGTTGCAACATGGAATATAAGAACACTGTTGCAGAACGGTAAATTAGAAAATATCAAAATAATGATGGAAAGGCTTAACATTGGTATTTTAGGACTAGGGGAAGTGAGATGGAAGGGGGCAGGCATGATAACATCAGGAGAATACACAATGATATACTCTGGTGGTAACTACATGAAAGAGGAGTAGGCATCATGATGGACAAGGACAAGTCAAAAGCAGTTAAGGGATACTGGGCTGTGTCTGACAGAGTTTTGCTGGTCAAATTGGGAGGCAAACCATTTGATATCATCATCATTCAGGTGTATGCACCAACATCCGCAAGTACTCAGGAAGACATCGACAACATCTACAAAGTATTAGAGATGGCCAAAGTCCAATGTAAATCACAAGAAGTTACTGTAATAATGGGAGGTTTTAATGCTAAAGTGAAACAGGACAGGGTGGAGGATATAGTTGGACCTCATGGCCTTGGTACACAAAATGAAAGGGGAGGGAAACTTGTAGAATGGGCACAGATGAATGAGTTCATAGTAGGAAACACCTGCTTTGAGCAGCCTAAAAGAAGAAAATGGACTTGGATGAGTCGAGGAGATAATACCAAAAATCAGATTGACTACATCCTGATTACTAAAAGATTTAGACATTCTTTAATGTCAGCAAAAACACTACCAGGCGCAGGCTGCAACAGTGACCACAATCCAGTAGTGGGAAGATTTAGACTGAAATTAAGGAAAAGGAAACAGACCAAAAGCAGCATCAAACTAAATCTTGGACTCTTAAAGACAGATGAAGTGATACGTACAAAATTTAATGTACATGTTCAAAACAAATTCAGTGCTCTGGAAGACGGTGACAGTGAGGAACAATGGACAAAGTTGAGAAAATCGATACATGAAGCTTGCGAAGAAATCCCTAAGGCAGATAGAAAAGCAAAAAAGAGCTGGATGACTAATGAAATTTTGGGCTTGATGGAGGAAAAGAGGAATGCAAACAGAAACAAAGAGATATACAAGAAGATAAACAAGGAGATCAGGAATAGGTGCAATGAAGCTAAGGAATCTCGACTGAAAGCAAAGTGCAAAGAAATGGAAGACCGACACAAAACGGATCCTCAGGGTATGTACAGACAAATTGAAGAAATTGTCCACAGGAAAAATACATGCACATCAAATGGTTGCTTAAAATCGAAAGATGGCACGCTTATCATGGACAAAGACAAAATATTAGACAGATGGGGAGAGTACATTAAAGACCTTTTTGAGGATGACAGAAACGAAGAACACATTATAAAGAAGAACTTTGAAGGACCACCCATAATGAAAGATGAAGTTAGAACAGCACTGAAAAAGATGAAACCAGGACCAGACAACATTACTACAGAGATGATTGAAGCCCTGGAGGAATTTGGCATTAAAAAAAAAAAAGTCCTCCTAAATGAAATTTACGACACTGGAAAAATCCCCAAAGATATGTCAAAATCAATTTTCATTACACTTCCATAGAAGACAGGGGCTATAGAATGCGAACTCCATCGCACAATCAGTTTGAGGAGTCATGTAACAAAAATCCTATTATAAGAATAATCATGATGAGGACAAGGAATAGAATCAAAAGAGAAATAGCAGAAGAACAGCGTGGATTTGTGGAAGGGAAAGGAACTATTAATGCCATATACATCTTAAGAACTGTCATAGAGAGGTCAGTTGAGATGAATAAGGATTTGTATTTATGCTTTGTTGACTACACCAAGGCTTTCGATCGGGTAAGACATGAAGAATTGATCAACCAACTGGAGAAACTCAGTGTTGATGGAAAAGATCTACGAATAATCAGAAATATTTACTGGGAACAAACAGCTGCAATGAGAATAGAAAACAATGTAAGCTCTTTCCAAAACATCAAAAGAGGAGTCAGACAGGGTTGTGTTTTGTCACCAGATCTGTTTTCACTTTACAGCGAAAACATCATGAGAAACCTAGAAGAAGACCCTGGATTAAAGATTGGAGGGAAAATGATAAACAACATTCGATACACAGGTGACACTGTGCTAATTGCAGAAAATGAAAGGGACCTACAAAACCTTGTGAATATACTAGAAATAGAAAGCAAAGGTAAGGGGTGGAACTAAACAGCAGGAAGACTGAAGTCATGGTGATCAGTAAAAATCATGAAATCCCCTCATGCAAAATAACAGCAAACGGCACAAACTTGACACAGGTTGATAAATTTAAATTCCTGGGAACGATCATTTCATCAGACGGCAGATGCACATCAGAAATAGCCGGCAGAATCGGCCAAGCCAAAACAGCATTCAAGAAGATGACAAGCATTCTTACCAACAAATGCCTATCAATTAACATCAGGAAGAGAGTTCTTGAATGCTATATAGAACCAATACTGTTGTGACGCGTGGATAGTCAACAAACAAAGCCAGAACAAGATTGAGACAGCCGAGATGTGGTTTCTCAGAAGAATGTTGAGAGTTCCATGGACAGCAAAGAAAACAAACTAGACAGTCTTGATGGAGGCAGACACAAGTAGATCATTCATAAGGAAGATTAGGAAAAGACAGGCAACATTTATAAACCATTTTACGAGGAAGGGGGATTTGGAGCACCTGGTCACAACGGGAAAGTTGGAGGGAAAGAGAGCACCAGGTAGACCCAGGGAGAAAATGCTGGACGGACTTGCAGAGTGGCTGGGGACGAGGAGGGTGGGAGAGATGCTTGGGGCAACGAGAGATAGAGACAGATGGAAGTCCATGATCGCCAACGCCATGCGGCAGGACACCTGGTGATGATGATGAGTTCATGGATAGGGTGAGGTAGTCAAAGGATTAATATCACGCCAATTTTATCTTTATCGTTAGCTGTAGGCAAATAAACTATGGCCATGATAATCCTGTCCCTATCAAAGTGTGACGTGCCAGTCTCATTAACCCTTCAATGCCCTCTTCTTGTGCATTGAACACGCCATGAAATATGTCGTCTTTGCTAATCCTGATGTATGATGTTATTTTTACAAGCTTAGGTTCTTAGGGTGATGTGTGTGTGTGTGGGGGGGGGGGGGGGTCCAAGGAGGGAGAAGAGCATCCACAATATTGCCAGCAGGCAAGGTTTATTTTCAACATGCTGGGGGAAAATGTGACAAGTACGCTTCAAATAATTGCCTGTTTAGATTGGTGAGAGAAGGTCCTGGTGTGAATGTGTTTGTGTGTGTGTTGTGTGGTGTGTGTGTGTGTGTGTTGTGTGTGTGTGTGTGTGTGTGTGTGTGTGTGTGGTGTGTGTGTGTGTGTGTGTGTGTGTGTGTGTGTGGTGGTGTGTGTGTGTGTGTGTGTGTGTGTGTGTGTGTGTGTGTTGTGTGTGATGTGGTGTGTGTCTGTGTGTGTTTTTTCTGTGTGTTCTGTGTGTGTGTCTGTGCTTGAGCATGCAGGCGCAAAACATGATTGTCTTATATAAAATTATTTAATAATTTTGTCGGAAACATCGTCGTCGTCATCATCATCATCGTCATCATCATCACCATCATTGTCATAATGATTATAGTAATAGTAACAATAATAACAATGATAACAGTAATCGTAATAGCCAATTAGAAATAATAGTTATCATTATGATCATTATTATTTCTAATTGACTATTACGATTACGCTTAGTGGTATCATTGTTATTATTGTCACCATTACTATTATCATTATGACAACGATGGTGATGATGATCATGATCATAATCATGATCATGATGACGACAATGACAACAACGACGACGACAACGATGATGAAGATGATGTTGCTGAGTAGTAGTAGTAGTAGTAGTAATAATATAATAGTAGTTTTAGTTGTTGTTGTTGTTGCTGTTGTTGTTGTTGTTGTTGTTGTTGTAGCAGCATGCAGCAATGCTTTTATTATGAATTGTCCTGGCTCTAAATTTGAAGGGGGAGAACACGTCTTTGAGCCCACTCCTTCCAGTCGTTCTTCTTGCCATCTTCAAGCAGTAATTGAATCCTTTTTCGTGTAACTTGATCATCTGTTTAACGCATATATCTGATCATTCTGCATTCCGTCATTATCATAACTATCGTTATACTCATTTCTTACGAATCCGTGTGGGGGAATGATCGAGCAGACATGATAAACGCCATAATTAACAACCTGATTGATTATGTGTGTGTCTGATGTGTGTATGTCTGTGTGTGTGTATGTATGTGTGCGTATGCGTGTGTGTCTGATGTGTGCGCGTGTGTGTATATGTGTGAGGGTGTGTGTGGTGAGGTGTGTGTGTGTGTGTGTGTGTGTGTGTGTGGTGTGTGTGTGTGTGTGTGTGTGTGTGTGTGTGTATGTGTGTGTGTGTGTTAGTCTGATGTGTGTGTGTATGTGTGCGATGTGTATGTGAGTGTTAGCCTGATGTGTGTTGTGCATGCATTAATATATATATATATATCTTTCTTGCACACAAGCACAGGCTCCAGGTACATGTGTAAGACAGTTCTGGCCAGTTATACATGTAAGGTCTGCGAAATTTGAATGTCAGTAGACCTTTCTACAGCAAGACAACACACTGCATGCAACGAAAGAGAGAGAAAGAGGGGGGGGGGGGAGGGAGGGAAGGTGGGAGGGAGTGCGGAAGGGAGAGAGAGAAGGGAGGGAGGAAGGAAGGGGGAGAGAGAGGGGGCAGGATGAAGAGGAGGAGGAGGAGATGAAGAAGAAGAAGAAGAAAACAAACTCAACTCCGCAGAAGGTAGCAAAGTCAATTATTTTGTGATGATGATGATGATGATGATGATGATGATGATGATGAAACAGATTGGTTTGTGTAACTTTCTGACTTTTGTAATTGATGTGTATCAGTGCATTCAGTTCTGCACCCACACACACAGAGACAGAAATACACACAGACAGAAATACACACAGACACACACACACGCACACACAAACACACACACAAACAAACAACAGTAAGAGAGCACAAGCTTGGGCTTCTGCGTGATGCACGTGCTAAGAGCGTGACCCAGATAAGCCAAAGTCAGTTAGACTCGTCCACAGGGCTGTCCCATTCTCTTTCCATCTTTTGTGCCTCAGTCGCATTCATGGGTTATCTTCTGCGTAGTGAAGTGCTGCTTCCTCCATACCGGGGCCTCTGTATTCCCCCCCCCCCCGCCACCCCCCTCCTCTCTCTCTCTTATTCTCACACACAGCATCATCATCATCGTCTTCATCATTTGGCTTCTTGAGATCTTAAACTGCAAATAACGCACAGATTTAAAGTTTTATACACTACCAGAGACTCACCCGCGAACAGAGTGCTGTTTTACACATGTACGTACACTGTGACACCGTAAGTGATCAGTTAATTTTGTTACTTCTGTAGAGGTTGCTAGAAGCGAACGTAGTGAGTTGTAGATAACAGTAACATAATTTCCAAATTCGTTTTCGCGTGTGGTTTCCCCCCTGCCTCTGTCACATACGTTTTTGTGAAACTCTCAGCGCTCTTACGAGGTGAGGCGCTATGTAAGCCTTCGGTGGTCATCATTCTCATCATTATTTTGTTTGTTATTTTTGTTTACAGCCCAGCGAATGCGTAGAACCATATCAGGTCTATAACCGTTTTAAAACATACGTAACACTTCAACAAGACAAGAGACAGAGAGAGACAGACAGACAGACAGACAGACAAAGAGAGAGAGAGAGAGAGAGAGAGAGAGAGAGAGAGAGAGAAAGAGAGAGGGAGAGAGAGAGAGAGAGAGGTACACATATCAATGCATTCGCGCACATAATCTAAGGAGATGCTTCTGGTGTTGACCACTCCATCCATTTTATCTCACAGGAGATTTAAAAATATCTGAATACAACTTTAGACATAACTAAGGACACTAAAACATATATAAAAACGGGCCTAAATGACCTGAAATTGCTTCCTGCGTGTCTCATTTCCCTAGATCCAAAAATGCACTTAATACATGTACCCAGTTATCAATACTAAGAGAAAGCACATAAGATTTTATCGAACACATACTGGCGAATGGACCAGTAAGGCAGAAAATGATAGGAAGAGATGACAGAAAGCAAAAGAACAAGGCAGAAACAAAGAGGGTGACAAAAAAGAGGAATTTCAAGCACATAATTTTCTCAGAAGGTGGGGATTATTTATACTGATAGAGCCCCCGGCATCCCCACAGGGATCATCATCATCGTCGTCATCATCATCATCATCTCATTCATCATCATCATCATCATCATCATCATCATCATCTTCATCTCATTCCCATTGTTATTATTATTATTATTATTATTATTATATCATTTGCTCCTATTCAACGAAACAACAGGGAGGTTTTGTTATTATTCCCCTTCTTTTTTATTATTATTATTATTGTTTGTTTGCTTTTTGTTCTTTGTTGTCTTACGTTTACGCTCGAGAAAGCCCAGTCGGCCGCAAATTTGCGCCTGTCTTGTCTGGTTGTATTAAATACACGTTCAGATTCTTTTGTTATATTTTTTCTGGTACCTGTTTTCCTTGAATGCGGGCGCTCACACTTCTTTCGGATTTATCACTATTAGTGTTGTTGTTACTATTATTACTTCCAACAATGTTACTGTTATTGTTGTTCTTCTTGTTATTACTTCCTGTTGTCCCACTGGACGAAGCAGCAGGGAAGTTTTAGTCTTTTTCTCCTAATTTTTTGTATTTGGTGTTTATTCGTTTGTGATCTTACGTTTACGCTTGACAAAGACTAGTTGGCCGAAAATTTACGCCTGTCTCGTCTGGTTGTATTAAATAAGCGTTCTGATTCTATTTTCGTGATTATTCTGGTTAATTATTACTTCCAGTGAGTGGTATATCACAGCAATTAATTGCTGTTGTTGTTGTTGTTGTTTTATCATACAATCTCTACCGAGGCATGTGCCAAATGTCTGATTCTGACAACAGTGCAGGGCAAAATGGACTCGTCCGAGGGGCATCACTATTTTCCTAGCAAATCAGAAATGGACTCGTCTCCACCAGGGGTGGCAGGTTATTTCTTTATGGTAGAGGGGAGACAGGATGTAAAGGCAGGCGGGAGGGAGAGTTGTATGGAAAGCTGCCGACCGGCATGACTTTGAGAAATATGAATACGGTAAGTGCATGGTGAGTACATTAAGGGTACACTCAGTACAATATCAGTACATCAGGTGCACGGGATCTAGTGCACATCGGACTATCCTATTATGAAAAATGGGGGAGTGGGCTCTTAACTGTATTACGCAGTATGTTTTCATACTTCTGGCATTAATGTGGTTTTTTTTATGTTTCTGGCAAAATTTCTTAAAAGCGTGTTATTTGTTAATATTCATTCAGTGCTGAAATTATGCAAGAAGGCTAATATTTGTTAACTTCTGCTATATCTTCTTTCTTGTGTGTGTATGTGTGTGTGAGTGTGCGATGTATATATGTCTACACACACACACACACAC